>LR990041.1:1800000-2116392 GCA_905147135.1 Blastobasis lacticolella
TAGAGGGGATATCGCGCAGGTATAACTGGTGTCAAATAAGAAGAGTCTTGGCGGGTCACGTGATTCGACTTGCGCTGTATACGATTACCTGCGTGAAATCCCCACCACTGCCATTTGACAAGTCTCTTCTTTCGTGACGCGGATTATAATCGTCTACTGCGCAAGTCGAGCCACGTGACCCGCCAAGTCTCTTCCTACACGACACTTGTTGTACAGTAGTCCTCCTTCTGTATACCGATAAGTGCCAAGGAAGTGTTTTTTTGCCCGCAACCTGCGACTATCGGTAAAATTCGGTTACTACTTTTCGGACTCGTTCCCGTGGAAACCACATTTAATTTTGGGAAAAACTATGGCCTATGTTACTCGCTGATAATGTAGCTTTCTATGGGTGGAAGACCTTAAAAATTCGGTTAAGTAGTTTTTGAGTTTATCAATTAGGAACATACAATCAAATATTTTCTGTTTATAACGGTATTATAGAATCTCGAAGAAAAAAAAACGCCTTTCTATGTGTAATCAATGTTTCTTTCTACATATTAGTACTTTTTAAATAATCAACCTGTAGTTATAACTGCAACAGTTATCCTACATGTTGCCTAGCAAAGCAATTTCAGTAGCTATTACAGCTTTAACAAGATAAGAAATTAAAAATAAATGTTTTAAATCAACACTCGATAATTGTTGTTGACATTTACAGCGATACCTACTTTAGTACCTACATTTTAATTTAGTTTAGATTCTTTAAGTAAAATAAAGCTGGTACTATTTTTTTGTCTTCTGTTCGTTGAATTCGTTGGTTACGTGTTCGTGAAAAGTAGCGCCCTCATTTATTTTTACATTTTTTGGTCGAACCGGAGTTAAATCGTTATTTGCTTCAATCTAATTCATAACTTAACGGAAAGAAAAAATCTAATAACGAATAACTTTACATATACTCAAATATTTTCTAAACTATTAAACGGATTTTAATGAAACACAGCTTAGAGCCATCTCGATCAAACTAGCTTTCAAATACAGAAAACCGAATTTAAATCGGTCCAGGTAGCCTAACGGAGAGCTACAATACAATACAATACAAAACTCTTTATTGCACACCAAAGAACACAAGTATAGATACATAAAATATGGTAGGTAGCACAAAGGGCGGTCTTATCACTAATGTGATCTCTTCCAGACAACCTTGCTACGAGGCCACAGACAGACACACAGAGCCACATATACCCACTTCAAACTTATAACCCTCTTTTTTCGTCGGGGGTCAATACTATTCCGATTTGAACCGATAGTGGGGTCAAATCACTCTGCTACTCTAGACGAGGTCCTATAAAACATAGAAATGAGAACAAATCAAAAGTTTCATCAGAACTTAATCTAAACCTTCACGGTGCGGGTAATTATTTTTATTTCTTACGCCTTGCTTATCTTTTCACCTCAACTCAGTCGCTTCCTGATCATCATTCGCGCGGACTCCTGCTGCGCTTGGAATTAATTAGATATGCCTAGTGTGGCTCGACGTGGTGTACAGAGGGGTACAGAAGTGTTATTACATTAATACTATTTCATCCACACCAACATGCCTGACATCCAACTAACATACGGGTTCACCAAAAATATAACAAAAACAAAAATATGTGTTTCTTAGAAAATTTGCGCACAAGACGATGTGACCATATGGGTGATAACCGTTTTCTGACAGAAAATAAGAGATTATTCAAAAAAATAAAACTACTTTTTTATTTCTTTCTTTCTTACATGTTGCAGTCTCGGGAGCCCATTGGTACCTACTATTACTATTGGCGGCATATTACTATAATTTATATAAATAAATAATTTAATATCTACTGGATTTCTCTCATTAGTATGACAAACAACTTCAAAATGCTATCACAAAACATAAAAATAAAAATTTTATACGTCAAATAAAACGGAATCCCACTTTTGTACGCGACTGTCCGCCATGTAAGCGGAAGTAGAGAATACGGTGTAAGTTTATTATAACTCTAACAAGTGCGAAGATAATCTGCAACGCGCAACTTACGGTTCGCTGTAAAAACCTCGTGTTGTGTGAATATCACATTGTACACGACGCCCTTAGCAATTTTATTGTTTTGTTCAGAAAATAATACATGGAGTAAAGTCTAAGTCTAAGTCTAAAAATAAGATATCTTATTTGTAGGAGGTAATTAGGGTCATAATTATTTTTGTATCAGTTCCATATTGAGATAACCTAAACGACAGAAAAAGTCGGAAGCCCTCGATCAAGTATACATAAACTCAAATATTTTCCAAAGTGCAGAACCGATTGTAATGAAACAAAGCTTAGAAACATCTCCATTAAACTATCTTTCAAATAAAGAAAGCCGTTTATTGATTCGAGAGCTACGATGCCACAGACAAACACATCCATACACAGATATATGTTTTTTTTTTTTTTTTTAACACTTTTGCTTTGTTATTATTATTATATACATAGTTACATTACAATATGTACAAACTTAAAACTACCGAACAAAATAAAAATAAAAACCAAATCGATATATTAATTTTGTAATTTGGTACATATGTTTTTGATTTGTATGATTATTGTTTATTTTATATTATGTGATTGTTGTAATGTGGTGTCCTTGTTAATCAATAAATGTCTTTCATTCATTCATTCAGATCGACACGTCAAACTCATAACTCACCTTTTATTTCACACACACTAACCTAAATTACTGAAAAAGTCGTATAATACCCGTCCAAGTTTACTTAAACTCAAATATTTTCTAAACTACTGAATCGATTTTAATAAAACAAAGCTAAAAACCATATCGATTAAACTGGCTGTCAAATAGAGATAACCGCACCTATCCGAATGTGCAGGTTTCATCACGATGTTTTCCCTCATCGTAAGACCATTGGTTATTGTGTAACTAATGTACCTACATAACTCAGAAAAGAGTCATTGGTGTATGGCGGTACTGGGGTTCGAAGTCGGTACCTCGGGGTACAAGTCGGACCCCTTAACCATTAGCCACTGACGCTCCATCGATATAAATACGCTTTCATTCAAATATCATCGATATAGTAATAGACCTACAGATCTCGGCAATAGATTTAAAAAATACTGTACAAAAATCGAGAAAATGACGAAAAAAAAATGCATATCGGCTAGACCTAGGTATCGGCTACCCCTAGGTAGGTCTTAGGCTTTAAACTGTTATTAAAACACTCTGAATTCTTCAAAGAACCATGTCAATGGGTTTGAACGGGCAAGTAATTTCATAACCTGTACAACCTTCGTCATGCACGTAGCTCCATAAAATTCCTCGACACGTGCCAGAAAATGCCTTCTAGCGAAAAATCTGTGGTGAAAAGGGACATAAGTATGTCATGGTGGAAACTGTGTGGGAGTAAAAGAGATAGAGTGGTGTGCAGTTTACGGGAATTGCTGAAGAGCGATCGGCACGAAATCTTCATCAGTGTACGCTGGCGCAGAGCTGTGTTATGGGGAGCAACAAATTTTTTCGTGGTAGAGGTATTTTTAAATTTATTTTAATAATACTTAATAGTTATACCGTTCCAGGGTGCGAATAGGCTCCCAAGACTGTTCAACCAGCATCAGCGCCCTCAGCGGAAGACTTTGGTCAACCTTCCTTCACCAACGTTATTAGAGGCACTTTTATTGAGTGGCGAGTTACGGTCCACGAATGGGTCACCCATCCTGTTCGCGGACTATGCGTGCTTTTCTCAACTTTGATTATTATCGGTCTGGAGAGACATCACCTTCTGTTACGATATCAATGTCGGTCAAATATCTGTATAATTAAACGTAAGGAAAAATCAAGAACAGATAATTATGACAGAGCCGCAACACCCAAACTCTCATTATTAACCACCAACCGACCCATGTAATTTAAGTTATATTATATAAATATAAAACTATATAATTATATAAGTATAAATATAGGTATACTTAGGTATAAAGTGTTAAATGATTTTCATTGATTATTTTTTGTTTCAGGTATGTTCCATTCAATTGTCACTCGTTATGTCGTCTCTAGGTAAGTTCATGAGTTGTCTGAAATTAGGAGAGAATCTATTAAAATTTTGGCAAAAAATATTATTTATTTAAACAGTTTCAACTAAGTATCTACGTCATTTTAATCAGGTGGTAGGACTCTGCATCAGGTGGTAGGACTCTGTCAAGCCTAGGTGAATACCACCGCCTTATTTATTTAATCTTAGTCCTTACGAGTACAGTGACAACGCACTCAAGATTCTGCATTTTTGTTGACTGCTGCCGAAATGTATGATTGATAGATACTATGAGCGATAGTTATCACTTACCATCGGGTGGGCTGTCTGCTAGTTTGATACTAAGTAGAATAAAAAAAAAATATTCGCCATATCCGCCATCAGTACAACCGATACCTCAATCCCCGTTAGCGTCAATATTCTATACCTCCATAGAGAGAGAGAGAGAGCGCCCATACCAACCGTTGCAAGCGAAAACCGCCGACCCAAACCTCTTGCATTTCGCCGAACCAGCAAAAGGGGGGTAACTGCCGTATTTACGACACATTAAAGATAATGAACGCTTAATCGCGGTTGGTGTTAGGTGCCTTACGGTAATGGGGCTGTGCGAACGCCGTCTCGGCGGTAGGCTGGGCTGGTGGGATTGCGGAGTCAAACGGTGCGAGGCTATGATGGTATAAGTGAAAAAGCGCTTTGAGACGTCTTCTAGAGATTTATTTGGACTCACGTGATAAACTGCTAAACAAACAGCTACGAATTTAAAGTTCTTACATCTTTGGCCTTCGGTATAGAATCAGTAGTGTAGAGTCAGAATTGACGCGCGGTGGTAGGAGCTGAGGCCTGAAATTGAATCATTCGTGATCATAGAGGCAGGTTAACGATCAATCATGGCTCCAAGTCTGTTAATTTAATTGGAATTAGAACTTATGTTTAAACACTTAATTTGTAGGAAGTTTGATACGTTTTGGTATTTTAAGATCAAAAATTTGTCATTGTCGCTTCATTGATATCCCATTGGAAAATTTGCTAGTCTGATTGTAACTCTATTGTGGACTTAACTTAAGGACTCTTGGTAGATTTCAGAAGTTAACACAAATAGCTATTTAATAAAAACTCAATTACGATTCCACTATGACTCTACTGATAAAAGCTTTTGTAGAATACAAAAATTCAAATAACTAGGGTACTAATAATCTTCCTCAATTTTTTTTCTAAACAATACAAAACTCTTTATTTGCACACCAAGGAACATAAATACAGATACAAAATACATGGTAAGTAGTACAAAGGGTAGCCTTATCACTAATGTGATCTCTTCTAGACAATCTTGGTATGGAAAGAAACACAGAACTATCGCAGCAGACAGGTAGTGCACACTAAAGCAATACTTATAATAAAATACCTATCTAGGTATGCACAAAAAATTCGCGTCCCATGAAATTCAAATGACGTCATCGGTTCCTACTATCGATGGCTCTATAGCGGCCATAGTGACGGCGTGACATAAACCCTAATCGAATTGGCGAGCGGTGGCTGGAGCTGAGGCCATAAAGGGTTATTTATAGGCGACGAAAGCGCCTATATGTTATATGAGATTACCATTAAAAGGCTAAGTACGGATGCTGTAGTGATGCGCAAAGGTTTCGGTCTGGGACCACATTTTCTTCGATTTTGTTAGGTAAGGTATTTGATGGTGTGGTCTAGCTTTTTGTGCTGAGATTGTCTGTCTATGGGCTTTCTGTGATAGTTTGCAATCTAATTTTTTAAATAACATTACTATTGAAATTGACATTGTCATCTCTGAATAGAATTGTGTTGAGAAGTAAATTGAAAAATATTTACAAGATTGAATCCGTTCATTAAAATCATTTCGTCCAGTAGGTAGCCATAACCTAGTTACATTAAGTGGATCAGCACAAAATTGAAGTAAAGAAAAATCTTGCGTTTTGGTATTGATACTAATACCGGATTAGATTACACTATCTTTGCCCATCCCTGGCCCATACACCCCACCACACATGTGAATAATAGGTTGACTAGGATAATCTCCGGAACGTATGGCTCTGACAGTTTCCTACTACCTACCATATTTTACTTCACATTTATAGTCTAAGAAATATTCGAATCGTTTCTGCCTAAGTGGCCACAATTTGAGTACGATTCGATTCGATTTTCTTATGAGCGAATAATGCTACCAAGTCGCCAATATCCGCGTGAGACAGACGCATCAGGATTGCAACTTTGAAATCCCAATCTTGTCGAGTACTTTTAGGCTGATGATGGAACATTCAACACATTTCAGCCATCGTTTCAAATCTACCACAACTTTTTCAAACTGCAGGGTCTCACAAATGCTATTTATTGTTAGTACCTTTGTAATCGATTAATTTCGAAATCAACAAAAGATCCTTGAATTTGAAAATGTCAACGAAGTTTTTAAGCACTTTGTAAGCGATAAGGCTTATCATTTTCTACCATTTTGTGTTTGTTGTATCATAATGTAATGAAGTATTCCTACTTTCCTACCCCCTCCTCTTTTAATATATAGGTAAAAGATATAGGTATGTAATGTCCTACTCAATCAAGAATTTTTGCTTTATTATTTTCATTGGTTTTTTCATTCATTTAATACAGAACATAAGAAATCTGTCCATACAGGCTGAATCTTGAACAACGCTAACTCAACGCAACTTTCCCAAAAAGTCCTTAAAAATTTGCAAATACGTTCCTACCCGACTTCATCCGACCAAATCCCTAAAGTCGAAAATCGAACACAGGATGGCACGAGTAGAATCGCACCCCCCGTCGCCCGTTTTATGTTATGACTTGGCGCATGCGCTTTACGACCGGTCGGGCTGATCCACCTAAGTACGTTAAGTATGTATCTGATTCTAGGGAAACATGTCGCTGGGTTTTGCGATCTAAGTAGTTGTAGGTACGACGGTATATGGGAGAAATGTTTTTCTGTACAGGAATTTGCGTGAGGTTTAGGTAGAGGATTTGGGATGTTTTTTGTTCTACGCAGTGACATACGAGCAGAGAGCCCATATGATGCTGAGTGGTATTTGTCGCCCGTAGCTTCTACGATTCATGCATTTAGGTTACAGGTATCAAAAATGCCGTGTGGTGTCCGGTAGAGTATAATAGCACCAACTCATTACACTCGTGGGTGTCGTACAAGGCGACTAATGTTAAGAGACAAAAGATCTAGAGTCTCCGTTAACTGGAAAATTTTATATATAAAAAGCAGCAGCGTTTTCCATTGTTATGTTTGCAACACTGCGATCTCCAACCCGCCTGCCAAGCGTGGAGATTATGGCAATAACCTCCCCTTTTGTGGGAGAGGCCCAAAGTCCTGCAGTGGGCTGTTATGGGCTGTGATGATGTGATGATGATCAAAAATGCAAAACTGCAATTGAATGCAGATTGCGATGGCTATTATCCTTCTAACCGGAACACAACAATGCAAGCATTGTTGCCGGTAGCAGAAACAGATAAGGCGGTGGATCAGATATTAATTATTCCTGTTTCAATAAATAATTGTTGAGTACGATTTCGATCTAAAAAAGTCTCAGATACCAGCTGGATGCGGATGGAAGACGGCCATTAGTACCCACTTCTTTCGTCTTTCGACTGATAATGATAATCGAATTATAGAAACGAATTGCAATTCGTAGTATTTAATTAAGACTGCCACTTTATTAAACAAAAGGGAATTATCACTAACTATCCGAGCGAAACATACTTCGTATGTCTTTCATTAATTGTTTGAGTGGAAGTACTGTTGGCAAGGAAAATTTATAGTCCTTGATCATAGCAACATTAGTTGTGCTATCGGTGAGCGTCGACAAATACCACTTCCTGAACTGGCCAGTGTACATGTAATGTATGATAAAACATGGACGTTTATCATACATACAAATGGATGTCATTGTCAGCCGCTTTGTAATGGATATTCCTCTTTTTTGCATCGTTCGCGTCCAAGATTGCCGGGTTGGTTGGTGATGTGGAAGTAATAAATGGATGACACTATGCGGAAGCGTCTTGTAGCTCTTTCAATGTAACAGTCGATGTGGTGTGAGCAGAAAATATTCTTCTAAAATATCTTAGGAGCAAGTATTCTTTGGCAATAACCTCCCTTTTCGTGGGAGAGGCCCTAAGTCCTGCAGTGGACTGTTACGGGCTGTGATGGTGATGATGAAGTATTCTATAAAAAAATTAATGTGCTTAGACAAATTCACACAGCGCCATCTATCCTTGTTATGTCATGTGTGTAGCTTTAATATGTTATTCAATATGGTTGATCGTACGAAATTCTCTAGCCATAGAGAAGTCTAACTTAAGCACTACATTATAATTTTGAAGATGCTGAACTAGCTTGATGATTGATACATTTTGGTAATTAATTATTATATGAACATGGATCACACCACGACGACAGGACAACGTAGATAAAACAATATCAGCTGAACACAGAACACTAAATAAAGTAATAAAGGGCACTCAATAAAACATTGATGTGAATGAATGATAACGTCATGAATTGTATAAGTTTGGCAAATACTTTGATTTGATTTCATCAAGCTAATAAAACTAGGATCAACATTCAAATTTGAAACAATACAAAAGATACTACACATCACACGCAACACACAAGATAAAGCCAATATCAAACTGCTGTTGCAAAAACAATAAAAGACAACCTGAGCTGACCGATTGATATCTATTCCTACAATAACGGAACCCAACTTCAAATACCAGGAACATCCATACTTACAGCACTCCACACAGCTTTACCCGGCCACTGGTCCGGGTATGTGATCATAACGCAGCTACTCATTAGTGGGGCTATAAATTGTCCCTATAAAGTTTTTCGCGGACCAAGTGCGGTTGGCGTTCGGATGCCGGCTGCATAACGTATACGTTTAACAAGTTAATTGCTGGCTAGGAGATGGACGTACGGACAAGGGGATCGGTGAGCATGAGCAAGGTTTTTGTAGAGAGGAGTTTCTTTGAGAAGGTTGTGAAGATGTTTCAAATAGGCGAGCAATTCATCTGGTAATCATAGAACGTGCTTATCGATAAAGCGGAGATCTTTCAGCATTAGAAAGTAAAGTACTGACGGTTTATCGGTGAAAACAGTATTAAATGTCGTTGCAAATTATGCAATCCAAGAGACCTAGGCTTCAAATTTTGGTATAAAAAGTCTGTAGCTAAGAAATAAATGAATGAATGAAAAACGCTTTATTGCACAATTCAAAGAATACAATGGGTAGGTACTTGAAGAAATCATGATAAATAGGCAAGAGAACCATTGACATGGTGGTGAATGTAAATGTATAATTTCGTATTTCTTTTCATTAATAATGTGAAGTTGAAATATATCACTAAATAATAAATACATAAATAAAATAAATAAAAGCTTTATTACGGCATATTAAAATCTATTACAATATCCAGCATCTGGAATCTCTTTTTAAGCTTAGATTTGCTTGTATTAAGAGATTCCGCTCTTCCATAGCCAAAAATATTATGAGTAAACTCAATTTCAAACTCCCATTCGTATTCAGTTGTCCAGTCTTTCCAGCAGTATGTCGCATCTATCTAAGTGCCATAGGCCGTTACTTAAGGCAGTCCCGAGACACATATATTTATGGGCTCCTGCGATAACTTGACGTGTGGACACCATACATCACTTTCGTCCTCAACTTGTTCTTAATCGGTTGCTTTCTGAGTCTGAGTTATTTCTTTTTTATTTGCACCGCTAATCCACGATAGGCAGGCGTCGGTATTAGTTCTACATCTTACTCCTGCTAATTGAGACTCAATGTCCTTGGTATGTCTAGTTTTATCGACGTATTCGCAAAGTGCTTCGTATTCTCTTTTTAGTTTGATCAATGAATAATATCTGGTAGCGGTTCTTTCTTTGCGGTTGTGATCGCGTTCCACTCGATATTATGTGATTTCCAATTATTATCATGATTTGAATGTCACTCGGTTACATCGTTATTTATTTAACCCTTTTGACAAACGATCAGATATCTAACACGGTAGTAAAGTTGTAAATATTTATGGTTTTTTAACAAACCGTCTAAACTACGTAGACCCCCTATGTTCGAAAGAACGTGTCTCGCTCTTACGATTTAGATGTGGAATGAGCTCCCAGCCACAGTGTTTCCTTTGGACTATGACGTAGGATCGTTTAAGAGGTATATATGAGGTCTTTTCAGAGGCGGGCAACGCATTGGTAACACCCCTGGTCTCAGTCGGTGGACCACTTTCCATCAGGCCCGCTTGCTTGTATGTCTGCCGTATAACATAAAAAAAACAACGCTGAACCCCAGTTGTCTCAGTCAGAACGCCTACAAGTGTTTCTGTCGTTATTGACGTCTACTTCGTCTAACTTCAAAGTATTATTACCTACAAATTGTTCTTCCTCTCTAAATGCTCCTATTCAAATGCCTCACTTATCCCGATACTTCCTATATCGTTGAAATTCACGCCAACTATCTGAATCTGATGACTGCGCCATCGCCATCTAACTATCCTACTATCTATCCGCGCAATTATACGCCTGTCCTGTCTGTTTACGGCCGCGGCGCAACACGTTTTGTAATCGACTTATCTGAGCGGAGTCTGGTCTATGCAGTTATATCCTCACCTACGTACCTACCTTTCTATTTTACTTCTTATAGCTTTTTTGGCCACGACTTCGTCCGCGTGGAATTCGGTTTCCGGACCCTTTCCGTATAAATCACATTTAGTTTAGGAATAACTTGTAGCCTATGTGCTATTCTGGCTATAAGCTATATTGCTGCCGAAACCCATCAAAATCAGTGCAGTAGTTTTGATTGATGGAGTAACAAACATCCTTACAAACTTTTGCTTTTATAATAATAGTAAAATCTTATCTAGAAATTTCCTTCATGTAGTCCGACTCATATCCCGAGGTACCGTCTTCAAACCCCAGTACCGCCATATATCAATGACACTTTTCTGACTTATGTACATTAGTTGAACACTAACCAATGCTCTTACGGTGAGGGAAAACATCGTCATGAACCTGCACATTCAGGCACCCTAATGTGTAACAATCCAATCTGGTCAGGTAACCCTATTAACAGAATTACGAATATCAGATAGCAGTTACTCCACTGTAATTACCTGATCTGCCAAATCCTGGATCATGGTGAAGGCGGACTCTGGGTCTTGCACGCGAGTGCATAACCAGGGTATTAACGCCAAGATGATTATCATCATCATTCTGAATCGTCCTTGTCGTGTCAAATAGACTATCGTAGTTACAGTTACTGCGCAACATTTTTCTAACGCCCCTTAATCATGCTAAGTGTCGTATCTACTGTAGCTTGAGACACAGCTTGCTTCCACATCAAACTAGTTTCAGATTAATACGACTTTACTTCGCTTGGCGGCACTTTGATGTCGGTGTCGTAATTTTTACCATGTTGCAGAGAAAACTGTGGTACAAGTAAGTGTCTCTGTTATTGTTGTTTGGTTTTCGTCTCTCGTTTTGTTGTTGTTAAATTGCAAACAAGTTTGTTGTCTTGTACAGGTTTACCATTAGTTTTCAGCATCTGTCGGTCATTCAAAAACTATTTATTTTCGTGTAATCTTATATCGGATGTGAGTGCTTGTTTATACTCATAAACATAATGTTTTTTGTTTTTGTCCGTTTATAAGGAGACACTCTATAGTATAAAATGAATTGCGTATAACTTCACATAGCACACTATTACAAAAGATAATAAATAAACATTGCAAAGGCTTATTATCAAGTCTTATTGAGGATGCGCTGACAAACGATTATCTTTTAAAATGTCTCAATTCTGGTGGTCAGGCGTCATTGAATTTTTTGCACCTCACCTTTTATCGGCTTGGTATTTAATAATATTTTTTATTATATTTGACAAAGGCGTCGACGTGACATGTACATGACATTAATTAAGAGCATAAAGGGTACCTTGGTGGCCTTGATTGATACACCTTTGTAACCCTTCCCAATACAAAATAAAGTACAAAATCCATCAACCCAGTTCTTTCCCATTATACCTTCATAATTGCAATTCAATTTCAACTTTATCCCTATCCAATTAAAGCGTTCTTTTCAATCTCGGCAATCGAATACATTCCAGGTAAGTGCCTCAACGGTATTTAGAGCTTATTACTCAGGTATTAAGGTGTGGTTTAGTGTGATAATAGTGGTATTGTCACTGGGACGGTTGACAATGAGCAGTGATCGAGCGATGTGATCTCAGATTGGAATCGGAACTCCATTGATAGGGCTCGTCTCGTTATATCGGACGTTGATAAGTCTTAACCTGTATCTCGTCGTTTATATGAAGAAAATCTGATGTAATGCTATTACTGGTTTAATTATTTCAAGTGAGTATTTTAAAGGGAAATTTTGATCAGGATCTAGATAATGTGAAAGTAATAGACGCTATAAATCAGTTAAAGTATTAAGTAGTAGAACAGATAATCTAAAATCGTTGGAATGTTTTCCTTCCATATTGTTCTTCGTATTTAATACTGAAAGTTCTAGACAACTCTTGCTTTTATGATCAACGACAGTTTCACTTAAATTTACGCCCGTACTCGATCGAGTGCAGTACTCAATCTATCAATACGTGGGAATCAAGTACGGAGACAAATATTTACGCATGACTTACAAAGTTCACGTAAACATGTCCATGACTTTCAACTCAAATATCAGGTTTCAGCGGTTTGCGGGCACTATTCTTATCTTTACTATCATCTGCGTGTGGCATAGCTCTTATGTCTTCATGTTTGAGTCGAGTTTCGTTTGAGTTAGCAATAATGAGGTGTGAAAGTAAATTTGCATTCAAGTGTTGAAGCTAACCGCGTCTGCTTTGACGCCAATCTTTAATGACAGAGTTATTGTTTATTTCTTTGTTCGTTTAAAGTTGATTGTGATCGAAATGACGCTTGGCACTCCCTTTTCGTACTTCGTGTTGGTTTACCTTGATAGAGCAAAATGTTATCATAACTCAATTGAAAAACTTGCAAGTATTTTGAGCTTGTTTAAAAAAGATTTAACTTTAAAATAATTATGATTTACTGTCACGTATGTATACTCACTCACTCCCGCTCCTGGAAATATTATCTACAACTAGATCAGGACCAAACTGAGACAAGGACCAAAATCCCCAATTAAATTACGGACAAAAGGGAAAACAAACGTATGACGATTTTGGGTGGGCATTTATTCATTTAGGTATACCTACCTACGCTGTTCGATAAGCTAACAATTATCTAATTTTTATTTGGGATAGGTACCTAAACCAAAATTCTGCAATGGACTCTCTGCTTCCTATCAGGTAAGACCACTGCCTGCCTGCCTGCAAGATTTATAAAAAAATACATGAAAATTAGAAAAAAAATCATGTTTTCTACTACAGGAGTCCCCAACCAAAGAGCGTCGTAAACAAACTCCTTGTAAATTTTCGGCGGGAAGCCTGTCCACGTGACGCCGCCGTCGGCCATGCTTCCCGCGCAAAAACGGCCCGCGCATGCGTCGCTGTCTCGCCGCTAATTGGCCAGCCGCCGCCATCCCATCGCCGGGGGGCGGGGGGCGGCGCGGAAGGCGCGTAATTATTTTAATAACCCCACCCCCTTTTTTAATTAAACTCTCTGTCGCATACAAGTCACCATACAAGTACACCCGGATTGTCTTTACGAGAAGAATGTGGGAGGGGGCTATTCGATTGCGAATTTCGTATAGGATGGTGTTGTTGAACGTAATTTTGTTCCAGAACTGGAATTGATTGAAATGATCAGGAAGATTATACCGAAATTATTTTTCTTATGATCCTAATTAAATGTAACCAAGAATTTAATGTTATTATTGTTGTCATGTGTGTGCGTAGTACAGATAAGTAGTAATAATAATAATAATAATAAATAATAAAAGTTCTTTATTTATATAAGATTTGTACATTACTACATTGATACACTTGTAATACACAGAATGAATAATTGTACAAATTAATTATTGAACCCTGATATCCAAACTAGGCACAGGCCTTCTCTCTGATCTTGGAGATCAGTGTTCTACCGAAAGCCAAATATGTGTTTAATGTTACAACCACATTGAGCGTACATGAATTGTACTTACAAATGTTACATAGACAAAGACAAAGAAATAGCGTATATACAAAGACAAAGAAATAATATATAATCCCAAGAGCTTTTAGAAATCATAATAAATGTTCAGGATTGATACTTTCATATTGATTCTGCTTTATATTCTTTGATTCGGATTCGGGTTATAAAGACTTTTGCTGTCAACATTAATTATATAGGGACTACACTCTAGTCTGGATTAAAACTGTGGACACAAAAATCCAGTTTCTTATAATAATGATACAATAGAAAGATTTTCTGATAGAAATGGTGCGATATAGGTATGTAATATAAAGTTATGGTTTTCTAGATTTATGGAGGCCATATCATCCAATCGATGGATTTACAACGGCCTATAAAAACGAAGTCAATTCAAATACCTATGCAAATTTGTGATCGAAATAGAAATCATAATATCGTCCAATGGCGTAGGGAAAGTAGTATTATTTACATTATAGTGGTACTTATACATTATACAGTTCAAGCGCTTACAGACTTGTACCATAAGAGTAAAATCAAATTATTTCTTAGCTTATCAAATAATTTGGACTAGAAATTCACATTCTAACAAAAAATTCAAAAAAAAATAAATTCTTTTTGGAGAAGTAGTTTATTTAGCATTACATTAGTAAAAAGTATTTGGGAAGAGGCGTTCAAGTAGAAATTAAGATAGAAAGAAACGTAATAGAGAGAGTAAAAGATCTAGTTCTAATAGTAGTATGATATCATTGTCTTAAACAACAATGATATCACAAGTCAATTATGTATTTAATGATGTTCTAAGAATGGAACCGTAAAACCCACATAAACCGTAAGACTTAAGAATAATGTCTAAATTCACATTAGTATTCCCTGACAGTGTTTAGATGGAATTTTGGAACGTAAAGAGAATCCTAATACATCATACGTTACGTGCAGGTTTTCCCAAAAAAATCGGACTCCTCGGTCAAGGTCATGGTATTTTCTGACTCAACCAACTAGGTACGAGTATTCATACCTAAATGAAAAAATAATGTTTTGACATATTACCCATGTAATTCAATTTATGGGTCAATCGCCCTGAAATAAATAATTTTTATTTTTATTCATTTTATTTGTGAGCTCGACATTCGCTAGCTGTCTTTTTATAACTCTTGGATTAATGACTGTCATATCCATGTCCCATTAAAGTCGCCTCATAACTTGTCGAAGCTCCAGAAACTCTAGATCATTTCTGCCCACTGTCATCTAATTTGCGATTCTATTTCTGTCTGAGCTCAGTCCAGAACCTGCCACCATCAACCCGATCCCGACCGCACGGCACTAATCCAAAAACAAAAAGTACCGCCAACAAAAGAAGCCAAAACGCATCAGGCAGTAATGGAGATCACGTCTCGTGCCCAATTACACCTCTCTGTCTAATTCAGCTGCGCATCCGCGGGTGTGAGGGAGACAGAATTAATAATGCCGTAACCGCAACTCGCCCTGTCATTAGAGCCCGTTCCCTCACAAATTGTGTTTCCATATCTGTTTACGCATTTTACGTCTGACTGTTTGTTCCTTTCATGCCGATGAGGTCTTGCACAGGTGCTTATTATCCCGTTGATGGTTCATTTGGGTTTTAGTGCTTGGCTATTCCGTTGGAATTAGTGCGCTAACCTGACTCTATACGCAGGCAAGATGGCCGACACAATCATCGTATTCGATGTGCAATGGCTTTGCTAAAATATTATAAACACTATGCTTTTTACGAGCACATGCAGATGACGTTTTCCGTCGGGAGTGCTTGTAGATTTTTCAAATTAGACGTTTTCAGTGTTGTTGAAAGATGTTGCGTCTCTTAGTATCTTTCATTACTGTATAACAGATATAAATCAAGTGTTTTGAAGACCTTTTGCGAGTGTTAAACTCGCTATAAATTAAAGTACCATCCGCACAACTTGGATAAAAGTCAGCTATAGTACGCTTTTCCAGAAATTTCCTGCCGCGACGCCCATTCTATGGAATCTTCGGTCTAAGTCATAAGATCAACGAAACTAGACTTTTCTTAAATGCCAGAAATGTATTCGCAACCCTTCTGATTTTTCATGTCTGCCAATATCATACTATACCTAATAGTATAAAAATATGGCGTAAAAAGATTCTAAGTATTTTAAAATAATGTTGTGTTGCTGACTCTTCTTGTTTGACACTATTGACAAAAGGATAGGACCCAGTGGAAATTTTTTATTTTGAATTGATTTTTTTTATTTTATGTTGAGAGATAAACAAATTGATGATTAAGTATTTGTATCAGCGTGTCGTCGAATAAAGCTTCTTTCTTTCTTTACTGGAGCAAAACACCGGACATCAATACAGTATATCTACTTAACATCGGTACTTAATTACAGGTCGTAACAGAATTGTAATGGCGGAAAGCGAAACGCTGATATTATAATCGCCGCAACTGATGATTGCAAGGAATAAGACAAAAAAAAATTGTTCATTTTCTGGAACCTTACATTGTTATATCGTACATTGGAGTGAGCCAGACGGCTGTTATTATGGTCAATTTAATAGGTTGTGGTCATTGATATGATAGGTACAAGTTGTCAAGGTAGATAGTAAAAAGTTGTTCTTATTATGTTTAATTAGTAGGATAGGGGATAGTCACAATGGTCTTTTGATGAAAATACTTCCAACTATGAGAGAACAAGACAATAATACAGACAATAAATGTAAGTTTCATTTTATGGTAATCATCATTTCCGTCCTCGAATATCGGCACCGTTCTGGACAACTTATCGTTGTCCATATGTTTGGGTTTAAGATTAGGGGATAAACTGTATCGTCCACACTACTGTTCTTGTGATGCATCCATGGATCAGATAGACCTCCACGGTCTTTTGTGTACCCGCAGCGTGGCCGAATCTCCAGACACTTTGCACTTGCTCTGCTACGTT
The DNA here is from genome assembly GCA_905147135.1 of Blastobasis lacticolella. NCBI lineage: Eukaryota > Metazoa > Arthropoda > Insecta > Lepidoptera > Blastobasidae > Blastobasis > Blastobasis lacticolella. Next base: position 1,817,106 of record LR990041.1, read on the forward strand.
TCTTGGAAGAGTTAGGATGACAGGAACAATAGGGTATCTAGAAGCAAGCAAAATAGGCGCGAGTTCGTCAGGCTACGGAAACGGCCCAGATATATCTATCTATATATCTCCAGGCACGCAGCAATCAATGACGTCATCCGTAGGGCACTTGTCACCGTCAACGTATCGTACCAGCAATATCTTGGCTTTAGATGTGTTAATTCTGAGTAAATTTTTTCTGATTCCCGCTGAAGTTGGTCTATTATGACAAGCACGTCGTCGACGCTAACTGCCAGCAGTGCGATATCGAAGTATCATTTGACATTTAACAACCCGCTAGAAATGTTTCCCACAGCTAATATTTGCATAGAACGTTGACAAATTGGAATCGTCAGCAAAAGACTATACTGGTTAGTCATTCCGGCCAGGTCTACTAATCAGTAGCGGTGTACAGTACTTGCCCGCCACTTTGCATGCCCTAACTTATTGGTTGCATCACTCATTTTGAGCCGAGGCTGTGGCCATAGAAACTGGAGATATGGAGAAATTCTGGGATCGAAATTGCAATTTCGGCGCGGGGCATGTCAGTTTCAGCTTTCAGCATTTTTGTTGCGCGGTTGATTGAAGTTGTCGCAGATTTACATGGGTTTGTACATATCAATGATAGTCATAGTGATAATGTGTCTTTTTATTTCAGGAAGTTTTAAAATTAAAAGATCATTTTATTCATACTTATGCAAAACGATTGTGTTCTACATGTGGCTTCCCACACGACAATTTCGGTAAATTCATCGGTTTATTATGAACTAATATAAATATCGCGAAAAATTATAGATTTTATGGTAGTATGGTGTGCAATAAAATAATGTAAAGTTCCACCTTAATCCGTTCAGTAAAATGAGTAACAAAACATGAGCACATACACAAAAACTTTCGCTATTGCATTAAGTAGGATCAATTAAAATATCAAAAACATATCTCGTAAATTACCCCATCTTAACCTTTACGCCAATATTTCACAAAGTCACATGATTCAGTCGCTCCCTTGCGTTTTCGCCTTATGACTTAGGTAATAAGAGTCACATCCACACTTTAGCTTTCATTTGACTGTTTGTAAATTTGTATTTTATGTTTATAGTTGCTGTCATAATAATCGTTTTACGGGTAGCTGCAAGACTGAGCTGAACTATACGTGTGGTCTAAATACATTTAAGAGGCATTTCAACTACCCACCAGTTTTGACATGAAGTCTAGGCTTGGACATGACTAAAGTCTAGGTTTGGACGAACTGGACATTATAATCTGACCCACGCTGATTATAAGCAGTTACTGGCAAAAACTGGGATACTCAATATAAAAGGATGATGACAATGACGATGAACTAAAAAAAATATTTTTTGGTGAATCGATAATAAGTTATAAAAATTCTTGTGAAATGAGCGACAATGGTTTAGATAATGATGACTTTATACTTAGTTAGTATGCAATAATATTATTGTTAACAAAATTATGTTACTGACTTAAACTATAATTCAGTAAGCACCCTTTGACCTCGACTTTGTCCAACTAAAATTTTCTTATTCCAATATATTCTCACGGGAACCACCTTCAATTTTGGGTTAAATTATACCTTATCTATAAAACAACATACAACACAACAACAGTAAAAATATTCATCAATATTCGTTCATTAGTTTTTGAGATATGAATATTTATCGAAACGTGTATCCTTAGAAAATTAAGTATTAAAATCCTAGGACTTATCGTCGCTTCGTTCAATTTACCGTATTTTGTCGCGAACTTTCTCGGATTTTAAAGGAATACCTGTATCACTTTACAGCCCAAAAAGTGTCTAGCTCCATTGTCATGTCCTATAAAGTTAAACTTAACCTAATAGTACATAATTTAGAGTATATTTTTCAAATACCATACTACTACTACATACTACAGTTTTACAATAAATGATTTCTGATAGAAACCGCCATCCAAAATTATTTTCGTAGATACTCGTACAGAACGTACGCCGCCAAAACCAAATGTTTTATGTTTTATGATCAAAAAATTACGGAGCGCCCAAAAAAGCTTACGGATACCGGCATACCGCTAGGGGTAATAACTGAGGTTTCCGATAAAAAACTCAATCGCCAATCGTTGAAACAGTATTCGGCCGATCACACTAAAATCGACCATTATATTCCACTTAAAATATCGTTACAGAGAAACGTTTCGACCAAAACACGGTTAAGATGGTCAGATCAGGGAATTAAGGTACCTTTGTGGCTTTCGGGTTTTTGTAAGGGAAATTGCTCTCGGTAACCCGAGAAGTTGTGTTACCGATATTGGTGGACAACGATGCGGATTGATGATTTATTGGAATCGGTATCTGCCAAAGAGTATTTAGGAGCGACAGTGGCCAAGTGGTTAAGGTATTCGACTGGTAAGCGAGAGGTACCAGGTTCGAATACCACTGCGGCCATGTACCAATGATTATTTTCTGAGTTATGTACATTCGTTGTATTCAACGAGTAACAACTTAGTAGTAACAACTTAGAAAGAGTATTCTCTTACGGTGAGGCATAACATCGTGATGAAACCTGCACATTCAGGCGACTGAATGTGTAACAATGATCCAATCTGGTCTAGTTCCTCTGGTAGTAGGGTTACGAAGGGAAGATAGCAGTCGCTGCACTATAACTACATGATCTGCCAAATCCTGGATCATGGTCAAAGTGGACCCCGGGCCCTTGTACGAGAGAGCACAAGCAGGACATTATTGCCAAGATGATTGTTAATGCTGTGTTATGAGCGCGGGCGCTAACGGTTAATTCAATAATTCTAATAAAAATAAATGACATGGCCGTGTATAGCTGAAATATGGAACGTCATGTTATAATACAGGATAGTTGGCCAGCCTATCTCCAGCTAGTTCCAAATAGGTAGTTCTCTCACAAATCATAATCCGAATATGCGAGTATAGCGATGGGATATTTCCACCATCCGTCAGGGGTCACGACTTGCACCGACTCCCATGAGCATGTTTATATGCGATCAAAATGTCCTCACGTACCGTATATTTAGCGAGGGCTATCATATAGTTGGTTACGTTGTACTGTGGTTGTTCTGCTTAGGTGATTCGCTTGTGATGTGTTCGCTTTATAGAAAGGCTCTTTGCCAACAGTTTGCTAACTAGTGGCAAAGGAACTGACAGCTCACTAAATGGAGACTTTTAAAAACCATAACTATTCAAAAACAATACTTTTCTTATACTAGCCTAGTAGCCTTACCTCAGAGAAATAACTAATGTTCCTAATAAAGTTATTTATCTGAGAGCGTTACTGCATAGTGTTCACACTGATTCTTTACTAAGTGAACGCATTGCGTTCAATACGGCACTATAATTGGTCAATTTCGTTCATTTTGACGTTAGTATAGAAATTCTGTGGCATTGGGCCATTGGCATTGGCATTGGCAACAGAGGGCCTAGTGTGAGTTCCGCTTCGATTTTACTTAACTATCGCGTTTGCGTTCACGTGAAAATTAGTATGGAAAAATATATAGCGCCGCCTAGTGGTACGTAAATGAAGTTTTTTTCTTCATACTAATTTCGACGTAAACGCAAACGCGATAGTTAAGTAAAATCGAAGCGGAACTCACACTAGGCCCTCTGATCGCCCGATCGCCACTCAAGTATGGGTAGGTATAAAATAAGGACCTTTTATTATTTTATGTCTGTGCATTCAAGCGCACTGTCAGGCCTCATAGTAACGTGTCTAAATAAGAATCTGATAGCGTCACCCGTCACCTTTATTATAATGCGAAAGTTTGTAAAAAATGATATTTTGGTTCGACGGAGTTATAGGTGGTTATTGGTTACTCTTATAATATTTTACCTCGTAATTCAATGTAGTTTCCGCGAGAACAGTGTGGCACACCATTTATGATCATACGGATGAGAGTATGCCAGCGAGGAGCCATGGAGGCCTGGCAGGCTAATTATTGCGGGCAACGATCAACAATTATAAATCACAACGAACTAGGTCCCGTTCCTTAGTTAATTGTTAAGTCATGAAGCTGGTAAGGAGATTCATTTAGCGTTTATGTGAGGTCTTGGCGGAGCCTCGGTTGATGCATGTCTGCAGTGAAAGGCTTTATTACAATGTTATGCTTACCTGCGAAGTGGCTGTAAAAAAGGATGGATTACAGAGTGGGTATGGTCAACGTGAGGGGAAGATAGTTTTCTGTCGCTGTTTATTAAAATGGGTAATTTTTTGCAGACGCTTTCGGGGTTGTATAAAAAATGTTAGAAGGACACTTTATTTTATTTAAAGCTTTTTTATGTTATGCAGCAAACAAACAGGCAAGCGGGCCACCTGATGGCAAGTGGTCAGCGGACTATGGACTCAGCATCACCAGGCTATAAGGCTATTAAGTTATTTTCGAGAAAACTGGAAGTGATATTCATATCTGAATCTAATCAGTACGATCCCTCTGGTATTGCGGATGTCTATGGTCGGAGGTGTTCTGTTACCATCAGGTAACCTGCTCGCTCTGTTACCTGCTTCTACTATAAAAAAGTCAAGGACCTGTTATAGGTTGTTGATGATTACATCACTACATCAATAGAGTTCTTCAATAAGCTTCAATTATGATTCAATAACTTGATTACTTCAACTTCAATTTGACGATTTTAAATCCAATGTCGGGGACCTTATTTTGATTATGATAAGTAGCTTATTACATGGTCTATACTATACTCACATTTCCAACTAAAAATACAGCAAAAAATAATGATAAAACAATACTTTCCGCGAACCCAGCCAAGCTAATAATTAATCGAAATTTGCATCCACCTCCTTCAAACAAGTAGTTTGTAATCTGTCTCTATCTCCGCGATAAATAATAGCTATGTCACACCTCTTGCTGCTATCGTATCCATCGTCAGCATCTACGTATTGATCATACTGTCCCGTATCATCAGTGCAATCGATACTGGACTAGAGATGCCAAGGATATTCGGCTACCATTCGGCTGAATATCAAGTCATGTCGTCTCTACCATTTGATAGTCGGCGGAATATCGTGGCGTGTCGTATCGTGATGTAATAAATCTAAGTGTAATAAATGTTTTTTTCTTTCTTTCATACTTTCGTGTAATACCCAAATATTGTTTATTAGAATAATTTCCACCCATATTGGGTACGAATTATTTCAATAAACGATATTTATGAAATGTTCACTAATACTGTAGTTTTGAATGCGAAATTAATTGAAAATAAATGTGTAAATACAATCAGCTGACCAGCTTGCTCGTTTGCCTCCGTTTCTCATTTGCTAGTTTATTTATTTATTTAACAATTTATTGCACACAATAAAGAAATACAGAGATATAACATAGATATAACTGACACAACAGGCACTACTTATTTCTAAAAGAAATTTCTTCCAGCAGGCCTGCAGAAAGGAAATGTTTAGCTAAGAAAGAAAGAAGGAAGAGTTTATGTTATTATAAAGTCTTGAAGAAATTTGTAAACGAATAATATCGCCTTTGTGCGAGAATATATTCATAATATTTTATGTATTTCTCTATTATTGTGATCAATTCTTACTTACACTACTGCTAGGAGACTCATTTGTTTGCTGCTGTGACCGCTGTCGAATATTCCTCCTTATTCGTTATCCTATGTTATTCTATCGTAATTCGCCACATCTCTACTCGGGAGCCACAGACGCTGGCATAACGGAAGCTGCCTATCAGCCTCTAGATATATAACAGAACAGTGCCTATTAAATCCGTAAACACTACCTGTGGTGATGAAAGCATCCTAGCCTCGTGGAACTAGGAAAGCTAAGATATATGTGTCCACCTAGATAGCTCTCTCTGTAATTGTAAATATTGAGATCAATTTGTGGACTTAACAAGTAATTCTTTTCTAATGAACGAATTTATTTATATAATGAAGTAAAACAAAATTAACTGTTATGTACAACGAAAGACTAGCGTCGTGGCTTTCTATGAGTCGACCTGAGAGCTATGACAAGATTGTTGAACCAAAATCATAATCACAAACTTTAGTTTACTTTAGTAACTTGTAATACTAATAGATTATAAATTACTAATCAACAAGACTCCACAACACAAATGACATTAGTGTTCAACTAACGTACATGACTCAGAAAAGAGTGTTTAGTACTTACAAGGCGGCGCTGGGAATCGAACCCGGTACCTCGAGCTACGAGTCGCACCCCTTAACCATTAAGCCATCGACGCATACCGACACATAACAATCTGTAATATACTCCTACATTTTCAGTGATAACGGTTCGTTCTATTCCGACTAAAATCCATACCATACCATACCATACCATACCTTAACTGCTAAAACCCACACACATTAGTATTAATGTAGCACACACTTGTTACAACTTGTACATTGTTCTGTACGCTTCGAGATACGGTTCTTCCGTGTAGTTACTAAAGCTATTGTATATTATCTGTTCGGAGTCGGCGTAAAATGAAATAATGTCAGACAGGGTTCGCTTGAAATTATTATGTAACCAGGTTTTAGAGCTTTGCTATGGGATCGGGCTACGGTCGTCGTCATGTAATAAGTTCTGTTACGTAAACTAAATGTAGATTATATTGTATGCTTTTACATTAACAACATATTTGTTTATACGCTTTATGATACCTAATTGAAGCAATTCTATTACCTACAGACGTTTATAAGAGCGTCGGTGGTGTATTGGTTAAGAGGTCCGATTTGTACCCTGAGGTACTTACGCGGGTTCAAACGGTACCAAAGACTCTTTTATGAGTTACGTACCTTATTTGAATACTAATCGATATTCTTACGGTTAATGTCCCGGTTGTGCTCTCCCGCGCGACGACCCTTCAGGTCCGCCTTGACCATGATCTAGTGTTTGGCAGATCAGGTAATTACAATGGACTAACTGCCTGCTGCCTGACCTTCATGAACCAGCTGAAAGGGAAACCTGACCAGATTGAATAATGGTTACACATTCCGTCGCCTGAACGTGAATCTTTCATCACGATGTTATTCCTCACCGTAAGATCATCGGTTAGTGTTCATAACTCAGATAAAAGTCATTGGTACATGGCGCGGCACTGGGGTTCATACCCGGTACATCGGGGAACGAGTCAGATCCCTTAACCATTAAGCCACCGACGCTACCCGACGTTGCGTAAAACTCCATAAGTCATTTAAATACTAGTCGAACCTCCATTCAGTTGCGTACGGGAGCCCCGTTATAACTGAGTGCTGAATATTTGCTCGAGAAAAGGGCTGGATGCAGCTAGACTGTCAACATTGAGCGCTAGATCCTGGTACTATTAACTATTCTATTGCCAGACTGATAAAAACATTGCTAGTACAGTTAAACAGTATCCGCAAAATTTCCTGCTTGAATAACTTAGCAGCTTCGTCTGTTATTGTTAAAATACTAGCTAATACTAACAAGTATTACATAATTACGGGTACTAAATTAAAAAGGAATTTAAAATTGATATAGTAGTTTTTATACCACTTAGGTGGCACACAAGCTAACGGCCTGCCTGACGGTAAGCAGTCACCGCAGCCTATGGGGGCTTCTTCTTAGTCGGCATCTTCATTGCTGAAGGTCGTGTCTCGTTTGAAATGTTGGCCACTTGATGTGCCATACCATTCTATGTGTTTCTATCCAGCCAAAAAGCGCTAAACCCAGCTCTGAAAGCTCCAAACGCAGCACCGCTATTCGCTAGTTAGACAGCGCGCCATTCGGTGGCTGCGCGCGAAAATCGCAAGACAAAATGGCCGCCAGCCGTTTCGGTTACAGGAAACGTTGCGTATCTGTCAACGGCGTGCATCGCGAGTGCCCATTGTATGATAATCGGTGAGCACCGACAAAGTTTCCCGTTCGGGCCAGGGTAACGGCGGGTGTTGGCGCCGTGCGGCTTAGGATTTAGATGCTTGAGTGTAGGTGTTATGAGAGATCGGTGGGCTAATGGTTAAGGGGTCAGAGTCGTACCCAGAGGTACCGGGTTCGAACACCAATACCGTCGTGTACCAATGACTGTTTTCTGAAATATGTACGTTATTTTAAAGCTATAGCGATGCTCCTACGGCGAGGGAAAACATAGTGATGAAATCTGCACACTGAGGCGATATATTAAGTAACTATGATTTTATCTAACAAATGACAAAAAAGGTAGTCAAAAAGGGATTGTCCCTTGTGTCGCTTTATTTAACAGAAAATCTAATTATGGTGACGAGAACATAGACTCATTTCTGTACTAAAGCCAAAAATAATCCCACAATCAACACATATACCGACGTAACAGTGTAGAGTTGCGGAATGTAGGTACTCTGGACAATATACAGGTCTTAAAAAAGGGTTGAAAAGATTCTAATAATAATATCATCTACTACTACAGTACCGACACTACGTCCTCATAATCGTCAACCATAAGCGTATTTGCCACCAGCGCTAAAAGAAAATCGCCCAACACAAGGCCGAAACACAGACGAAGTTTAGAAGGACCGCCCGCCAACCGCCTGGCCGCATCCTAATTCGCGTCAGACCCGCATTATTCCCTTATTCGATACGAAATATGGATATTATTGTTATTAGACTGCGCGTCGTGACGCCGTGATTATTCGATGCTTGTCTGTAACGAGGCGCTGCGATCGGCAGCTCATTATGGCGGGTGCAAGGCCTTTGATGCGCCCGCGCCGCGGTGTTTTGTTCGCAGTTCTGCTAGAGAAACGTGTAGATGTCATACGTTTGATGGGGCGATTGTGGTTTGTTTTGTTTTTCATGTAGTTCCGGAAACATCCGTATTCATAGACGATATTGTTGTAGGTTTACTATGCGTTCTCGTGGTGGCCTCACGTTCGTGCCCACTGTCAGATGGCATGACAGAAATAGGCTTGACTCCGTCCATTTTGGCGTGATTCCGTCCATTTGGTATGACGTCCCTCCGTCGTGAGTTGTCTTGACATGGGTTTCTTCATTAACGTCGTAGAGAGTGACGATGAAGACGCCAATGAGTATTTCAGGTACTTACAATGGCACAAACTTATCTGACCCGGTGGCTAAAAACTGTAACTGGAAATGCCGCTAGATAAGTTTGTGACATAGTAAGTATCTATGTTAGGATTTCGGCGCTGTTTTTTGTTTTATGAGCTATCTCATGAGAGACAGGACATGATGTCAGTAATTATATGATGAAGCGATTGTACCTATTCATATTTTGTTTTGTACATTGTTTAGGCAATACTATTAACTATGCATGGCAATTTATTCTTTAGAAGCTGTCCGTCGAAATTAATATTCATTTACACGGTTCATGATTAAAATAGGTAGATGTTTATGGGACTCACAACAGCTTATAAACGACAAGCAATTTCATTCACATAGATAAACCTATATTCCTTATGATTATTGTTTTCTCGTGGGAATTTATCATCGTCATCATCAAACTTATACTTAACAATTCTTTATTCAGTATCCCATTCAATATCTCGTTCAATCGTCAAAAAGAAGGGAGTATGGTAGTAGGAAGGAAACACACAGCAACATGTTGGCCGCCTCAGGACCAGAGCACATCCACCCGACGACGCAGACAACAGTCGGACCGTGCCCGGCCATTGCAGGAAGAGTCGGATCATATTCATCATCAATTGAGTTTACCTTTGTTTCATGCGCTTTTAATGTTATTAAGTACTGTGCGTATCAGTTTGTTATTACTGTAGTACTTTTCAGCTAAGATCAATACGTCGATATCAAGTATTACGTCGCCTATAGCAAAACATTATTAACCATTCTCTTATAAATGTGGATATTACCGCATTTACGACGACTGTCCGTTCAAACACATTATATTAAATCAAAGTGTTGTTCCTCTCACTTGTTCCGAGGTACGATACGATAAAAGCTATAGCACCTTGATCATTACATCTACATCTTACAAAACGCATTTTCATTACACACTGACTTGAAAACCTAGCGTAATAAAGCCCGATGCCACTGGGAGTAACACAGCAGTCAATCTCCTTAGATCTGACTGGATGTCACATAAAATGGCAATTTATGTCGTCTAAGTGCAAAAATAGAGGCGCAGGCGCAGATGGCTTGGGCACGCGTGGTCTCACATTTGATTTGCAGATGATGTTGGTGTGGTTTGGTTCGCTAGTGATGGGCGGTTCGGTTTTGGTTTTGGTTTTTTTATTATCATGATTAGAATCATTATTTTTATCGTCGTCGTAATCGTCGTTGTCTTTTTCTTCGTTATGGTTGTCATCACTGTTGTTATTTGATTTGAAAACCTAATAGAATTTGATTGAATTGAAAACGGGGCGTGACATCGATAATACTGAATGTGGTGTAATTCCGTGTAATTTATTTTTAGCCATGTCTGTCGCACAATTGGGGTTAACACAGAGATACTCACAAACATTATAATATTTTAATGAACTGAATGCCTACCCGTGTCACAAATAAATGCCTTTGACTATTGTTTTTTTATGACTGCAGGGCAAAGCCCTTTCAATCTTACACGTCTTACAGTCGGATGCTTTCCTCGGCCAATCCTTAGAAAAGGCGTCCAAGTCGTCCCGCCATCTCCGTCTAGGCCTTGTTACGTTTTGTGGAGTCCAGTCGATGGATGAAGTAATGAGTATACATAATAAAAAACAAAGTCGCTTACCGCCATCTGTCCCTACGTATCGATGTATGCATGTACGCGTTATTTTTTAAATAACGCACGGATTTTAATGCGGTTTCTCAATATATAAGAGTGATTCAAGAGGAAGGTTTATTAGCAAGAAAAAAAGGGTGGTTGTACTCTCGCGCACAAAGGCCCGGGGTCCGCCTTGACCATGATCCAGGATTTGGCAGATCAGATATTTACAGTGGAGCGATTCTAACGCGGTACATCGGTTAACCAATCGGCCACTGGCGCTCCGTTCAATTCTTTTTTAAAGATAACCCAGAAATAGGTACATCGAAAACCAAATGCCCATACCTAAATACCTCGCGTCCCAACTTGTCTGCAGAGAACAAAGGATAATATTTCGCACGCCACGCCTCTACTAGGCTGAGATTAATTAGATGTATGCGACATGAATTGTAGATTCAGCTCGTTGCACCACGCTCGTATCCGGTTGGTTTTTAATTATCACCCTTGTGGAGTCTTGTGCGGTACTGGTCTAGTGATAGTGTGCTAAAGAAAGTTAAGCAAAAGAATTTGATGGGTGACCGTTTCGTGCTCTGAGGCTAGACGACCGTCAGCACCGCCACGAGCTCGTCACTCGTTAGGTGGTCCTCCTAATACTGCTGGCGAAGGTTGACCAAGGTCCACTACAGGACTTAAAGCCTCTCCCACGAAAGGGAAAGTTATTGCCATAATCTCAACGCTTTGCAGGCAAGTTGGAGATCGCAGTGTTGTTAAACAATGGAAAACGTTGCTGCTATCCTACCCGTTTTACATCCTAGATTATTGCCTCGCAAATTATTAGTCGCCTTGTAAAAGCCCGCGAGTGTAAGGGGTTGGTGCTATTCTACTCTTCCGGACACCACACAGCCAAGCAATTTAACGTCAAGTTGACCAATTTAGAAGTTTTCACCGCGTGTCTCAACATTCCCAAAGAATCATTGTTCGTACATTATCTTTATTGTGTTCTAAAAGTTTATTGCATTGTTGCTAACCGAAATGAGTGTATAAAATTCAATAGGAAATCTTTTCAACTGATCAATGTAAGTTCTCTATTGTAGTTCTATTCAATAGTTTATTGGAACCACCTCATGTATTCATATGCATAGCATGTTAATATCTAAATGTAAGCGATATGTACACGTTGCGCTTGCATATAAACTATTTCTAGAGAAATCTTATTGTCTGTATGTTGGAATAATTGTTCGCAGTTTATTACGTTGAATGGGCTGGAATTAATCGCTGAACATCAATATACAGCGGTCGAACGTATTGACCGGCTGTCGATGCGGCAAAAAAGTGTAAAACCACAACCAAGGTGTCAGGTGTTTTTTTAGATGTGCCTTGAAAATATATATAAAAACTCGTAAATAAAGCCTGACAAATACTTCAATAATATGTAGCGTTTATTATACAGTAGGTATTTCGAGTCAATTACCTATAACATTCTACTTAAGACCAAGAAGAAATAAATATAAGAAAATCTACTTACCTACTAAATTACTTAGATAGGTATACCTACAAATCGTGAGACGCAAATAGCTCACAACGTCTGAAAAACATCCAATCCGCCTCAATCAACGTTTTCCCAACCAAAACAAAGCCAATTTCGTCTAAAAACATGGCAAGAAAAGACACAGCAAACGGCTTGTCCTTCCAAAATGGAGGCCTGTTCCCTTAGCCTATACAGTGCGAAATACATATTCAGAGCGGTGCGTGCGAGCGCATAAAGGTACGAATTTTATTGCGCCGGCGCAAGTGTGATGCTGTATGGAGACGTGCTGAGGCATTGCGCCCTCTGATATTATGCGGGCTACATTCGTAGGTGCGAGAGTGGGAAAAAATAGTTTAATTAGGAAGCGCGGTGGGTAAGTGCTAATAAAATTAAAAGAATTTGCTTGGAGAAATTCACAGAGCGCCATCTAGCCAAAAAGTAAGCAAAGCTTGTGTTATGGGTGTAAGATAACTGATAAACTACATATATCCATTTTTTTATCCACTTATACATACTACACCCAGACCTTTTTGATATTTCAAATTCTGCTCGGCCGGGAATCGAACCCGGACCTCTGCGTCTCAGACCGGCAGGTATACCAACTGAACCACTCAGGTCGCCATGATGAAACGATGATAGAGGTTTTTCTAAAAGTACAATCACAGTGACAAATAAAGTCCACTTCATCGATCGAGGGTAGTCATAGTTAAGTTATTATGTAACAGAAGTACTCCACAACAATGCAATACCACATATAAAATAGTGCAACTACGACCCGACGAAACCCCAGATATTCAACACACAGGTCTCTGACCTACTTTGGTTTCAGAAGTTCCAATGTATTTTACCTCAGTACTATGTATAAATCTCTGTGCTATATATATATGTCTATACCTGTCTGTATACCTAATATAGAAGTTATAGAGTGTCCGAGTATCCTAAACAAGATTCTGAAGGATTCGCTTAGTTACCTACTAACGCATTCTACACCAATTACTTGATAATTTTATTCAGGCGACTGAAAATGTAACCATGATCCAATCTGGCCAGGTTCCTCTATTAACAGAGTCACGGAGCTCATATGGCAGTCCCTCCACTGTAATTATCTGATCAGCCAAATCCATGGTCAAGGCAGACCCCGTACCCTAACGCGCGACAGAAAAACCAGGGCATAAACGCAAAGCTGACCCAATGGTGTGCAATAAATCAAATCCATGGTCAAGGCAGGCTCGTAACTCTCGCGCGCGACATCACAACGTCAACATGACTCGCCTCAGTGTTCAACAAATCCACATATAGAAAAACCCGAGTACCCGCTACCCGCCAGACCTCCTCTCCCTGATAATCTTGGCGAAGTAATTGTTTTCGGAATCACGACTTTTTCAATAAAGCCCGTTGTTTCACCTGCATCTTGGACGAGACCTTTCTAACATCTGGATTTATGGGCGTCACGCTTTGAGAAACGCTGGCGGAGTCAGATGCGCTGATACCGGGAAGTATCAATTGGAAATAGTATGCACGTTGCTTCGTGCATTGGATGGCTGGTTTTTAACCTTGTATTAAATTGTGATTCAGAGTGCCCATGGCCTAGTCGCTGGCGGGTCCGACTCGAAAGCAAGATGTCCCGAGTTCGGTCCGGCATGTAATAAGAATATTAGTTGAACACTAACCGATGCTCTTACGGTGAGAGAAAACATCGTGAGGAAACATGTACGGACATTCAGGGGCCTAAATATGTAACTATGATCAAATCTGGTCAGGTTACTCTAGGTTATGTAGGTCAGATGGCAGTCACTCCACTGTAATTACCTGATCTGCCAAATCCTGGCTCCGGGCTCTCGCGCGAGATCACAACCGACCCGATTTTCCATAAATTACCTTGTATCAGAGCAAAGTGGCGGCCCATAGTCTCTACCTATTCCACATGTGAGACAGGACCGTGAGCTTTATGTATGTTTATTTGAACAAAGGGGTTCCGGCCATGTACCAATGACTGTTTTCTGAGTTATGTACATTAGTTGAATACTAACCGATGCTCTTACGGTGAGGGAAAACATCGTGATGAAACCTGCACATTCAGGCGACTGGATGTGTAATCATGATCCAATCTGGTCAGGTTCCCCTGGTAGCAAGGTCATGGAGGTCAGATGGCAGTCGCTCCACTATAATTACCTGATCTGCCAAATCCTGGATCATGGTCAAGGCGGACCCCATGCCCTCGTGCGCGAGAGCACAACCGGGACATTAACGCAAAGATGATTTGAACAAAGGGGTCCCACTAGGCCAAGGCCGCGTGGAGAAGCTAACCTATTTGGTACACAAATTGCAACAAAAATAAAACTAAGCTTTTCGTGATTTATCTAAACTCTAAACAACTCTGCATCGAAACCGAACCGACCTTTGAGTGCAACAAAATAAAATTAGTATCCGATCACAACAACAAGGTTAATTTTGTCATTAAGTTTATAATACCACGCTTCAAATCGGTATAAATGCCCGACCATGTCACGATCAGGCTGAAACCCCGACAAAAAGGATTAACAGATTCGCTGGCATTTATTCTCGAATCAGTTACGAATGTTTCGAAAATCGAACAAAAAAAAACCACCAACGACGCCTGCGTACGATAAATAATCATTTGTCACCAAAAATACGCCGGTGCGACTTAAATTCAATGATCGTTGCAATAAAAAAGAAGTAGGTATTAATATAATAAAAAGAATTAATAAAAATCCCGATCTCTTTGGACGAAACGAAGCTACGGCTTCGTAATGGACGCATCAGCTGTTTTACGTTCGATCGACCAATCAGAACGCTTTATTCGAGATGCTAGAAATATTCCTAATACGAAATTAAACTGTCATATAATCGGTTATTAGGAATTGGGTGATGATTTGATGTTCGATAGAGTTTTAATGGATAGGGCATTGAATTGATTTTATGGCTTATTGACTTGGAAATACGGTTGCTTATTGGTTATCTTGGACTAATTTATTTTATTTAGATATAATTTAATAACGATTTTTCTTTTAACTATCTTACATCTTTATTACTTATATCAAATAACTAACTGGCCTGCCGCGCCTTCGTTCGCATAATGTCCTACCCTTATCTTCCTCTAAAATATTTTCTATATATTGTATCGTTTAGTCGTATCGTATAGTCAATTTAAAAAGATGATCATGTTGGCTTTAATGTCCCGGTTGTGCTCTCGCGCACGAGGGCCCGCGGTCCGCCTTCACCATGATTCAGGATTTGGCAGATCACATAATTATGGTGGAAGGACTGCCATCTGACCTCCGACACCCTGCTACCAACCTGAAAGAAACGTGTAACTGATTGGATCATGGTGACACATTCAGTCCCCCGAATGTGCTCACCGTAAGAGTACTACAACTAATGTACATAACTCAGAAAAGAGTCATTGGTATATGACCGCTGTGGGATTCGAACCCGATACCTCTCACTTACGAGTCGGACAACCTCACCACTCGGCCACCGACGCTCCTTTCAACACAATTACTTAATGGAAAAACAAAAACACTTAACCGACAATTTTTATTCGCGAAACAAAAGTCAACAGAAAAAGACATAAGCTCCTGGACTATAATTTTACATACTCAACCAACAAGAAGTATCTTGATCGGACCACTTTCTACGCCTACCTATGTACAGACAGACCTGCCTCCACATTACCTGTAATTGATTTTGAAAAGCACTTTAGATTCAACACTCCTAACCAGTCGATACAGAGAGATAGTGGTTCTAGACTAACCTGGTACCTACCTAGTCCTAGAGCGATGACAGCTAAACGTTTGCAACCGGCAAACGACTTCGAGGCTTATCCGGCAGGTTATAAGAGTCATTAAACTGTATGCTTCCACATTTGAAGAAGGTTGTGACATGACATGACTAGGTAATAATAGGTAATAATTTATCAGCTAAATATGGTTATTTTACGAATATAATGACGAGAAAAATTAACTAGGTCACTTACGACTTATTTAGAACGACGATATTTCCTAAGAAACTTAGAATAGCTATACAAAGACAAAGGCACATTGAAGTGTATTTCATCAACGTTAAAAGGGTTTTATGTATAAAATTGTATTTTTTTTTAATATAGTTTTTGTCCCACTATCTATCTTTACTAGTTATGAAATATCGTCGTTTATTTACGTGACCTAGTTATTTTTGCTCGTCAGTGTATTTACAGATAACTTTTTTCATGCTATACGGCAGACAAACAGGCAAGCGAGCCACCTGACCACTTTCCATCAGTAGTCAGGTGGCCCGCTTACCTGTTTGTGTGCCGTATAACATAAAATGAATGTACTATGCCAACAGGTACCAACATAAAAACATTACTTGGATCCTAATTTTCCCTGGTTCGACATAAAGGCGGCTCAATCAGTCGTTGTTAATGAAGAAACCTAGAAGGAGTGGAATTTTAACGATCAACCGGCTTGTTGCAAAAAACACTTGATCACACACAAGTACACAATTCTCACCTCTTTACTAATGGCGACATACTGGGCCCTTCTAACGATCGGTCACGAAAGAATCCTGCGCAGACTGCGGTGACTTTATAGCATAATTATTTAAATATTGGCCGTGTGGTGTCCGGCAGAGTAGAATAGCACCAACCCCTTACACTCGTGGGTGTCGTACAAGGCGACTAATGTTTTCGAGGCAAAAGATCAAGAGGTTTCGTAGTCTGGAAAATGGGCAGCAGCATTTTCCGTTGTTATATTTAAATACTGCGATCTCCAACCCGCCTGCCAAGCGCGGAGATTATGGCAATAACCTCCCCTTTCGTGGGAGAGGCTCTACTCGTAAGTCCTGCAGTGGACTGTTACGGGCTGTGATGATAATTCAAACATTTATTGATTTTTGTTCATGATAGTCTAGTAATTGAGTTTTCTCAGTTTCAGTTATTTAGATGACTGACTTATCTAGATGAGTACCACAGCATTCTTTCAGAGTCATTATCTTGGTGTCAACACCCCCGTTTGTTCTCTCGAGGGCCCATGGTTCGCCTTGATCCAGGATTTGGCATATTAATTACAGTAGAACGAATGCTATCTGACCTCCGTGACCCTGTTAAGAGAGGAACCTGACCAGATTCGATCATGGTTACACATTAAGTCGCAAGTGCAAGTTTCATCACGATGCTTTCCCTCACGGTAACAGGTGCTGAGGTACCTACATAACTTACAAAAGTTACAACACATGTTGTCACTGAGGATCGAACTCGGTAACTCGCACTTACGAGTCGGGTAGCTATCAGATCATTACAGCATTCTTTCACCAAATTTTGTAGATTTTTCCCGCGACTCCGCCCTTTCGAATCTCGTATACCACATTGAATTTCAAGATAAAATTGTAGCCCATTCGTTTTTATTCTTTAGTATTATGGCGCATACCTTACCACCGATTCAATATCCCGTACAAGGTATTAATTATCAAAATACCACACACGTACAGCCTTTCCAAGCGTGTCTATCTTAATTAAGCACACATTTAATAAGTCCATGTCCGTCCAAGCTAGGCTAGGGTGCTATGTGACCGCGTTTCGTGGAATGCCTAGATTACGATCTAAATTGCCTAGGCATTCGTGAGTGGTGGGTCTCACGCGTTGAGGAGTAGCATAGAGACGTAGAGCTTAAACTCTGCGTAGAAATGCTTATTACCTTCTAGTGGACCCGGCGGGACTTCGCCTGTGTGCAGCTACTTTACCAATGCCTAGATTATAAAAAACGATGACTACGAAGCTAATGGCAATCCTTCGCCTTTCTCGACACCTCTTTATTTTTATGTTTGCGGTAGGCAAACAGGCAAGCGGACCACCTGATTAAAAGTGGTCACCACTGCCTATAGACATTAGCAACACCGAGAGTATCGCCAATGCGTTGCCCAACTCTATAACACGTTACTCTGGCAGTAAAAAGGCAAATGTCCCTCCACTGCCAAAGCCACGGTTCCCCAAATTCCCACCCCATGGAGAACTGGAGACCTTACTCACCGGCAGAAACACAATACTATTTAAAAGAATGTTGTTTAGCTGCGGTATTCTGTAAGGTGGAGGTACTTTCCCAGTACTTTCCTGATTTCGGCAGATTCAGGCACCTATTTTCTACAAAATCACGTGCACACGTGACAAAACCAACGCAGACCAACCTATAAAAACTACAGTACCTACTTAAAAAATGTATATTTACTCACGTATTTTCGTTTACATAAATAAATATACAGAATAGCTGTTTGCCCACAGTGTGACATCAAAAAAATACAATGGTTTTCCTCCAACAGTCGCCCCGTTATATCTTCCTGCAACCTTAACGTTAACGTTCTTATTTTTATAATTAAAAAGTTAATCACAAGTTAATGCGCAGCCTTCTGCCAAGGGGTGTGGTTTCGCGAAATTAAAATAGGGCTTTTATACACAGCAGTTATCTCGGACATACTAATCGTGTGAATTAATGCGGTTGCGTGTGCGCGATGCCTTATTTTTAGTGATGTTACGTTGATATTAATTATAATGTCGATACGTTACATAGCTATTGTTCTTTCTAATATTATGCAATAGTTTGACTATTGGAAGAAATCGATTTTTATTTTCTTTTTCCAACAACGAAGCTACTGTATATTCATCACTGTGTAATTCTCCCTTCTTTTAAAAAACCGGTTTTGGCTAAAGATGCACCAAACACCGTGGATGTTGCTGTAGCGGCGAAGGAAATATTTTATTGAATTGGTAGGTTCTTGGCGGGAATATAGCGTATTCTATCGCGAGTCATTTATCAGGTATAATATATTTGAATTACCTACTCACCCTCATAACAGCTGCAACTTTCACTTTTAGGGCACTTGTAAGCCAAACTTATATAAAGCAATATATTATTAGAAAAGCGAATACCACAACCAAACTGTTTATATCATAAGCCTTAGCATAAAGTAAAAAAGTCATCTTGGCGTTAATATCCCGGATGTGTATCGCGCGCGGGCCCGGCGTCCACCTTGCCCATGATCCAGGATTTGGCAGATCATTTAATTATAATAGAGCGACTGCAATCTGACCTCGGCGACTACTAGGGGAACATGGCCAGATTGGATCATGGCTACATTCAATCGTCTGGGGCAGGTTTCATCACGCTGTTTTCCCTGACCGTATGAGCACCGGTTAGTGTTCAACTAATGTACATAAGTCAGAAAAGAGTCATTGGTACATAGCGGCAGTAGCATTCAAACCTGATACCTCTCGCTTACGAGTCGGATACCACTCGCCCACTAATACTCCATCAAAAGCCTTTGCATAATACCACTTTATAGAAATCACTTACACCCTAACAAGGAAGCAAGTGGATCAATAATCATCTTGGTACGCTGGAGCCCTTATAATCGGCCTATAGCACTATCACTTTCACTAAATGATTTACAAACCTTACACCACTGCAGCACTGGTGCGAATTAGAGCCCCTGTGCGGTGTTACTAGAGACTAGGTTCGGTTCCTAGCGATTGTTGGGATTTATTATGTTTTATTCACTAGGGAGACACGTGGCTTAGACGGTTCACTTGATGCAAAGTGGTTACTGTCGTCTAGAACATCAGGAAGATTAGGGGAACGGATGCGGTACTTTTTCTGTAATAACAGTATACGAATTTTCTATTGCCCACAAAGGGCACATGGACAGGCGGTCCATCTGATGGAAAGTGGTGCCCGTTATCAAGGACATTGAAACTGAAGGTGCACACCGATGTTTGCAATTGTTTAAGTGTCCTTTTATTTTGTTGGGAATGGGAAAATTTATATTTAAATGATTAGTAGGGTCTTTTTATTATTCGAATAACCCGAATAGCTCTTTCTACAACCCAGTTATTTGAACTTATTAATTATGGGCGAATGGATTGTCCATTCGTTCAACTTTACATTAGTTTAGGATATAATATCGAAGTGAATGCAAAAATTTAAGTAAAATTCTTAATTTGAAATTTAGTTAAATTGACAACTAACTCTCCTTGATGGAGGCAAAAAATAAGCATTCATCAAAATAAGTAATTAGTTATAATATCCTTATAAAAAAGATATTTCATCTAAAAGCAAACGCTGAAAGAAAAGTTACTTACTGTAAGAATCGCTCGGCTTTCCTTCCTTCATCTCCATCGCACTTTCAAAGATGTACCAAAAAAATAAGTCCTTCCTCCTTTCTTCGCTTTAGCTGAAACCGACACCGATGAACCCCCCATCTCTAGCTGTTATGCGTTGCTATGGTAACGCATTTCCTGCAATGTGACCCGTGACTTTCGCCGGTCGTGTGGGAATCGTGATACAATTCATAGTCACTTTCCCCTTGCCGTTTGAGGGGTACATTACCCGCGTATTGTACGACTCTTACTCGCTTTGTACGACTGTCTTGGCTTATTGTGTCGAGGAAGTTTGATAGCGAGTCTAACTAGTATCTAGGTATGTGGAAAGTTTGTTGAAGTATGGTTACTGTTAAGTTTTCTATCGTAAAGTTCAAGACAAGTAGACTTTGTTTCGATAGGATTTCAAGTTGTCGAAATTCCGGGCTGACTGGTGGCAGGAGGTGGCACAAGACTTCTTAATAGAGCTTCTTTGTGTCGAAAGCTAAGACTTATCTTGGTTCGCTGCGATATTATAGTAAGTAAGTAATTTATAAAATTCATCGTTCAGAAGAAACGGCGCAGGTGTAGGTACCTAATATGTATGTATCATCTATGCACTCGTATTTTATTAAAATCGAATAATCGCTATTACTGATCTATACTAGAGCCATACTAGAGCGTCGGTAGTCGAGTGGTTAAGGTATCCGACTCGTAAGCGAGAGGTACCGGGTTTGAACCCGATTGCGGCCATGTACTGATAACTCTTTTCTGAGTTTTGTACATCAGTCGAATGCGAACCGATGCTCTTACGGAAAATATCGTGATGAAACTTTCATGTGTAACCATGATCCAATCTAGTCAGGTTCCCCTGGCAGCAAGGTCACTGAGTTCAGATAGCAGTCGCTTTACTGTAATTACCTGATCTACAAAAACTTGGATCATGGTCACGGCGGACCCCAGGCCCTCATGCGCGAGAACACAACCGGGACATTAACGCCAAGATGATTATTTTTGACTTATTTTTACTAGAGAATGTAAGTACCTACCTAATAACAGCCTCTTGCTGCAAGAGACCTATCTGTGGCCACGACATGTTAATTTACTTCGATAATATTCCCTAAACTAAACTATCAGTATTGAACACCATAATTACTTCGGCTGCTTGTCTATCCATTCTACGTTTAATTCGACAGCTGAAGTGCGGAAAAATACGCTATTGGAGTCACCTGGCGTATGTTTTTTTTTATATTATACGAAGAGACACACAAGCAAGCGGGCTACCTGATGGGAAGTGGTCACCGCCGCCTGTGGACATTAGCAATACAAGGGGCGATACCAATGCTTTACCTGCCTTTATATGTACACCTCTAATATACCTCTTGATCGATGCCATGTCTGTATCCACATTAAACAAATAGGAAAAAAAGATATGTTGGAACCTAAATTATGAAAATGGACAAATTAACACAGCTCCAAAATAATGTTTGTGTGATTTTTCATGACTATTTTTTTGTTTCAGGTATGTTCATTCAAGCGTTACATTACACGCCACGTTACACGTTTTCATGTAGGTAAGTGAATAAATAAATAAAAACGTCTCTATGATAAGCGACCCCAAAGAAATAGGGGTCGGGTCATATCCTGGTTTAGACTTTCCATCTTACAGAGTGGCCCATTTGACATGGCGATACAAAATTACATGAACGAATACTTACAATATGAAAAACTAGCCACGCGTGCCTAAGATATAATCTTTACTAGTAATATCTAATATATTATTAAGGGTAGGCTTTTCAATTAATTACAGCTCAAATTAGTATTAACATCTATATTTGTATTTTCACAAGCAAAACATTCTCACAAGATTGTATCCAAAAATAACAATGTCACCACCGACCATAAACTCTAACCTCCAAACACTCTTTACCACGGACCATCTTACAATCGATCTGGCCCACAGATTATCTAATTCTAACACTAGCTTACAAGTTTCAACGAAGTTACTAACTAGCACCGCATGCCTAGGGTATCATCTTTACTAGCTTACAAGTTACAAGCATGCAATGTCTGCAGTTTCCTCGTATTAATTCAGCCCAAGCGGCTCTCGTAGGTCAGTAACAGTATCTAATAGTTTGCGGGATTGAATCTTAAGGCTCTGAAGCAAGCTTAGGTGTGCAAAGTCGGTTAGATTGCAAATTAAATGACGTATCAACTAGGTATGAGGGTCAGGGGGCGTTAGGTTGACAGGTTTACGTAATTACTGTGAGTTCGTTCGTGTTAAATTAGGTTATAGCGTTCGAATACGTTCCCGCGGGAATCACGTTGAACTTCGGGATAAATTATAGCCTATGTGTTATCTTGGGCTATAACGTATATTGCTGCCAAATTTTGTCAAAATCTGTTCAGTAGTTTTTGCGTGAAGAGGTATTAAACATCTTTAGGTACAGACTTTCGTATATATTAGTATGGTTATGATCATGATTAAAGTGATTTGGAGATACAAATAGGTTGTCAATAAATTCAAGCAGAGCGTTGGCGGCGTAATGGGTCGTAAGCGAAAGTTAGCTGGATCAATCCGTAGTGCTGCCATATACCAATAACTCCTTGTGAGTTATGTACATAAGTTGTACACTAACCGATGCTCATACGGTGAGGTAAATCTTAAAGAAACCTGCACATACAGGCGACTGAATGTGTAACCGAAATCCGAACTGGTAGGTTCCTCAACAGGGTCACGGAGGTCAGGCAGTCTGTATCCTGCTCTGAGCTCGGAACATTAACGACAAGATGTTTATATTGTCACTGTTGGTATTTCGGAGGTACAAGTAGACAATACATTCAAGCAAACGCAGCGTATTAGTGATATTTTCTGCTTTGCAACTTTCTCTTTTATACTAAAGGTCTAAAAAGCCATACCCATACAATTACCTCATAAAGATTTATTGCAAATTATTTAGTTCTGATGTTTTAGCTTGTTGGCTACGCGAAAGTGGTTACCGTTTTGCGAGAGTGTTGTGATATCATTCCCCTTACATTTAATGGTGCCTTCACAACTGATTTAATATGTGAAAGCCACTTTTACAAGTACTTACAATATGTATAATATATGGTTCGACCTGAGTGGTTCAATTGTCAACATGCAGGTCTGCCACGCAAGAGGTTCCGGGTTTGATTCCCGGCCGGGCAGAAATTTAAATGATGAATTTTCATTTCTGTTAAGGGTCTGGGTGTTCTATGTATAATAAGTATGTATTTAAAAAGTATTTTAGTAGTATATCAGTTATCTAGCACCCATAGTACAAGCTTTGCTTAGTTTGGGGCTAGATGGCGCTGTGTGAATTTGTCCACGCATATTTATTTTATTTTATTTTAATTATATATTTTAATAGACGAATATATTATTATATATTCTGATACCCCTGCTGTTGCTAAGTCTATAGGCAGCGGTGACTACCTTCTATCAATTGGATCGCTTGCCTGTTTGCCTGCTACAGCCCGAAATGGGTCATCATTTCATTGGCTTCAGATTCGCCATAACCAACATATATCCATCGTGGGAGTATATCTTTACATTGTATAAATCAAAGTCGCCTCTATCCTTCCGTATCTAGGAATGTAGAGCTCGTCTAGTCTAAAATGATGCGCCCCACTACTTAGTTAGTTGATTTCGATGTGTGAGTGCAAATATTGATAACGACACTTCATCTGTGTGGGAGCCAATGAACGACGCGTGCTCCTACGTTTGAATGTCACCGGCAACTGAATGACCAATTACAACGGCATTTGTATATGTATTGCGTCCATATTTTAAACTTGCTTGTGTGCGTTAATGCGATAGTGGGGCGCGTCATTTTAGATTAGACGAGCTCTACCAGCATAGAAAAAAATTTTTTATGGCTCTATGCTTAGATATATTAAATTATGCAACGGATTTTAATGCGGTGTTCAACAATAGATAGAGTGATTCATGAGGAAAGTTTGCAGGGTAGGACAAAACGCGAACTAAGTCGCGGCGGCCCAGTGAAACATAAAATACGGAATTTGAAACATAAAATAGTAAAGGGAATGTGTTGGAGTGAAAGAAGCC
This sequence comes from Blastobasis lacticolella, assembly GCA_905147135.1. NCBI lineage: Eukaryota > Metazoa > Arthropoda > Insecta > Lepidoptera > Blastobasidae > Blastobasis > Blastobasis lacticolella. The sequence goes on from LR990041.1 coordinate 1,841,505, forward strand.
GTAGTGACTACGATAGAGAAAGGAATGCTGAGTTAGTTTAGATTTTTTTGTACTAGACTAGCCAGGCATTTGACCGCCATCTTACGTAGTGGTAAGTGACGATGCATGCCTGTCTAGGAACAGCCTATTCATTCTCGCCGTTATTATTATTGAGTAATGTAGAAATGATGAAAGAGAGGAGGTTAACGAAAAATATTATAAATAAGGCAGGAGTGAATGGAAGGGGAAGACCGAGTCGAATGACAGGTCAAGAGTAGCATAAACTGACGAGTATGTACGAAAAGGTTGCTGAATGTGGAAGAAGCGCAAGAGAAGTAGCAAGTGAACCGATGTGATCTCTGCCTACCCCTACGGGAAAAAGGCGTGACGTCATGTATTTATACATAACTATAGTTAAATATCCAAAAAATAACCAACACCTTTTGCGTTATAAACGACATCTGGACGAAACTGACGTTACAAAACTTGTAAGTAATGAGAATTAAATATATCATGATTAATGGTTTATCGTATAATCTGACGTCTTTCTAGTAACCAATCTTGTTTCTTGCTAGAAATGTAATTATAGTCAATTATAATGCCAGCCTGTAATACAGGCATATGCGCGTAGGATGTGATGTGGACATAGGAATTAATTATAACACGAAATATGTAAAAATTCAATAAGAAAATAAATTTGTAAGTAGAGTATATAATATATAGGTATACGTATAAACAACCCTCTCTTACACCCCATATGCCTAGTTCTTAGGAATTTCTCTTTATTTTTTCCTCTCCACTGCTACGCAGAAGGCCCAGCTGTGGACTGTTGATATGAGGCAACGGATGGGACCTGGCCAAGGGCAATGACTAAAGAAACTCCTTACTCCTTAAGGAGCACAGGCCATATGGTTCAACTTCTATGGCGCTAATATAAAATTTATTGAGCATATCCGTTGGCCATTTTATACAAACGTATAGACGCATTACACGCATTATTTGACAATATGCCCTAAAATCCCAGTAAATTTACTCTTTTCTTAGTTGATCTTACGGTGAGGGAAAACATCGTCATTCAGGTGACTGAATGTGTAACACTAATCTAATCTGGTCAGCTTCGCCCTGTTAACAGCGTCACGGAGCTTAGACGGCAGTCACTCTACTTTAATTACCTGATCTGCCAATTCCACCCCCTAACCCGGACCCTCGCGTGCGAGAGCACAACCAGGACATTACCGCTTGGATGTTTCTTTTTGCCCTTTCCTATTAAAAGAAGTACCTTTCGTCATAGCGCTTAACAGACCTGTAATTATTTAGCAACCCAGGTGACAGCAATATAAATTCCGAGCATGGCAACACTTTCCTTCGGCAAGGTGCGATTAAACGGCCATTCGTTCCTTACAGGGCTATTTTATTGTCACTGTACTATCGTGGTAACTGATTTGTATGGGTCCACTTTGTAATTGTTGATATTGAGTGGTGACTGTTGCAATTCTTCCTGAGTTTGCTAGCAGCCCACTAGGTTTCTTGATAAATTTATTGAGTTCATTTATTAAGATAACTAGCTTTCCGATCGCGGGTTCGCCCACGTGGAGTAAGCGTTATATCGCACAGGTGCGGGGAGGGATTAAAAAGTAGCCCATGTCCTGTTCCAAACCATAATCTAGCTATCTACAAAATTTCACACAAATCCGTTCATCCGTGTAGGCGTGAAGAGGTAACAAAGATACACACAAATAATCTTTCCCATTTTTGCGTTCAATCCGAAATCTTCTAACATTCGATTATCCCGCGGGATCCCGTTAATTTTTCGGGATATAAAGTACCCTATGACACTAGCGAAGAATGTAATTGTACAGTCTTTTCACTAAACTATGCCACCGCGTATTAATGGTTTCCTATGCACATTGAGGACTACATCTAATAGCCACATTCAAATAGTAAATTCGTTTTGTCGACAACTTCTATGACTCAATCGTACTTCTACTGACTTTATTTAGTAATATAACTAGCGACCCGCTCCGGCTTTGCACGGGTATAAACCGTAACAAATTATACACCTACACCTCCCTCACGAATTACTCTGTTTATTGGTGAAAACGTCATGAAAATCCGTTCAATACTTTTTGAGTTAATCGCAAATACTCAGACAGACAGATACAGCGTGGCACTTTGTTTTATAATATTATAAGTGATACCTACTACTTTCGCTTGGAATTTTGTTCGCTATATTACTAATGCGCCATTTGACGGACGCAAAGTGCCGATCGCTACTCAAGCAAACCCTGTGCGTCTGCGCATGTGAGACCTCGCAATTCTCATTACACCCGCAATTCCGTAAATAAAATGAAATGATGACGCTACACACTCCTGCGCAGTGGAACTGAACTAGCGTTAGCTGCGCCTGCGCGTAGGCTAGCTTGCTATAAATCTGCCCCGAAGTGGGTCAGCCACGGACAGGTGCTTGCGATGCCAAGTGCGATTTCGCAAATAATAACCGCCGCTTGTAGTGGTGTGGGGAATGTTGTTAACGTATGAGTTGTATGAGAGAAATACGTGATAATTAGGGTATCCAAATTCCCGGTTTATTAAGTTATCCAACATTAAATTCCCGAAAAAACCGGGAGTTTATTTTGAATCGCGGTTTTTTGCTACCATTGAAGAACCGGGAATTCCCGGGACTTTCGGGAACGGGTATTCCCGGTTCCATACCCTACTGGTAATGTTCTTGGTGAATTAATTAACTTAGCCCCAAAGTAACGAATGCTGGATGACCTCATATAGACATAGACATAGACATAGACATAGACATAGACATAGACATAGACATTATTTATTTTGACATCACAATACTCATAATACAAAACTCATGGAGCAAGTTACATTCCAAGTCAAGCAAGTCATATGACTTGTACATTAGATATACTTGTAAATATGAGCTTAATAGAAGTGAATTTAATTTTGCTAGATCAATTTGGGCTGTGTGCGGTGCAAATTAAGTTGCAATTCGACTGCTGTCTCCCTCAATGGGGTTACATATCATGGAGACTAAACACAGAAATCAAAATAATATTAATAAATAGAAGTGCCATGTTAAACTATCGACTCTACTGCGCATAACTATACTACTGCGCAATAAAAGTCAGGTGTCAGCAGGTGTCAGATACTATGCGCAAAAGAAGGTGATCGGGTCATGTGCATGGCGACGAATTCTATTGACTACTTATATCTTATTATGATTTCTGTAGGACTAAGGGAATACACAAAATTATTGCGGTATAATACACAGGGATTGCTGATGACATGTTTAGTTTGAGCGAATAATTTTTCCGCCAATCGGCATCATCCTAATCAGAGCACACAAATACATACGTCAAACTCATAACATCCGCCTTTTTTCATCACGGTTCCCATCTGGAAAATCCTACACTAAGGTGGACGAGGCTAAAGCCTCAGTGAACGAAGCGTAACAAGACTTCAAAACCGAACCCATAAACCTTCGCTGAACCTTTGTCGCCTCCACCAATAAATTGGAAGCGCTGATACTTAATCGACGACCGAATATTAGGGTCAAATACAAAGTCATTATTTCACATACCACATGAGTTACCCATTTATAAATCACTGAGCCGGCGCACGGAGCCACTGCCAATTTATGGTGCTTTCACCCTATGTCGGGAGAATTAATGTTGGCACCACTGATGTCCACACTTGGGCCATTTACCTTGTTATATTTTCCTTTCACGTTGTGTTAAAGGCTGTTATTATTTACGACTTTCTATCTGGTGTATCTCTAGCAGTTTGCTATTCCACTTTTGCAGTGGAATAGTTAAGTATAGTTTTAGTATAAGTTTAGTGAATAGCAATTGCGTGCAAGGATTAATTTGGTAATAGATGTAAATGTAAAAATAGTAATGGCGTAAGTGTCGAAAGTGTTGGATAAATAAAAAATAATTATTTTAATAAAATTTAATTATCTGTTTCTAATCTTAGAGAGAAACGGACTGTACTTGTACTAAAGTGAGCATCAGGCGCTGCCCTACTTAATTGCCGACGGGCGATTATGAGGTCTCTTATTGGTCGGGAGACGTCCGTGCGACCATGTCCGCACGATCGTTGCCAATAAGGACAGTGTCTAAAGTCTTACTATTGCATACTGAGTGATTTTGAACTGTTTAATGAGACAAAATGAAGCTCATGTTCACGTTTTTTTTAAATCGTCTCAATTTTGACAATAAAAGCAATAAACACACATCCTGTAGTTTAAAAATACATCTCTATTAAGTTCTAGAATTGGAGCAAAAAACCGGAGCACGCCAACTATCTAGAAATTTGAAAGCAATAGTAGTAAATCATAAATGACGATATAACTCACTGGAAATCATAGTTGACCTAAAGTGGACTGGTTTAAAATGCCACTAAACGCCGTATACAGAGTACAGAGTGGCATTCTTCTGTGTTTGATAAGCTACAAGTCTATGTGGAAACTGGTGGTTACATTATCCGAGTATCGAATGTGTTTCACTTAATTCTATTTCTGACATTTCGTAAAACCGAAGATAAACGATTCCGACGCACGTACGATTCGGATGTGGAATAAGCTCCCAGCCAGTGTTTCCTTTAAACTTTGACATGGGATCGTTCAAGAGGTATATTAGAGGTCTCTTCAGAGGCGGGCAACGCATTGGGGACTCCCCTGGTGTTGCTGATGCCCATAGGCGGCGGTGACAATTTTCCATCAGGTGGCCCGCTTGCCTGTTTTTCGGTCGTATAACATAAAAAAGAACGGTAATAGAAATACAAACAGGTAAGTCAACCTAATGCTGCCATTAGATCAGTATCCCTTCCAACTAGACCGTGCCGCTTTTTTAGTTTCTTTGCTGTGATTTGCTGTGGGATTCATCTCATTCTGATTGCGTGAGGATAGAGCGTAGATGGAGCCTTGACCTATGGAGAACAACTCACAACTATATGTAGAGTATTTGTATACACAAATGACTCAATGGCCACAAAAATTGACAATAGCAGCCGTTATGGAGAGGTATTTGACAACTTACAGCCGTCCCTTTAGGATATGTTATATGCACCATAAAAAAGAATCAAAATATATATTGTGACTAGGGTTGCCAACTTTATTTAGACCAAATATAGTATTTTGGGGTTTAGAAGCCATAAAAATATAGTAGGTAGGGAATTAATAAAACAAATATACAGTATGTTTTTTAATAAAATGTACATAACTATATTATTTCTTAAAATTATTATTTTCTGCTACATTGATCTTCATAGCTGTTTTGTTTTATTTGACTTGAGTTTGACGTCACGTCATACAAATGTCAAGACTCAAGATCGTTCTGAAATATTCGATTTGTATCGGGATTTTTTTTTGAGGATCTCATTTACGGTAAGTGGTTACGTTCGCCTACTATATTATATTTTTAAAATTATAGTTGGTAGACTCCTAATATAGTAGGATACTATATTATATAGTAGGGTTGGCAACCCTAATTGTGACATCAGCTGTGAGTAAGCTCTTTCTATGCCTCTATGTCCTTTGATATCAACAAGAGAGAGAGAGAGAGAGAGTAGCTCCTCAGATTTCCATTAAACCCCACAATCGCTGCTCACCTCCGTGAAGTAACTTTAAAATAATAAACGCATGCATTTATTCAACACCGATGGCCGGCACCGATTTATCGTACGCGGAACTAGATATTATCGATGTCGATACCGATACTCGATACCATTCGATGTCGACCCGATATTGGCTTTCGCACATTGAGATGCAAATTTGAGATTCCTAGATAAGTGCAGATAACTTCACTGTTTTAGATTCGGTTGTGGAGCCCTTGGAAAACGGGATAGTTTATTTTTACAGAAGACAGCATTTCGACCTACTCAAATCCACTTTAAACGGAGCTAACACTTGCTATGCACATTTACAGAGATGCTAGCTCATCTAACACTGGTACACGTAATCCTACCAGTCCAGCGGGATCCCGCAAAATTTTCGACCGACATAAAACCCGCAAAATATGTGCGGGATCCCGGTATTTCGGGTTCCCGGTATTTCGGGATCCCGGTATCCCAGTATTGCATTCCCTAGTTGTAGTTTATACTAATCCTTACAAAGTATAAAATAAAGTCGCTTTTGAGTGCGGGGGACGTGGTCGGACGTCGAATCAAGGTCGGTTTGCCCGTGCATCCGTATAAATCGAACAGCGACTTTATTTTGTACATGGTAAGGATTAGTATCGACAGCAACTGACGTTTGGTCGGCTCCAGCCAAAACAGAACGTCTGTTACTAGCTTAAGTCTGGCGTTAACCCCAGTTAGAGCGAATTCCACAGAATACTTTATTTGCGTGTCTTTTTTATCTCCAAAGAAGTTGAGATAAGGGTGAATTTGCTTTAACAACTGTTAGATAATTCGCGTCAATGCACTTCAACTCTGCGCATGAATTGAATCATGAACACCAATTTCGTAACTTTAATAAATCGAATTAATACTCTGGAACCGTAATTCGGAACAAGTCTGTTAATTTTATTACACAGCTAACACTATTAAGGTAACCAGATAGTGCTAAAAGGCCAACTAGGGATATCTAGACTTAGTACTTAGTGTTTTAGATGTTTGTCAGACAATCTGTGTTAATTTAGTAGAACGCTACACCGTTATGAATAAGGTATTTAGCGTTATTAAGGCACTGTGATCAATTATACCGGGCGTGCTGCTGGAATTGGCGGATACTGAATTTATTTGTGAACATTTGTCTTCTAATTAGCCTATATAGGGTGTTTAATAAAACAGACTATCTCAAAATAAAAGGGATTTTACTATAAAATAGAATTGAGGTGACTACTACCACCAGGCAGGCCATAAGCTTGTTTCGCACTTGAGTGGTAAAAAAAAATTAACACCAATTACATCATCTATGGAAACAGACAAAAGAAGGTATTACAAAATAGTTACCTACATAAAAATATCTACCCTCAAAAGGGATTTTACAAGTTTGACGAGTGTAGCTGTCCTCTGCTAGCTGTGGCTCTGTCTATCTGTGGTATCGTAACTCCCGAACAGATGAATCGATTTTGATGCGGTTTCTTCTCTTTGAAAGCCAGTTCAATCGAGATGTGTTTCATTAGAATCGGTTCAGTAGTTTAGTCAATATTTGAATATAAATATAGACATGTTCGTGGGTTATCCGACTTTTTCTATCGGTTGGGTTATTTATACTGGTGGGTAGGTTGATGTGCTGCCTTCTGTACAATAATAAAATGCGGTAAAAATACTGCAAACTAACAATCAGCCTTCCTTTACTATATCCTGTGCACTATACAATTTAGTCGTAAACACAATCTTGATAGTAACCACGTTAATTCTAAATTTTACGATATGCATTAAAGTCCGTTTATGTAGTATTTATGTTTGTTTATAAGTGAATTGTTTATTGTTTATGCCTCGAATTCAATGACAATAATTATATCGCATTTGAAGCTTTTATAATGGGGGAAGGTTGTTAGTGTATTAGCTTGGTTTATGTTTATTTTAATCTTCTTAATAAGTTTTTCTGGCCGTGTGGTGTCCGGCAGAGTAGAATAGCACCAACCCCTTACGCTCATGTGTGTCGTACAAGGCGACTAATATTTTCGAGGCAAAAGATCAAGAGTCTCTGTAGTCTGGAAAGCAGCAGCAGCATTTTCCAATGTTATATTTAAACACTGCGATCTCCAACCCGCCTGCCAAGCGTGAAGATTATGGCAATAACCTCCCATTTCGTGGGAGAGGCCCTAAGTCCTGTAGTGGACTGTTACGGGCTGTGATGATGATGAATAAGTTTTTCGGTTTCTATTTTCTTTCTACCTGTGTGTTTCAAATTATTGTGCTGTTTTTGTTGTGTGAATAAATGATTTCTATTCCATTCTATTTAACCCTAAGTTTCGATATCGTAGCATGTCTATATAAACTTTGAATTTGTAAACATTATGTGATGATTCATTTTAAAACCTTTTGGCTAAATACTTGGTGCGTAGCAACGAATACCAAAGTGGCAAGAACATAGCCCAAAAAAATACTTATTATGAAATAATAATTAATAGTTTAGAATGGTTACAAGAAAACAATGAATGCAGTCTGTGGAATGCAGTTATTAAAATTAGACAGATTGTACATTTTTATTGTTTCATTTGCAAAATATTAGATTTAAAATTTAAAAAATAGAAGCATAAATATCTGTCCTTTCCATCCTCTAGTCACACCTTTACAAGAGTTACTAACAAGTTTTAACTAAAACACACACCAAATATTAGCATACAAAGTCAGGAGTCGTGACTAAAAAAGACAGAGACTGCAAACACCAAAAAGGTAAAAGCAAAAAAGTTTTATTACGATGTTCCAAAGAGTTTGTGCTTAACGCGCCGTACCTATGTATGCGAGATTCATTATCTGTGCCGTGTTCGTTAGTAAGCTAAATTATTTGAAACTGACACTGGTGTAGACCAGTCTAAGTAATCAAGTATAATTAAATTATGTTTTAGGAATATATTATAAGAGACCTAATAAATAATACCTAAAATATATACTGGCCATGGAATGGCTTTTCACAGCTTATTATAGATGTCGCAGCCATCTGGTTAAATCAGCCATTTAATGAGTAGGCTAGCCTCTTAACTAAACGCCGGCATTCAATAGAATGCCCAGGCCGATACTTAATAGAACAATCAACTCTTAATGTTTAACTAGTTGGCTTATTGTAAGCCAGCCCTTTGAAGACGGCTGACGTAAAATCAGGCAGGTGATTTAAATTTAGTTCAAATTTTATCCACTGCGGCACTGGTAGTAATTAAAACAAATATGGCGTCAGACAGCTCGCACAGCAAGCAATGTTTTTGTATTTTTATCGTTTTAACTAAATTTAATGTGTGGTACCTAGATGTTTTTAAGTAAGAATAAGGATAACTTAATTTGTTCATTTTCTTTTCATACTTAGAAACAAACGTCGTAAGAAAGTTTCGTGACATTTTATATTTAATATTATAAAATAAGAAAGTGCATTCTTCCTATACTACATTGTTGCAAATAGTTAATAAGTTATAAGTTTAAAGTTATTATTGTGGTAAATACTATAAATTTTATAGGTACTCGCAATGCAATTACTAATTGAATTTGTTGCCACTAATATTTTCATTTCCAAATAAAAATTATATTGATTAATTCGTATTTTTTATCTTAAGTAAAGTTATATAATTTACGAATGGTCACTCAAACCAAACAAATATATTCTATTAACAAAATGGCTAAATAACGTTCAGCCAAGTAGCTGCATGTTACATTCAAATACTTGTCTAGTTGTCATTTAGCCATTCAATTGAATGCCGGCGTTTAATTAACGGACTAGCCTTCTAATTAAGTGGCTAATTTAACCAGATGGCTGCGACATAGATATAACCATAGTTGTCACAAGACTATAAACCAAAATGACATCTTCAAGGGTTGGGACAAAAAGTAAAAACGGCCCGCTCTATTTTGTAGCTGGGAAAACAAAAGATATCCATAGTTTTCGGCCGCATCGTTGTTATTTACTGTCGTTACTAACCACTAAGGGAGATTGTCACTTTCCATCAAGTATATATCTATAACTGTTCGGAGCATCGGTGACCTTGTGGTATAGCTATCCGACCCGCAAGCGAGAGGTTGCGGTTCAGAGGAGAACCTGGTTCAAATCCCACTGCCGCCATGTACTAATTACTCTTTTTAGGGTTATGTATATTAGTTGAACATTGACTGATGCTGTTACGGTGCGGGGAAATATCGAGATGAAACCTGCATATTCAGGCGGTTGAATGTGTAACCATGGTCCAATCTGGTTCGGAACAGCCTAAAGGATATTAATGCCATGATGACCATGACCGTCACTATGGAAAGCGTAAAAAATCTGAAGCCCAAAGTCAAAAGAAGATAGCCTAGGTTGAGGTGCTTATCTGTACAACATTATAGATACTAAGGTAGAGCTGGTCTAGTCTAAAATGACGCGCCCCACTACTTAGTTAGTTGATTTCGATGTGTGAGTGCAAATATTGATAACGACACTTCATCTGTGTGGGAGCCAATGAACGACGCGTGCTCCGACGTTTGAATCTCACCGGCAACTCAATGACCAATTACAACGGCATTTGTATATGTATTGCGTCCATATTTTAAACTAGCTTGTGTGCGTTAATGCGATAGTGGGGCGCGTCATTTTAGATTAGACGAGCTCTACAGGTATATATCGTGGAACTAATACTGATGTTTCTTTAGACGCTTTCAATAAACCCATAGCTATTAATATTATAATGCTTCCTTGAAACCTGAATCAAAACCTTTTCACACTGATGATATTCATCAATTCATGATGATAATATACCAGCCAGGTAATTCTATTCAAATCAAATGGCTTTTTGAGTGTTAATGCCTTCACCACCTCGTGGGAATTGAATCTGGTAACAATGGCGTCTTTGTTTATATTTATCGTGAAATAATACTTTGCACTAGCTACGTTTAGCGTAGAAAACCATCCGATTCTTGTATTATAAATAGCTTACGCCATTCCACCTTTTTGGTGCCACACTGCTTCAATTCTTTGTTGTTTATTTTTGCTTATTATCGTATGATGTACAACACTCGTGCGGAGAAGGGACTGTCTCTAATCAGTTATTTTTAGCGGCAAACGCATTTACACCCATTATTATACCTCATCATCACAGCCCTTAACAGTCACAGGACGTAGAGTCTCTCCCACGGGAGGTTATTGCCATAATCTCCAAGCTTGGCAGGCGGGTTGGAGATCGCAGTATTAAAAATATAACAATGGAAAGCGCTACAGCCCATTTTGCAGCCTACGGAGACTAGATCTTTTGCCTCGCAAAAAAGTGTCACCTTCTACGATACCCACTAGTGTAAGGGGTTGGTGCTTTTCTACTCTGCTGGCCACCACTCCGCCACCTATTATACCTGCTTAAATATAATTATCTCTAACATTATAGTCTTTAAGATAAAATAGAAATAATCGATAATTGCATATAGTATATAATATATTTATATGCTTTTTAGTACTTACAATAAAGAAGCGTGCTTGTTTTTTAAACTACGTACAATTTATTACTGCACTGTAACCGTACATTTAATGACAGTTTTCTCAAGCACCTTACCATGCTTAACATTTTATTTGGATACCATTAAAAATCGTTTTAATTATCAAATCGGCATCCGAGCCTCAATTATTTTATTTTTAAAATTCGTTCGCGAACCGTTCATCCAAAATTAGCGTTTGCTAACAAAGGTTGCGCGCGAAATATGTTTTCGGATTTCGAATACCGTTTTTAATTAAAACGCTCGCGGTTCCGTGCGCATGCGCGTCGAGGGGCATTACGTTTTAGAACAGGGATGCGCCAATCAGGAACTCTCGTTCGACCTACTTGAAACTTTCGAACGCTGGTCGCCGAGTGATTTGTAAAAAGAATGTGAGGTTCTGACACACTTTCGAAATGGAGAACCCAAGTATTGTTCCGTGAAATCACTTTTCAAAATAAAGAACCGTTCTGTAATTGAAATCACTCTGTAATTCTGCGTCTTTAAAATAACAGATGTTTTGCTTGTTTATTAGAAGAGGATCCGTTTTGACAGTGGAGACGACTAAGATATTCTGACGATTGTGGCATAAAATATGTGAAAAGCTAATTTTTTTATCGTAGGCGAAATAGGAACCTATTCACCATGTCAGAGAAAATCCTATCCCTAAACTACTAATAATATAAATGCGAAAGTTTGTATGTTTGCTACTCCTTGACGCAAAACCTACTGAACGGCTTTTGATAGCTTATAGCACAGAATAGCACGCTATAATTTATCCCAAAATTCAATATGGTTCCCGCGGGATCGGATCCGGAACATTATAACCAAATTTTACCATGACAATGTCGCGGCCAATAGCCAGCAGGTACTATCTAAAGTAGAAAACAACCTATCAACCGCTAAAAATAGCAAAACAAAACTCCCACGACAAGACGCGCAAATTAGATCATTTTATGCGCAGAAACGCACAGAGGAGCTTTATCACTGGGCCCCACAGTGCATTCAGCAGTTTAATTCTAAATACTATAATTCTATTGGACATAAAACCCATTCGCCGTACTTGTATTAAACAGTGACTGGGGCCCGATAATTGGTCGCCCCTGTTTCCCGGACGCCGTTAAATTGCTGCCGTCCATCCTTTTTACAACGGATTCCAAGGAAGCGCTATAAAATAATACATCTTCAATATTAACTTTAGATTTTGTCGAGATACGAGCGTTGATCGAGGCGCTTGGTTGATTGGGCGAGCTCGATTGAGTGATAATGGCCCGTTTCCCTCCCTACCCTGTTGGAAGGGAAGGGCTTGGGAGGATGGGGCGTGTATACTTGAAAATAAATGGCAAGTGCCAAGAAATATTGTAGCCTGTGGTACTCGATAGTCTCTGCCAACCCCTAGGAGAAACATGCGTGAGCGTGTATGTATGTATGTAATATAAAGTACTCATAATCCTATCATTCGAATCGGTCAATAATTATCATGCTGCGGTGAACGGAGAGGCCAAGATGTCAGATGTCCTACCGAATTCTATTTTTAAACGGTAAATTTTCGTTTTTCTTTTTCCGAATCCTTATTACAGGCTAAACGGCCAGGCCTCTGACGTTGGTATTAAAATGTAAAAGCGAATGGACAGCCGCTTGGATCTCTTGACATGCAATTTTCGGGATACTCATAATATATCAAGCGCTGTGATTTAAGGGAAGGGCGTAGTCGATAATATTGTCGATGGATTTGCTAAATGATTAAGATTAGGATTTTGCAATTTATGTTCGTCAATTACTCAAATTAATGCTCTATTATTAAAATTTTCTATTGCATATTGTAGCATTAGAAGTTATTTTTGGGAATCCAATTATTATTCCGCATCATAATTTTGTTTTAAATAATCTTAGTAATTCACTGAGCGCCATCTAGCCCCAAATTAAGCAAAGGTTGTGCTAAGGTTACTTACTAGGTAACTGACAATTATTGCCTCGGATTGTATTCAAAGTTCTACAAAAAAGATGTCACTGATTTAGTATTTTTTAATGCGACACGAATTTATGAGGAGAACAATATTTTATTATACAACCAGAAGACACCCCACCTTATGGAAAGTAGATGTAAGGTTTCATGTAAAATGTTCATAACTATTCTACAAGTCTTCACCGGTAGGTACTAAGTTGGTATGCCTCATGACTGTGACTAAAAAGATTGATTGATTGATTACGCTAGTTATCTTATAGAAACATTAGAGCTGGCCAGCAGAAATGTACAAGGCGGTGGTATCCACCCAGGCGGACTCCTCAAGCTTGGCAGGACCGTCCTACTACCTCAAATCAAAATGTAATTTGTAAAAGAGCAACGATTAAAATAGTAATTACGATATAAATTTCTTCAAGACCCAGCGTTTTAAATTGAATCATAAACCACAAAAACCTGATGTGATGTATGTTGGAATATTACGCTCAATTACAATGTTATCGATAGATTGTCGATAACTGAGGGAGGCGCGCCGCTACGGAGCCCAGCCGGAATCAAAACAATTAATCTTTGGGTTACCACATTTCGACCTTAGTCTTTTTTTCGACTCACTGCTAAGTTAATCAATTTGCGAGCCTTATGCTGCTAAGACGTCACATATGCACTTAATAAGATGAAGCGACAATGTTTTGGAATATGAATCTAAATGGCCCTCAATAAAGGCCAAAAATGACCCAAAAGACGTTTCATTTTACATCGTCACATGAAAAATTCAATTCATGGCGTTTATAGTTATTTAATTCAGACACTGAGTCAACGACCGCGCAACTAATCAAAGAAACTCTCAGAGGAGTAATTTTAATATTCTTCTTTTGGCTACGCGCGAATTTTGGTTTCGTTCGCGAGGTTTTTTAGTTTCATCAACGTAATGCGACTCCCCATCAATTTTTTCGCCTCTCCCCGCCGCTCGGTCATTCCGAAAACAATTTTCTATCCCATATGATTACCGACCATTTCTGCTGCATTTTAAAACTATTATTAATGTATTACAAGGTAACTTGCAACGTTATTATGCCAAATTAGTTTTCGGAGCGTCACGAAAATTTCGACTCGGATCTTCGTGCGCTTTAAGCAATTATTTGGTCATCCCAGCTACCAGCAGGAAGTATTATGTGTCACCAGAATTTTGACGACCTGAGTCATTCAGTTGGTTAACATGCCGGTTGCCGGTAGCCCCGGGTTCGATTTCTGGCCGAGCTGAAATTGAAATGATGAATTTTAATTTCTATTACGGGTCTGGGCGAAGTATATAGGTATAATAAAGTCAAGTCAAAGTCAAATAATTTTATTCAATTTGGGTTTACAAAACTCTTATGAACGTCACAGTAAATACAAATCATGGTACAAATACATTTAGAAAAATGGGGCCGCGGCCCGTGTTAAAAAAAAGTATAAAAGCAGTTTATCGGTTATCTAACACCCACAACACAAGCTTCCCTTACTTTGGAGCTAGATGGCGCTGGTAGAATTTGTCCAAACATATTTATTATTATTATTATTTAATTCAGTCTCAGTTTCGGCCACGGTTGATTCAGTAAATGCCTATCGAATAAAACTACCACGGGCACAGCACAATTTTCTCAGCGCCTTTTTTTCTCTCGAGCTCATGTTTTTTGTGCCCTTTATGTACAAAGTAGAGCTCGGTTATCAAATATCTCTTTCTTTAGACGGCTATACAATGCAACGGGAGGTAATTGAAAAATTCTCGAGATATTTTTATTTGTTGTCCCTCTCTGACACGTGAGGGTCTGGTGCAAGCCGTCTCTTTCGCTTTCACCGATGGAACACATGACATTATATTCGTCTTCGTCATGCCCATTCAACTAACTGTAACTTAGTGGGAAGCTATAAAGTTTTTTTATTGTAGATAGACAACGAATTTGAGGTCAGATGTAGTAAAATGAAACAATTGGAAAGGTTACTTAAATATAAACATGCTAACACTTAAATATACATTAACGGTTTAAGATTATTACCTTGAATGTAGAACTAATCTGTTATTTTACAAAGATTTACTCAACTTCTTAAGTTTCCTTATGTAGCGTTATTGAAAGTCAGTATAAAGTATTACACACATCACAAGACCGGCCTTCGTGGAGACGTCTGGGGGAGGCCTATGTTCAGCAGTGGGCGTCTTCTAGTTGATATGATGATGATAATAAAGTATAACAACTTCATATTAGGATAAACACAATACCACATTAATTAGTATAAGTATTTTGTAATGGATATAATCAGAAACATCATCAATAATAACTGGCTGACAAGACATCCTACTATCCTCCAAAATGATATGTTCAGGTTAATGTCTGGATATCTGTCACTCGTTCATGTAAAAACTAAATAGAAAACAAATGTTGATAATATTGAGCATTTCTGTAGCTTATCAAGTTAACATCCAGAATACAACATACCTAATACCTATGTTTAGTTTACCCCGAAATTATAAGTAGATATGTATTACCCGCGGATTCGGTTTACGTCACCGGTAACCGAATTTCACGCAGACAAAGTCTGGGGCAAGAGCTTTACTTTACACAAATACTAGTTTTCAGTTATAACGTTCCAGACCCGTTCCTGCGGGAACCACATTGCATTTCGACATAAATTTCATCAAAATCCGTTAATTAGTTTGCGTGAAGATGTAACAAACATCTTTACAAACTTTCGTAATTATAATATTAATAGGATAGCAGGACTGTACTTTCAAAATTCTAAACGGAATATATAAATGTTATATAAAATATAACGCTATCGCAAGCGTAGTGATGTGCACCATTATCGATAACACTCGCTTTCTGATTCCAAGTAGCTCGACCCCACATAACGGTACGGTCAAACTCGCGTCAACTTGCACGCATCTATCGATAAAACGAAAATGAGCTCTCACATCATTTGTCAAAGGTCCAAATTCGTTTGATGCGGACCGATCACAGCATCAACGTGTAAGATGCCTCGACTTATGCATTGGGTCTAAAACTCCATAGCAAATTGAATTTTTAACTCGAAAAAGAGTCGGTTTCTCAGCGTCTTGATTACTAGTAACGACAGGTTAAGTCTCTAATTAAACCTCTTAATTGCCGCCCATGTGTGTGTTCAATTGTTTCAGCAATTGTTATGGTCTTACGGTTGTTAAATTGCCTTAGCTGAGGGAACAGTGATTTGTTATCTTCACAGTTTGTTCGTATTCAATTCTACGATTATTAAATCCGTTGTTAGTTTTTGTCTCCCTTGTGTAGTTATTGTAGTCGTATTTTTATGGCGTCCGATTGTTGGCTGGGTTTATTAACTTCCTATTAATATGATTCAACTATAGTTGTAACAAGCGATTAAAAACGAAGAGACAGACAGACAGTTCTAGGTTTAGGTTTATGTTATGGGCTCCCTTTTTCGCACTTGGACTCTAAGCCTTGCCTAAGTGCTCTAAGTACTCTAAGTAAGGTGGCCGTATGGTGTCTGATAGAGTAGAATAGTTACCCCTTACACTGTACTCGTAAGCGAGAGGTACCAGGTTTGTATCCCGCTACGGCCATGTACCAATGACTCTTTTCTGAGTTATGTACATTAGTTGAATACGAACCGATGCTCTTACGGTGAGGGAAAACATCGTGATGAAACCTGCCAATTCAGGCAACTGAATTTGTAACCATTATCCAATCTGGTCGGGTTCCCCTAGTAGCATTGTCACGGAGGTCAGACGGTAGTCGTTCCACTTTAATTACCTGATCGCCAATTCCTGGATAATGGTCAAGGCGGACCCCGGGCACTCGTTCTCGAGAGTACAACCGGGACATTAACGCGAAGATTTTTTTTTATCTACCTTTATGACAAGTTTATGACGACGATATTAAAGTGAGCCTCCGTTTTATGCCGGGTTAATTCATATTAAATTGCTCGCGAGATAAGTCTAAAAGTATTCAATAAAATTGGAAAGCTTTTTTATGGTGTAGCTGTAGATACTATCAAACGTGTAGTATTTGTAGGAATAACTCTCATTTTTAGAATTCCTTGCTTGTAAGGTAAAAAGGGAACCTCCGCCTACGCTTTCATCTGTCTGTCGTCTACCTGGGCTTCGATTCTGGTACGGAAATCGTCTCAGTTGCAGTAACATTACAATTGTTATTCAAATGACAGATGTTGAGTTGCAACTTTCATGAGTTCGAACTGTGTCTGTTAGTCTGTCATACGACTGTATATTTGGAGCCAAAAAGGAAAAAAACACTTGAAATTTTAGTAGTCTTTTCCATCCCGCTTTCCATCACGTAAATTATAGATAATACTCATTTGACGTATAAGAACAAAATTTCAAAAATATTTCCTATTTCCCTATTCCGAAAATTTGCAATATCACTGTGTGTTTGCTTAGAATTGAATAGGTAAGTGAACCTAAGAACTAATGGTAGTTTGTGCGTTTGAAAACCATATCACCGCCAACTGTCTTTGCCTTTCTTGGGACAGTCAGCGACAAATTGTGTAGTTCAAAAAATTGTCAAACAAAATAAATTATTTAGAACCTAATACAAACCCAAAACCTGAAAAGTTAAGCTTTACTTTTGTATCTTTAATGTTAATTCTCAGTTCGATTTAAGAGCATCGATGGCCGAGTGGTTGCGGTATCGAGAGGTACCGGGTTTGAATCCCATTGCGACCATGTACCAAATGACTCTTTTCTGAGTTATGCACATTAGTTGAATACTAACCGATGCTCTTAAGGTGAGGGAAAACATCGTGATGAAAGCCATACGTTCAGGCGACTGAATATTTAACCATGATCCAATCAAGTCAGGTTCCATTGGTAGCAAGGTTACGGAGGTCAGATGACAGTCACTCCACTGTAATTACCTGATCTGCTAAATCCTTGATCATGGTCAAGGCAGACCCCCGGCCCTCGTGAGTGACAGCATAACCGAGACATTAACGCCAAGACGATTATTATTTTTTATATATATATAAAAAATAATTTATTCATTTATTCTAGTAATGTACATACATCGACATCATATAGGTAATTCATCGAGAATATAAATAAAAAATAACAAAAATATATAGGTATGGTATAATATAGGTAATAAACCAAACTTTTGTCGATGCCAGTACAGTGTGGGCTGCTAAGCTCACTGCCGTTATGGAGGTCCTGTTAATCTGCAATCACCCTGTGTATGGACAATGCTTAGGCGTAATATACGGAATGATTATATTGCGGTATTTATTATTGTTTACGGCATTCCTTTTTATCTTGATTGCACAACTTAATGTACATACTTACTGTAACATGACCTCCGTGCATACTCGTATTTCCCGCAGATAGAAATCGCATTATTTTACATGAGGCCGCACATAAATTAAGAGTTTTTTTTTTTAATTTGCCCCCGTCCCCCCTCCCTCTTGGTGAGATTTGGAGAGACAAGGTGGGACCTCTTTTCTCCTCACGTACTCCGTAATTATAAAATTCGCGAGTGTATCCTATAATTTTTAAATTTGTCGCTTTTAACATTAATTAACTAATTAATTGTGTAACCAATTGGCACCCCGTAAAGATACCTATGATCTGTTTAAATGAATGAATGAAAATTAAAATGAAAAAGTATTAATTGAATTAGGATTACGTAATTATTCTCTTTTCAAAAGTCAAAAATCTAATGGAAAACAAAGGGAAGTTAAGCGAGCTCATCCAGGGTTGTCTTATTTGGTGAACAAACAATGCCCAAAATCACGACTTGCCGTTACGTATCAATCACGCTACGTATATTGTGTATAAATGTCTTGAATTATACAAGAAATACATAGAATGTGGATTTCAACGAATACTGCAGCACATTATCCATTTAAATACATAATTAGCTGAACCAAAGGACAAGTCAGTTTGGACAGATTATAATTATATCCATCTACCTGTATATCAATGATAGTGAAGCATCCGCATCGCATTGCTTTCAACCAGCAACATTTAAAAACCGTGCTTCGATACCGCACAAAAGAGATCCTCTTTAAAATTCCGATTAAAAGACGAGAAAATAAATTGCTCCGTAAAGGACCGTGCACACTGGTTGGTTATTGCAACAAATACCCATTTAGCGAGCCGCGAGGGGACGGCAACAGGCAAAGGGCTGCACCGCGTGATGCATTGGCGGGATTAATTATTCTGCACGACTACAGGATGGTTGTTAAACTTTAGATGCGGAAAATCAACCAATGGCGAAGTGCCATATGGCGAAGTAGCTGACCACACAATATGGGCTTTCATTTGAATGAATAAGTTTGATTGAGTGAGTTAAATGAAGTTTGATAGGTACTAATTTATGAAGATGAACTGATATCGAAATTTCTTTCTTTGGCGCGGTCTTCTGCATCATTTCATCCTGTCTGATGCCTGACTCTGGTTGCATTGCAACCGACCCATTTCCTTCCTATATTGAGGTTCATTTAACGTGGGGCCATATGACCCGCCCCGATTCGCCGGAGCCTCCAACAGCAGGGGATCACGAGGAGATGACGTTGGTTTAGGCCTACGAGAACCTGCAAATCTCTTGCCACTGAGAGGTTTTACTCAATAACAACGCCGGGTCTGTAATACAATTATTGAATATTCACTCACCAATTCCAAAAGTATACAATCAAATAAAGAGTAGACAGAGAATAGTGATACAAGTGAGGAAAATCATAATAATATAATATTATTTATTTATTTCTCTCACAACATTTGTAACATTATATAGGTACATTATTACATTAGTTACTTAATATGCAGTGAGAGCCTGGAGACCGAACTAGATTCGAGATCTGTACTACAACCGCAAGGCCCCACTCCGGATCCTAGGTTGTATGGATACATTATACAATTGAACATTGAACATTGAAAGAGAGATAACATTTAGCAACCGAGCAAGTAGAATGGGGAAAATGTTTGTATAGTTTCATCACCAGTGATGAAAAATAGCTACAAAGAGACGAAGAAATATTCTGTTTCGACCGCGAAAAAAGCAACACCCTGTCTTTGTTTCGACGTCACAGTTTCAGCATCGGCTGTTTAAAACGGCGATCGCAGGTGCGTCGCCATTTTCCGCAATAATCGAGCGTACGCCCATCGCACGGGTGGTATACTGGCTGGTATGAGGAAGTGTGAACGGAGCCTAATGTTCCAATGTGTTAGTAATAATTGAAATGTAGGCTGGGTTCTGCCAAGGTTAAGTGCTTGACATGCGGCCTTGCTGGCTGGTATGGCATACAGTGTTAAGTTACCCAAGTTATTACTGGGGCGGTCAGTTGTTGGGTATGATAGTTATGGGATTCAAGGGTAGATTTTCACCGCTAGCCGAATAGGCTCTTCCTCTAGCGGGTAGGCTGGACAGCTAATATGTGAAACATTGTATGGTTGACGTATCTTCTTGAGTATGCTACCTGTTATTCGTAATGAAGTTGCAGATCAGTGGGAAGGATCGATTTTGAAATGTCCCGCGTAGGACAGGCACAGTTCGTTCCGCTTTACGTTAAGATATCTTTGGATGCTAATGAATAATAAAACCCACTGCACAGAAATGGTTCCCTCTTCTCTCAATACAAAGTACAGTTAAAAAAAATTGCACCAAAAGTTCCTACAGTTGCAGTTGAAAGCCAGCTTAATCGAGATGGTGCTTAGCTTAGTTTCATTAAAATCGGTTCAGTAGTTCGGAGAATATTTGAGATTCCGACTTATTCTGTCGATTACATTATATAGCCAAAAAATATCAGGACAAGGACAAACCCGGAACTCGTTCGCATTCTCGGAAGTAAAAGTAGGAAGTTCTCGATTACGACTTCCCTCCTCAGAAGCGGATGCGAGCAAAAAATAGATAAGGAAAAAAATGCCAGACAGCCACACTTTCGATGTTTTAAAATTTAACCGACACCCACTCCTAATCTTAATTAATGGCTGTCTATCACATTAGCGTTGATATAGCCAATGTAAAGTGAATGAAATAATTCACTTATATTGTAGTATAATTAACATATTGAAAGAGCGGTGGCAGGGTAACCAATGCTCGCAATGTCCGGAAACTGGTTTAGGTTTAGGTTAATGGGCTACTTTTTCCGCAGTAGAACTCAAACCCTCTTCGTCCTTCCCTCGTTCCCTTGTTCGTAGTTAAGGCATACTAATTTAGCCAGGCCAGCTCCTCCGTTGCTAATGCGATTTTTCATGATGACCTTTAGTCTCTCACACTCTAGGACCACATGGGCCGCTGTTTCCTCGTCTACTAGGCATCCCCTGCACAAAGGGCTGCCTGTAGCTCCTATCGTGAACAGTGTGTCCGAGAACTGGATGGGTGGCTGTTGTGTACTTTGAGGCTACTGAAACTTTGACACAGCTCGCCACTTGTTAGTTGAATCGAGGGTGACCAAGGTCCTTCGCTGGAGGAACCTTGACGGTATTTTTTTTTATTATCAAATTCAAGCAACGTGGTACGGATTCCGCTAGTAATGGTAGTGCAGGTTTAATGCATCTTGAAGCAGCAGCTAATACTCATCTAAGTGGTTATTACGCATTAAAATTTCATGATAAAATGAAGATTGACGAAATATGTATAAAGCGCGTATTTGGAAGACCGGTCCTCAAGAGGACGACCCAGGAAAACATTCTCATGAAAGTTTCGGGTCCGAAGTGGCAAGAATAAAAGGAGATGTATGAAACAAATTGTGGATATATGCGAGGCTAGGGGCTTGGGTCAGGACAGAGCAAAGTGGCCGTCCATAGTCTTTGCCTACCCCACCTGTGGGACACACGCGTGAACTTTATGTATGTATGTACGACTAAGTAAGATACAATCACTCTTTCATACTATATTTCATGTGTTTTGAAAACATGTGCCCAATTTGAATGGAAATGGGTTTTGTGCATCTAGCGGATCTTCTATTGACTATGATCTTTCTTCCCTCTTTGTCTTCATATATAAGTTCTTAGAATTTCACGTTCACCTCGCAATCCTCGCCCCTCTATCTCGACCAACCAATTAAAAAATTACGCCCACAGACAAAAAACTAAACGAACCACCTAAATTAATTCGCAAATTTCTTGACACATTTTTTTGCATACCCCGAAACAACATTTGGACGGACAATCTGACGCACGCGTCGAAATATCAAGAGAGTTATCAATCAATCAGATATTAATATGTTTCGATTTTTATTTTCACCTCGCTAAGCCTCTTACAGAACCACTAACTTATCTGTTCAGTTGTCGGCGTCGCTAGTGGTGAAGATATTGGTGTTTGAAAATGTAATTTTAATATAATATTGCTTAGTTCTGTTTTTGTCCACCGAAGAGCTATGTAGGTGGCACTGTAAGACACCCGATTTTATTCAGTCTCGTAAAGGAATGATGAATCGTATTCAATGGATTTTAACTAAAGAGTGAGCTTTTGTGTTTCATGTAATTATTTCTTTTCTTTTGTAAGTGGATGCTGTTATGCAAATTGATAATGTGTATGATATTCTTGAGGAGCGTGTCAATCAATGAAGATCAGGAATAAAATATTTTGTATGATATTAATTCTATAGTAGAGAGATTGTCCTAATGGTATGTGCCAAAAAATGGGATTGAACTAAACAATTTAAAACCAATTTTGTCTTTCTTGTTTTCTGTTATGGTTTTCAATACTGTTAGCGCGGAAATTTTGGCAAAACCATCTAATCTTGCAGGAGGCTCATCTTCGTTTGTAGACGTTGTGATGAATTACTTTACAGTCACTATATTACTATTGTATAGTGGTCACTAAATATTGTATTTTACCATTCTTTGACATTAGGCAATTAGGCTAGCCAGGCATTTGACTGCCATTTCACCTGATGGTAAGTGACGATGCAGCCGAATATGGACCATGCCCGTCTAGGAACAGCCTATTCTAGCCTTGAAGACGTCCATGCATGATTTCTAACCCATTCAGACACTACCAATTTATCTAAACACAAAACTAAACATCGAATTCGAAAACACAAACCCATTAGTTCTATAAAGCTCGTATTAAAGTCGTACAACGATTTCTAGTCGTAATCGCTGATTGACAAGTTTCCTTAGTATTTATAGCGGTCACAATTACTTACAACTAGGCCTACGGAGTTTAATCGCCCTGTATACTAGGCTCCTACGAAAATTTACGTCGGTGATTTGAATCAACGCAATGAAGGAAATGTATGCGTCGTGTCGCGATGTGGAAGGACGTTAAGAAATGTTGGGTTGTTTTACACACCGATTTCGTCCCGAACAGTATAACCTGTTAGTATGAGCTGCTATAGAATCTAGTTATTGGCTGTTTCCAGACAAAAACCCGCCCTATCAGCATTCTCAGCGTGACTTACTCCATTCTTCTTCGTCGGCTCAAATATTGAAAAATTTAGTTTAGCCTGGTCTGGCTTGCCCAGTAGTAGGCCCCGGCAACGACATTATCAGTCGCCAGGAATAGATCCTACATAACAAAGAGGACAAAGAGGAGATGCGTCATGGTTTGGGATGGAGCTCCATAGTCGCATCGCTGCTGTGCCTGGTCGATGAAGCCACACTTAGCCAGAGAGTCTTTGCAGCAACCAATCTGTGTTAAGTGACTTCCAAGTCCACTGTAGTGTCCTGGTGGGGATTCGGTGGGTGCGACGGATCCAGGAGGCGCTGGGTATTGGGTAAGCCACAGCTGTTCTCGTCCAACTAATAATATAGTATACCATCTCAGAGTACCAAAGCGTAAGAACTTGATCAACCTCGCTTCGACCACCAAGGAACCTAACGAGTAGCGAGATTGTTGCCGGAATGTTCGATTGTTAATAAATATGAAGCTATTTATACTACACTGTATTTTACTATATGTACTAGTACTGAATAAAGCTTTTTCTTTCTTTATTAACCTCTACGTACGAAACGGTTACCCATCCAGTTACCTTTTCATATCTTTGGTCCGTGTTACCTGTAACTAGTACATAGTTACACAACGTCCCAACAACACCGCACCAACGTGTAAATAAGTACCGACAAACAATAATGACTGTTGTTCATGTCGGCCAACTTGTAGTCGCGTCTAATGTCGTTTTCAACAAGTCGATACGGTATGAAATATCGGCGATTCGGCTCATTTGCCCTGTGTGTGAGGTTCGAAAGGGCAAGCCTTTCGTCTGTTATTGGAGAAACTGTATTGGGGTGGGGCGGGTTTGGGAGCGGGTGCGGTAGCGGAAGCGGTTTTTGGCGTTTTTAACAACCAACGAAAAAATTGTCGGGTGTTATACGCTTGACGTGAGTGTGTGTGGCTATGTGTGTGTCTGTCTGTGGCATCGTAGCTCCAGAACGGATGGACCGAATTTAATGCGGTTTCTATATTTGATAGCAGGTTTAATCGGGATGGTTTTTGGCTTTGTTTCATTTAAATTTATTCAGTTTTGATTAGGAAGTATATGAGAATACTATGTACTCGTTATTGTTATCAGGTGAATCGTTAATTTTGCTTAGCAATCTGTTTTCGGATGATTGATTTGACGATCAAATAGTACATTCTGGACTCCTTCATGACCAGAATAGGCTGTTTCTAGACAGGTTTGTCCATCCTCAGCCGTTTCGTCTCTTACCACTAGCTAGTATGGAAGTCAAATGCTTGTCTATATTAATACAAAATAAATTAGTCCGGATTGCACCAAATTCTTAAACACGATTAAGAATGACATTGACGTTTAACCTCTTTTTTGTATGTAATTTTATTTAAGTATCAACTTAAATGCGTTTAAGAATTTGGTGCAAGCCTCCCTAAGAAAGTTGAACCACAAACCGCCAGCACTGGCGCCCCGCCCGAACCGCACTGAAATACCAGCGTCGTGGTTTCCAGCTCCAATCGCGATGTGTTAATATTATTTACAACGGCACAGTTTCGCAATTCCACTCACAGAGGGCTCTGGCAACGAATAGGATTGTTAATGTGCCCAATAAAGTTTTAGGGACATTTGTAGGTGTGTTTGTTTGTAATGTGAAGGCTTTGAGATCGAAATTTAGTATGTGGTTGTGATTTCTGAGAAGTTAGAATATAAAGACTTGTTACGGATTTCGTGCGTGGAGCGTCGGTGGCTTAAGGGTGGGTTAGGTGTCCGACTCGTACCCCGTGGTACTGGGTTCAGACCCAGTGCACCATGTACCGCTGACTCTTTTATCAGTTATGTACATTAGTTGAACACTAACCGATGCACTTACGCTTACGGTGAGGGAAAACGTCGTGAAGTAAAAAAAAAACATTTTACGCTTTCTTCTCACAAAAGGTGGTAGTACTAGGTAAATTTTCACGAAACACTTTTCCGAGTAACTTCACTTACTACATTCAATACTTAAGAATCCTGTCAGCAGCGCCATCAAATGAGGCATGGTGAACTGCACATTCGCTAGATTTCGCCAAGAACGAAAACGTCCGGTGAGATAGCATCCAAATATGCCATTGGGCAAAGTGGAGGAGGAAATGGCGGGGACGCTAGGATGATGATGGTGATATGACATCTTTAAATAGTATAAAAAAAGTCGCTTCCCGCCGTCTGTATCTATGTAGGCTTATATTTTTTAAACTACGCAACAGATTTTAATGCGGTTTAAAGAGGAAGGTTTAGAAGCAAGAAAAAGAAGTAGTAGGTAGGGTAATTAGGTGTACGCGAACGAAGTCGCGCCGGGTTCACTTGTATATAAAAATTAATTCAGAATCGAACACGTGATGTCCGCATGCAATGCGGGCGCGATATCCGTTTGACCATCACGGATTCCGATGTCCAAGAGCCCTAGCTTACCCATCCGCAATATAACCGCACCAGCGTTGAGTAACCTTAACCACACAAGAAACCGTACAAACCTGCTATTCCGATCTAGATTCTTGGCAACTGCGACTGCGACTCGTCTGCCGAGCGGATTATGGCATTGTCCTCCATTAATGTCGAAGGGGCACAAATCCAGCAGTGGACTGTTAATGGTGACGCAATATAATTCCGAACTCATAAAACGTTATCTTCACACATACATATACATTGCGCCCCTATCCCATTGGGGTAGGTCGAGACTATCTTCATATTATTTAGATTATATCTAACCTGGCGACAGCAAGACCTCTGCAAGTAATCGATAGGGCCCATATAAATCCAATATAACCTATTCAAATAAACTAAGCCGAACAGGGCAAAGCTGCCACTTACGGCGCGAAGGAGTAAGAATAAGCATTACGCTTTCCAACCAATGGTATGTTTACATCGGACGCATATTGGCGTGAAATCCAATGGCTGCTAGCGAAGCCGGGTTAGCAGCTGCCGCGAAATGATCTCGCTATTCCTATCCCACTCCCACCAACAGTAGGAATGGAAAAGGAAGACAGGTGACGCCCTCACTCGCGACTCTACGATCTAGAATAGTTCCAACACATTGCACTGGACTCGGCAAGAGTTGAGAGAGCCAAGAGCCAGTTAAAATGTATATATAACCTTTGACACCGTTGCCAGTGCAATCGTGTGAAAGAAATCGAGAACCGAACTGGTTTATATTATGATTTATTATTTTCAATGTTCTGTTTCATAGAGTTTTTATGGGTGCGCGTTTCGTTTGAGAAATAATAGTTTCAGAGCTGACGACGCTACTGGGGAACGACTCTCGACAATTTGTGTATACTTACCTTATTAAATAAGAGAATGTCAGAAAGACTCCGTAATGTGATGGACGAATAGTTCGTGTCTTATTATGGACTAGCTTCAAGTACACTACATCATACGACTGATCTCATTAAAACGCCCAAGCGCTAGGCTTGGCGTCTTGGCCTAAAAGTCAACACAAATCATTTTACACATTTTTCTTGTAGGTAACTGAGCTATGGTATCAACTACTAAGCTGGTTGCATGTTCTACAACTTGCACAATTTAGGACTAGTTAGATGCTAGTCTAAATGCATTATGCGTCGCTGAAGACTGAGCGAAGAAATTACAAGTGGGTGGAGTAATACTATGATCAAAAAGTAAGGTGAAATTGTCATTTGAAACTCCCTGGCATTAGGAAGGCAGATAATTTTTTTTTCCTAGGTTGGTAGGACTGTCTATAACATTTGCCAAGCACCTGTTTGTCAAAAGGTTTGATTATCTCCGAGTTACACGTGTTTTTTTAAACAATAAAAAGTGAATTTTTCGATTTTTACAATGGGTGATTTTGTTGAGCAAAGAACTTGCATCAAATTTTGTTTGCGGAACGAATATTCTTGTGCACTTGGACACGTTGAAAATGTTGTATACTCTCTTGAGTCTATGTACTCTCTTGAGTCTATGTACTCTCTTGATTCTTCTTAGAAGCCGAATGCATACGCAGTGCCAAACGAGCATACATCCCACCTGATGGCAAGCGGTAACTGTCGCCAATAACATCTACGATTCATGCATTTAGGTTGCAGGCAACAAAAATGCAATTGTATAGATGCGTTGTCACTGTGAGATGAAATGCCTCATGTCTATAATTGGCCACATATCCTTCAAACCGGAACACAACAATGCAAGCACTGTTGCTTGGCGGCAGAAATAGATAAGGCGGTTGTACTCACCCAGACGGACCCCTCAGCTTGACAGTTTCCTACCACCTGATAACTAGCTGATTACCACCAACATCTGAATGTTAGTATTCAACATCCCGGAACACACGTTTAATAAAATCAAGCGGCAAATTTGTAGCACGTATCAGATAAAAATGGACCCGCGTCGGCTACATCAAACACGGCAACATGTCACGAAGGATGCATACAAAGAGTAGGTACTAAACGTTGGAATGGCTCTAAATGTTCTGAAACTTGATATCAGATCGCCGTCTATTAGTTTTAAATTATTTCGTTGTTTTCCTTGTTTGTTTCGTGAATAACTAAACAGGTACACAGGTCCCTAAAGAGCTACACTACACTGACTTGGGAAAAAGTTATTACGGATTTTTCTTTTCTGAAGTGAAATTATAACTTCACGATGTCGTCCGTTCATAGCCGTTGTAGCAATTTCCGGCACGTACTCGCCACTCAAAGACCTTTCCGCGCATCAGTCAGCGGTTCTGCAAGTTACTCAAATACCTTCGCATTTCAACTACGCAAAGACGCTATGCTAAAAATTTAGACCCGGGACCATTTAGTATTGCCCGAAAATGACAAAGGAACTAAATTTGACAGAAAACCGACACGAACAAATCACAGCATAAACAATGACAGGAACACCATAACCTGTCAGTAGACTAAAATGGTAATCCATAAAGTTAAATATTTCGGTTGTATATTTAAGTTCATGTAGTTATTCTAGCTAATCAACAAACCGACACTTCCACGAAACTGTTCATACTCGTACGTAAAGATGTACTAGAAAAAGAAACCATCAGTGACCTAGATCACCCTCCACGGCTAACGATAAAATGCCAAAGCAAATATGCATCAAAAACTCAACTTTAAAGAATATGTCGTGACACTATGCATGGGACAATTCCATGTAGCGGTACATTACAGTTGGGCTACATAGAATTGGCTTATCTAACAAAGATAAAACTGTTCTCAGGAACTGTCGTATGTGAGCGAGCACGACTAATGCTCATCTCCGGATTTCTCCTTTAGTACTACCTACAGACAGACTATCGTCCAGTATAATCACGTGACTCTGTTGCTGACAATACTCTGATTCCAATGATTATAATTGTTACTTTTGCGAATACGTATGATCGATTTCAGTTTATTGCAATGGGACTTCGTTAGCAATTGAACCCATGAATCCGATGATACGGAATCGCAATAGTAACAATTTCTATAATTGAAATCAGAGAATTGTTGGCAACACCGTTATGTAATTAGCCTTCAGGACATCGGAAACCTATGATGAGCGGTTGTGGTTTATTTATTTATTTATTCATTTATTGCGATATCACTATTAATAGGTACAGTGCGTTACATTACACATACTATATACATAGGTATATAATAGATACATTAATAGTGACACCCCGCTGGGGTATGGTTGTGGCCTCTGAGGTCGTATTTTCATTAATTGAATCTTCTGCGTTATGTAGATAACATTAGTTGAACACTAGTCGATGCTCTTGCGGTGAGGGAAAACATCGTGATTGAACCTGCACATTCAGGCGACTGTATGAGTAACCACGGTCCAATCTGAGGGCCTATCGGCTATCTCAGTGGACAACTGAATTTGACATAAAAAAATCTGACACTACTCTAATTTGGTAGACGCTATTGCCAGTTTTCAACGTAGATGACGTGGTGTAGAATTATCTAGTGTCAAATACAGTTGTCAACTGAGTTAGCCAATAGCCCCGCAGGTCTGGTTCTCTTGTTAACAGGTCAGATGGCAGTCGCTCCACTGTAATTACCTGATCTACCAAATCCTGGATAGAGGCGGGAGAGCACAACCGGGACATTGACATGGTCAAGGTCAACACGGGATCATGGTTTAGGCGGATCCGGGCCCTCCAGGGTACAACCAGTGTATTGACGCCATGCTGTGGACGGTCATAGGTGTTTGTCCATATAGGCGGTGGAATCCGCGGTGTCCACTTTCCATCAGGTGGCCCGCTTGCCTGCTGTGTTAAATAAAAAAAACATTAAATGCAGCGTTATAACATATAATTTTTATTTGTTACAGGTATGCATCCTTTCGCAGTTTACTAGACTGTCTAACTGGTTAGACCGAAGTCGAAACCGATATTGTATGAAGGTTTGTTAAAAAAGTAATATTGATATCACATGACCCTAAATGCTATGCAAGTAGTAAAGTCAGCATAATTAATTATCATTCTCATAAATAGTTACATTCGCAAGGCCTCTTTTTAATGACAATAATAGTTTGACACGTTTTGGTATTCTGCTAGTGTTACTAAGGCTCGATTGAGTTGTAATAGGATCGCAATCGCAGCTCAATGGCAGTTTAACGCGTTTTTGGGATTCTTCTACAACTGAAACTGCGAATCAATTTCAATTCCATCGAACCATTAGTAAATTAGCAGACTCGAGGCCCTGCTCTTATGAACACGCCGCAACTGCGCCGTTCGCGCGTCTTTGCAACATTTTGATACCAACTTTATTGTTATCAGCAACATCAACCCATACAACACACACAACCCTCCCGAATTCCCATACAAGTTCTCGCGTCGGCGACACATCATAACACAATCTCGTCCGACATGTCCCGTCTTAATTACATAACCGACAAAAAAAGTGTCTTTCACCGACAAAAAAGTGTCTTCAGTCCATGGCGCCGCTATCTTCGCATTTCAACTTCGACAGGCCCGATAGCACCGAGTCTCTTAAACTTGGATTAATCACCTTCGCTTTTGACACGAACATGTGCGTTATCGACGCAGAAACACGTGGGTTTTCGGCTCCGATGATGGGTTAATTAGGGCCCGTATTATGTTTATTTGGTGGTTGAGGACGCTCTTGTAGGTATTCGTGGTTTTTTTTTTCAATATTTAGTGGAGGGACAGTGTCCGCTAATTCCAGAAGACGTTGGGTAACTGTCTAGTGATATTATTTTGTCGAAAGATCTAATAATGAATTTAGACAGGAGTCATTTTTTAATAAACATTTAAAGCGTAAAACTAGTAACGATTACGTTAAACAACTTCTTCGTCTTCTTTGTGTCAATGTTTCCCTTTTAAATTAGCCCAGCCCAAATGTAAGCGACATTTTTAGCTTTTCCGAAGTGGAGCAGATCCGCCATTGTGCAGATGGCAGGGCAGACAATTAAGTGGTCCACGCTCTGTGACGGATAACCACAAACACATTGACCCCTTGATGGACCCCAAGTAGCCCCATTTCACCAGATTATCCTTCCAGCGGCCAACGAACGAAATTCGATAACTCAACATTCGAATTCGATTCGAAACTAAACAACTAGGATCAACCTACCCGCGTACTATTAAAGAATTCAAACGTTCCCAGCTATAAAATCCAGGCTCAACGATCACCAATTAGCCTTATTCTATAATTAATTACCTGTTACGGCAAGTTGGGGTATTCTGCCCGCAGTCCTGTCTTTCACGAGGGGAATGCAAATAAAAAAGAATTTAAATAAGCTAACATCGCCATAGAGGTGGATAGGGCTTCGGTTTCTTTATTGCGATTTAGTTATTGTTGGTTGGAGATAGCAGTGATTAAAATATACAAGTACATCAGGCGGTTCTAGGCGGGCAACGCATTGGTGACTCCCCTGGTGTTGCTGATGTCCATAGGCGGCGGTAACCACTTTCCATCAGGTGGCCCGCTCGCCTGTTTGTCTGCTGAGTAACATAAAAAATAAAAATAACATCAGCAAACGCTCGTAACCGATTTACTAGGTATGTATTTAGAAATTTTTGAGTAAATGCGTAACGAACAGACAGATAGACCGTCTTTTATGTGTCTTTTCCGTGTCTGTGTACAGTGTATGCACATTAATGACATACATTAGTTAGATAATCACTAAGAAAACCTAACCTAACCGACAGAAGAAAGTCGGAAAACCCACGACCAAGTTAACATCTAAAACTGATTTAAATGAAACAAATCTAAGAACCATCTAGATTAAACTAATCATCTTGGCGTTAATGTCGCGTGTTAAAAGGGAAATCAGACCAGATTGGATCATTGTTACATCTTCAGTCGCCTGAATATACAGTTTTAATCACGATGTTTTCCCTCACCGTGTGTCTTCAGTTAATATAAAACCGAAATCTCGTCGGTTTCAATCTGAACCTCTATTCATCCGGAGGGCCGATTGCACAAAGTGATCAATTAGCATTTCTCTGTTAGGAGGCCGGTTTGCACGTCACGATAACGACATACGATGATTTATTGGCGATGTCGTTCGGAACTAGTCGTGTCGTCTGATTTCAGACCTGTTTCGAATGAATTTATTTATACGCACCAGTTTATATCTAACAAGCTAAAGCTGTTGATTATTTTCTATTTATTTTTTGTAACATATCTACGCGCACATTACAATGTCTATGACTTTCTTATTGGCACACGTAAATGGTTATTGATATTTCGATTTATATTGATTCGAGTTCATTAGTGGCTTTTTAGAAACCACCGCTGACTGCTGTGGTGATAATGATAAGTGGTTGTTAATCTGGAAAACTTAGTTACTTGACAGATTTTTGTATAACATTCCTAGAATGAATATTTGAGCATCTTTACCATCTGCCCATGACCTTACCTAACAGAATTGGGTACGCTTTATCGTAGACAGCAGGTATGATCTGACTATTTGTTATTAAAAAAACGTTTAAAAATCGTAAAAGAACATCACATTATTATGATTATATGTTGAAATTATTTACATAGTAAAAACAGATAAAACATCGTAACATTTAAAACCCTTCGGATTCGCTACTCCCGCCTCATCCTGCTTGAATAGGAAAACTGTTTTTTCTTTTTTCCACTTGTCCTTTACCTTGACAAACGTAAAACGTACTCGGGAGAAGCTCACGAATCCATTATGTTAATATTGTGTTAGCGAGGAATGTCGCGTTCGTTTTCTTGTACTAGCGAGAGTTTACTTAATGCTGGGTTTAGAAATGTTGGTGCACTTGTGCCTGTTTGTTGCAATACATTGTCTGTCTCGGTGAATGAAGGGGTATAGTGCATGCCTGGGTTAAATTACTGTGACAATCATCCTCAAAGACCATGACAGTCCACTGCAGGATTTGGTGCATCAAAATTCAAAATAAATTTATTGATTAGGACATTAAATATCTCTTTCAATCGTCAAAAAGGAGGGGGGTAGGAAAGTAGGAAGGAAGCACACAGTGACACGCTGGCCGCCCCATGGCAGCAGCAAACTTACCCCACGCCAGTCACGACCGGACCGTGCCCGGCAATGCCAGGCATCTTCCATGAGAGGGGAGGTTATGGATTGGGGGTCTATGACAATATTTATCTCTAAAACTAAACTAATTTCTGACCGTGTGGTGTCTTATAGAGTACACTTCTACCAACCCCTTCCTATGACTGCTGGTCATAAAAGGCGACTGTATTCACAAAAAAGACTTGTCTAAGTCGAATAGCGTTACTATGCGTTCTCATAGTCCTCGTTTGCTAAGTGAACGCAGTAACGCACTGGGTTCAATACGGCTCTACGATTGGTCAATTTTGTTCATTTTCACGGATCGCCACTTAAGTATTGTCAGTTGGAACCCCTTGTGCACTGCGAGACCTCATAGTAACGTTTTTGAATACGGGTCTTACTCGTATCTAGAGACTAATCAGTTAGGACCTCCGTATACCCAAATACAATATGGATCATGGCCAAGGCGGACCCCGGACCCTCGTGCTCGAAAGTACAAAAGGGACATTAACGCCAAGATGATAATTTTTTATTATACCCGAAATTGAACAGCACCGTTTTCTGTTAAGCATTTTCAACACTGCGATCCCGAACCTGCCAAGCGTGGAGAATACCAAATCCTCTAAACTGCTATTTTCGAATATAGACATAGCTAGAAATAGTAGTATTTTAATGCCAACATAAATATAAACAACCATTTCATAGTATAGCGTCGCATTATTTTACATACGCCGCGCGCGGTCTGCCCTCTGACGTGCTTGAATAAAGCTTTCAAAGCAAGCTTTGCCAATGTCAATGCCGCTAGGACTGGGTCTGTGACTACAGTGGCATAGGCGGGAGCGGTTTTGTTATCACGTGAACGCGTTGATTTTTTTTATTAAGTCTGTCAATAGAGGACTGGTATTCGTTTGACGAAGTATCTATCTGTGTATGTGTGTGTCAGTTTTTTATTGTCACATCTAGTTAGTTTTCTTATGTCATTTCGCTGACTCTAATTCAGCGATTTCAGTGTCACCAACTAAGAACACAATAGTGGCTAATATCAGAACTAACATCACAGTACCTACAAGAGTAGGTACTCATATTGGTGTAAATGTCCCGGTTGTGCTTGTATTATTTTTAACAACAGTGATGCTGTCACCAGACACATAAGTTGTGCACTATACCATTAACATGTCAATTTTTAGTTCTGATTTTGTCTACTGAACTGATTAGTCGGTGGCACTATAGATTCGACTTTACATAGTGACTGCCAGCTGTCCATTCACACTATTATGCTGGATATTAAAAAGTCTAGTGAACAATTCAAAACTTTTAGGTTATGGAAACGCCTCGAAAAGGGTACGTTAACCACCCCAGATGTTATATATAGGGTTATACATAGGCTTGAATTATTTAAAGGTATTCTAAAGAAATTGAGGAAACACTTACTTTGTATGCATCTATATATCTATCCGTGCTATAGCTTCCGAACGGATGGGCCAAAATCGACGCGATTTTACGGTTTAA
This sequence comes from Blastobasis lacticolella, assembly GCA_905147135.1. Taxonomy (NCBI): domain Eukaryota; kingdom Metazoa; phylum Arthropoda; class Insecta; order Lepidoptera; family Blastobasidae; genus Blastobasis; species Blastobasis lacticolella. The sequence continues at coordinate 1,875,934 of LR990041.1, forward strand.
TCGAGAAAATCGGTATACACTTTGTCGTTTATTTGTAGCGGGTTTTCCGACATATATCGGTTATTAATATCCACACAACAGCGTCGCTCACCACCGGACCCCCACCCGTACCAGTAGCGGGCCGCCAAGGCTCGTAAAAAGGTGCATTTACAACGCAAATATAGTTTTGCGTTGACGCCGTCCCCTTGGCTCTCGCCACGGCCTATTCTCACATAACGTAGGTGAAATATGACGTTCCGACTACCATCCTTTGTTCGCATTTATTTTTTATATATGTATACAGTTTCAATTAGATTCTGTGGGCGTTCATGCGAGCATAAGTCAGCAGTTTACTGGCTGGTGATTTACGAGTAAACCCTTTGGGTTTCTTCTTTCCAAATATCTAGGCGTTTATAGTCTCAGCTGTTAACACCCACAGACGTGACTGTGAGGTCTCACAGTGCGCGCGAACGCACAGGGTTCCAGCTGACAATACTTGTGTGGCGATCGGCACTATGCGTCCGTCAAAATGAACGAAATTGACCAATCATAAAGCTGTATTATAAATAAATAAATAAATAAATATTTTATTTCATTTTAACAATTTCTGTAGCACTAGTGGCAGATGTCTCCTTTTAGGCTAGGCCTGTATTTGTTGCTCTATCTCTACTTATCATCATCATCATCACAGCCCATAACAGTCCACTGCAGGACTTCGGGCCTCTCCCACGAAAGGGGAGGTCATTGCCATAATCTCCACGCTTGTCAGGCGGGTTGGAGATCGCAGTGCAGTTGATGCAAATCTACCCAGAAAGATGCTGCTGCCCACCTTTCGGATTTGTCCCTTAGTCGCCTCTTACGACACCCACGGGAAGAGATGGGGTGGTGCTATTCTATGAGGTGGCGGCACCACACACCACTCTCTACTTATATTAGATATTAATAGGAAAAGAAACAATAACAAAAACATGAACATATGAAAGTTTGAATGTGTGTATGTGTGTGTGTGTGTGTGTGAGAGAGAGAGAGAGAGAGTATGTGTGTGTAATTAACGCTGTGCGTTCACTTAGCAGACGAGCACTGTAAGAATCCATAGTAACGCTACTTTACATAAACAAGTATTGTTTATGAATACGGATATTTTATGACTGGTTTATATTGGTGAAGGACAGTGGCGTGTGCAAGTGACAGGTGTCACAAACTTATCCGACCCGGAGGTCTGAAAAGGCCTTAGCATTTTATAATTATCTAATATTTATCTGATCCGGGGGCTTATCCCACAATGGGATTTATTTATTTATTTAACATTTATTGTGCACAATAAATAGTATACAAAATAGACATACAGAAAAAAATCACAACAGGTACAGCTTATTTCTAAAGAAATATCTTCCAGTCGACCAACGGAAGAGAGAGGTCAAAGTCGAGAGGCAGATGGCGTGCACCTTAAATTTACATACCTACTATAGTACAACGAAATATAAATACATACAATTCTTTCTTCTTTTTCTTCCAGCCAACCTTATACCTTCTGAAAGGAGATTTAAAATGCGGTGGGGGCAATATTGTGTTGTATTTTTTCTATCGATACGTTCTTTTACATAAGTCGCTAATTCCGGTACCTAACAATACACTTGTCACATTACTACATAAGCCGCACCGCCAAAGTACAGAAACGAACACTGCACCGGCAGACAATATCGAAAGCAGTTGAATTTATAACCTAATAGAACAGAACAACCGGCCCGCCAAGTTCCTACACAAATATAGGCATACCTGTACACTTATAAAGCCTATATCCATGCCGACGTCCGTACGCACAGCCCTGGTACCGTTACAATGAGATAGCGCATCATAAATACCTATTTAAAGGCAAGCTCTAAGAGAAAATGTGCTCCGAAGATTCTGCGGTGCAATTATGGACCTGGCTATGTCGTTTTTGTTACGTATTCTTTTCGTTTTCATATAACTTTTGTGGTCTAACCGCTTCGTTGGGGGCTAACGCTTGATTGACTTCACAAGATAGGTTAAGACATATAGGGCATAGCTTGATGGTCATCTTGGCATTAATGTCCCGGTTGTACTCTCACGCGTACTCGGAGTCCGCTTTGACCATGATCTAGGATTTGGTAGACCAGATAATTACAGTGGTGCGTCTGCCACCCGACCTTTACAGAGGAACATGACCAGATTCGATCATGGTTATATATTCAGTCGCCGTATGTGCAGCTTACATCACGATGTTTTAACAGACCGTATCATCATCGGTTAGTGTTCAACTAATATACATAAGCCAGAAACAGTCACTGCATCGCGGCACTGGGGATCGAACCCGGTACCTCTCTCTAACGAATTGGACCCATTACCTGTTTGGCCACTAGACACCAAAGGAGCAATTGACAATAGCGCGGAATAACTCGACTCTAATACGAAAACTAGAGAGTTGCAATATTACTCTACTGAGCTAGGCGCGTGCGCCGCTTCCTTCATAGGCATTGTGTTCGGAACGGATTATGTGCCTGTTTGTTTTCATATGTGAGTAGATTGAGTATTGGTCTGTACGGTATTTATGTGAGAGCTATCAGCTTCGACTAGCTTCAAGCGGAATTAGGTCAATTTTATTTCGTGGGAAAGTTACTACCCGCTCCAACGTCTCATGCGTTTACTCGGATTTCCTTTACTGTAATATGCATATGTAATACATATAAACCTTTTGGAAGAAATTCTGTAACCTCTGATGAAAACCGCATCAAAATCCGTTGCATGGTTTAGGAGTTAGTTGATATAAAAAAAGACATGGAAAGCGACTTTATTTTATACTGAATGGATTTAAAATTCGTATACTAATTTAAGTGTGAAAAAGTGAAACTTACAAAAATTAGAAAAGCAGACTCACAAAGAGGTTTTGAACTATTTAGATCAAATAAATATTATTTGAAACTTGGTTTTCAGAAAATGAAGTCATTAAGTAGGTACCTCATAATTTAGCCAATTAACACAGTATATCAACCAAGCAACTTAAAAAGTTTAATAACTTTATTATTCCCATTAGAAAGTTCACAGTACCACCCACAGCACTCTCTTCCTGTGACGTTTTTTTTTGAACTGACAAAAGGATGCGCTCTTCATACAGCCTCTCAACGGGTCATTGTTCAAGTTTTTAATTTCTAAACGCGCTTGATTGATCGTCGCCCTCGACGTCTGATAATGCGACAAGCGCAAACACCTTTGCCTTTTTACTTTTTTCTTATTCTTTTTTTTAATACCAGCCAGTCACTTCACGCGATAGTCGTGAATGGGCTAACATGAGTGCCACAAACTTATCTGAATCGGCGGCGTCGCTGTTGTTGACAATAAAATGTCATTCTAAAATGGCGACCCTTAGTTCCAGATTTAGTCACCGGGGTTAAATAAGTTTGTTGTGTCTGTAGTTTTTGGTTTTACGCGGGTAATTGCTTGCGTATTCCATGGGTGTACCGAGCTCTTTGCATTTACGACTTATGTCTTCTATTTGCTTGGAAGGGATCGTTTCTAGCGATAAGGCCAGCTTTGCTCGTATGGTTCTTGTTTATTGTATCTGCATCGTGTTCCTACGTTTTGTATGAGCAATAAAGTGTTTGGTTTTTCTATCTTCTGTGAATAATGTAGGTATTTGTTTAAACCACTACTAACACTGAATATTGCAGTACTAGATTTTATCCATAAATATAATCACTATATATATTATAAAACACAGTCCCACGACGCGTCTTTCTGTCTATTTGCCTGTTTGCGATAGAATAAAAAACTACTGAACGGATTTTCATGCAGTTTTCACCAATAGACAGAGTGGATTCATTAGGAAGGTTTAAGTGTATAATTTGTTAAGGTGCCCGTCCGTACCTATGCGAAGCCGGGGCGGGTAGTTTCGCTAGTGATTTCTATGACAGTGTAGTTTTTTCCCGAAAACCATTTTCAATACCTCCTTATTTGCTTTAAAACTTTAATATATTATACTTTTTTTTTTTATATAGTGAACAAATTCACACAGCGCCATCTAGCCCCAAACTAAGCAAAGCTTGTACTATGGGTGCTAGATAACTTATATCAGACAAGACTTAAAGCACTACGCCATTGCATTGTTAAAATAATGAATTAGGTTGGTTAATTCCTTAATTGGTTTGTCTCCAAAAACGAAAGTATCCCGCGGAATTCGAAGCGGCGTAAATGATTCAAATGGCGCTCGCGCAACTTATTTCGCAATTAAAAAACAGCCATGTGTACGTTTGACTGGCGTATTATAGGTTCCGTACCACAGTAGAATTATAGGTTTTCAATTTGACAGTTAAAAAAAGAAAACAGCAAGTTTTAGGTCGTTGTAACGAAATGGCGCTGTACTGAATTCCTATGTCAAGTTTGTCCATAGTCAGTCTGAGATAGGCACCTATTAATCTTTGTTTATAGCTAATCCTGTAAAAGTATTATAAATGAATGCTATACCTTCTATGTTTGCATGGAAAAGTCTAATTCAAACAGTCAATCATACAATATTATTGGTCCTTGTGTGTCTTTTTGACATAGCGCTATCTATTTGACGAAGATTTTCTATCTTTATTTTTAATATCATCTTGAAAACCCCTCATTATAGCGTGGCCAGGAATATAAAGTATAGTGTCAAGAAGGAGCTACTGTTTCTGTTACCTGCTGTTATCAGAGTAAGAAATAGGTTCTAAAAATTCCTCAATATGGCGGTACCTTATATTATATTCCTGCGGGGCTATTGGCTAACTCAGTTGACAACTGTATTTGACACTAGATAATTCTACACCACGTCATCTACGTTGAAAACTCGCAATAGCGTCTACCAAAGTAGAGTAGTGTCAGATTTTTTTTGTCAAATTCAGTTGTCCACTGAGATAGCCGATAGGCCCTCTGGCCAGGCTTTAAAAACGTTGTCTTTTTACATACCATTAAGGTTACTGAAGTTGTAGTGCAACAAGGAAAAAAAAGCAAAGCAAAGCCTTTGAGCAAAAATACTCAACTGATTTTTATAAAAGTCTGTAGATGCGATATTTTGTATATAGCTTAATATTACATTCTACAACAACACTTGAGTCACACTTTATCTCCCTCTCTTTCGTTCTATATCCGAATTTAGTCCGGAAATTTCTTTACCAGCTATAACCGGATTTTATGTGTAGTAAGTGGAGGGCAAAACCCTATCATAACATGGAACCCTAAATAAAAAACTTTCCCATAACGATGGAAATTGGGCCGTCCCGGCCGCATAGTCTCTGTAATAAAGCGCTAAATTTTAATTAAAAAATTGCGTGCGCGAGAGCCGGCTGCGAACAAAAAAATAACTAGTGATGGGTTTGAATTTCGTATAATTTATATGCTTGTTTGTTCTATATCAACTAATGTTATTAATGTGAAAGTTTGTTTGTAATATAAGTAATTTGAGAGCGAATTTGTGCTTTTATTTTTATATAGTTTTGATCTGCAGACAGATGAAAACCGTGTGAAAGAGATAGTCAACATTTCTTGTCTAAAAGTTATTATTCCACACTGAAAATAATGGTATCTCTTAACAGCAATCGATTTTAAAGCTAATTTACTTTAATAGCCAATCAGTAACATTGACAAAAAAATCATAGAATTCTTTAAGGCTTTTTGTTCATTTAATACATTTCTGTATAAAATAATGTACATGGGTGTACATTATTTTATAAAATATATACAAGACAAATTGCAAAGGGCGTGAAAATTGCTTAAAAACTGGTAATATCTCTATTAAAAGCGGTTAAATGGAAATAATTTTTCACCAACAATTCGTTTCTTAGTCTACTATTAAAACTGAGCCGAGCTAAAGCTAGCTATTAAGTAATTAAGTTTCGCATAAAATTATGTCGTTGCGATCTTATCTGTGAGAATGGTATGGATTGCTTGTCGTCGTGTTCCGATATAATCTAGTTTTGAGGCTAGATTTTACATTTCTGAATTACTTGAAGATGGTATTATGTATTTCATTAGTGGACACGGCGCACTTCGTTCGCGTAGCCTCCTACTACATACATCTACTTTACCTCTACCTACTCTTTTTTTGCATAAATATACCTTCCTCTTGAATCACACTATCTATTGTTGAAAACCGCATTAAAATCCGTTGCGTAGTTTAAAAGATCTTGCGTACATAGATACAGACGGCGGGAAGCGACTTTGTTTTTTACTATGTAAAGAAGATAGGTATTTGACTGCCATCTCACCTGATGTTAAGTGCAGATGCACTTTACTGTGGAGCATACTTGTCTATGAAATACCTATTCACTTTTGTCTTAAAGAAACTCAGCTTGTAGCGTTCAGACAAAACATGTGCACTCAGTTGATGCATGTGGAGAAAGCGAGATAGATTTGTCAGGACCCTAAGAAGTGAAACAATGTGGTCTCTGCATACGGTTACGGAAAAAAGGTGTGGCATTATGTACGTATGTATGTATGTATGTATGTTACCCATTAATAAGCGAATGATAACTCCACTCGCAAAAGCGAATGGAATCGTAATTAAAGATCTCATTTGCGCGGGCGCACCCCGATCGTATCGCAGCTCTCATCTACATAAAGCATCATAATCGAGAATTCCATCAACACAACACCCCTTTTGGAGCAGCCTGTATATGCTATAGTAGCTTTTGTCCGCGACTTGGTCGGCGAAAAATTATGTCATTATGTTTTGGGCACATCATTTCTACAAAAGTATAGAAAATACGATATATATGTTTCTACATTTCACGACAAACAGAAATTAACTGTTGGAGTTAACAGAAAAGTTAATGAAAACTTTTTTTTTCTACATAAATATAAAGAATACAGGCAGAGAGAGATTTATTGAATCTTTGAGTCCAGGTTGCATCTCCGAATTACCCTTGACCGAAACAATCGTACATACTATTCGCCGTTCATCGGAAGATACTGTTTACTTGTGGATGCAATTTGTTTCAAAACACTATCTGACTCCTAAAAAATTAAGTTATTGTAACTGTATGGTAAAATTTTACCTGTTGTATAACCCCATTATTTTCGTTTACAATTCACATACCAAGCACCTTTAACATAGTTTCCCCAGCTCTCCAGTACCCACCTAACCTCTAGCTAGATAAAATAGCGACGACAGCGGCCGGTACTGTAACGGAGTTACGGCCTAGAAACCAGCCATTTCAATTAAGTGCCTAGGAAAGGGGTGGTTAGCCACTAAATTACACGGCGAGAGATGACTCCTCTGAATGCTGGATTGTTTATTCTTTGACTTCCGCCATTTGGCTCGAGTTTGTACGGGTTTAGTATAGCGGGAAGCGATCTGGAACGGGAAATATATCTGTACATAGTACAAATTATAGTCGCTTTCCGTGTCTATCTGTCTCTCTGTATGTGTTTTAGCTAATTACTCCAAAACGCAACAGATTTTGTTGAGGATTTCACTCTTATTTATTCCGGAAGGCTTATATGTATCCTCATCATCATCATATCAGCCAAAAGACTGCCCACTGCTGGGCATAAGCTTCCCCCAGAGATCTCCACAAAGGCCGGTCCTGTGCCTTCCGCATACAGCTGGTACCTGCGATCTTTACCAGGTCGTCGGTCCACCTTGTGGGAGGCCGGGGATTTAAGGCCTTGTGGGAGGTTATGTATAATTAATGCATATTATAGCAAAGATAAGCCGAAAAACGAAAAACCTTAACATCAAGAGGGCTTTACCATAATCGTCGGAGTCCGCAATGCTGAAAATATTTACCAAAAATTTCTGCTGGAATTTTTTTATTACACCTTTTTATTTTGGTTAGGAAATAATTTTTTACTACTATATACAATTATTTGTTACCTAAATTATAAACTACCTTACTAATAAATAATATCAATTCAAATAACCTATTTATTCAATTCGATAAATTTAATATTAAATTATTCTTATATTATGTATTAATTTCAAATAAAACGTTATTCACTGTTCACTACCAATTAATCTGTTATCAAATTATTATGAACCACCTCACCAAACAGGAAGAAAGCCATTTGCAAATTTAACAAATTCGCCTTGGCTTCTCACCGATTTGTTATAAACATTACAAATTGATACCGGGCGTCTACACCGGTCATTATTATTTATCAACTGGGACCCGAGCTAGGATTATCGGCTTAAGCCGTCAAGCCGTGCATGGAAAAATGGGCTGGTCCAATGGGAAATAAGTGTAGTTAGTGGTCTTTACTTTATCAATTTTTACGCAGTTTGGTTATGGTCCGAGGGTACTTTCAAAGGATCTGTAACGAAAATGAGACAATGTTTGAACACATACGAGCTGTTTGCAGACTTTGACGCAATGTTGAATTTGATGAATGTTATGTATTACTATCCAATTATATACCGGAATATCGAAAAACAATGGATGTTTTGTATTTTACTATCAAATCGTCGCTATAAAACCTCCTTAACGTAACACCAAGCTACCCACTAACAAGATTAACCCATCCACCTTCCCCGGATGGCGTTACCACGCCATTGATTTACCATCCGCCGGTTACCATTATCAGATAAAGAAGATGGTGGTCGCACCTTTCAATTTTATGAATAATAAACAGTTAATTACCATCTGACCAATCAGGAGCCGACAGCGGTTGTAACTGGATTATACCAGTTGGAACTGGTTCCATCGTTTTGCGCATTAGTGGTGGCAAATCGTTATTCGGATTAGAGTCTGGTCTTCCCTCTAATAAGGAAGAGATAGTGGGATAGTTTACCGATGGTTGTCGATGGGGAGTAGCGTTTGTGTGCGTTGTACATCAGTTGAACACTTACCGTTGCTCTTACGGTAAGGGAGAGGCTCTTAGAGGGAGCACATAGTGATGAAACCTGCACATTCAGGCGACTTGGTGTACCATGAGCGAATGTGGTCAGATTCCCCTGTTAACAAGGTACGGTGGTAAGATGGCAGTCGCTCCACTGCAATTACCTGATCTACCTTCCAAATCCTGGAATATGATGAATTCGGACCCGAGACCTCGGCGCGAAAGCATAACCGCGATATTAACGCCAAGATGTTTACCTACAATGGAATAGTACACCGACGGTAGTCGCAGGAGTATCGGTAGGTTACTTTCTCAGTATAGTTTTCGTATTGACGGCATGTTAATTCCTTCCAAAATTCGTAGATTCGTTGTAGATTGTAGCCAAAATGGGCCATTAACAAAACTTTCTGCTATTACTAAATCACCTGAGAGCTATCATTTCGATTAACACCGTATCAAATTCCTTCCTAGAAGCTTTCCTATTCATTACAATCAAAGGTAAGTTTCATAGCGGCCGCTACGTTAAGACTAAGCTAATAGCATGGCTCTCGATGCAAATGTTATTAATAAGACGTGGATACGAGTCGTTTGTACGCCATTACGGTGGAATCCTAAGGTGGTACCGTAACCGCTTAGTACGAGGACGATCTAGCTTTAGACGCCGCCTAGATATTTTAGCCCCAAGTGAGTAACTAAATTTTGCAGGGGGGTTAGCAATGCCAATGCAAACTGTAGTTTTTTTTTTTTTATGTCATACTGTAGGCAAACAGGCAAGCGGGCCACCTGATGGAAAGTGGTCACCACTGCCTATAGACATTAGCAACACCAAGAGTATCGCTAATGCGTTGCCCACCTCTATAACACGTTGCTTTGGCAGCAAAAAGCAAATGCCACTCCACTGCCAAAGCCACGGTTCCCCAAATCCCCACCCCATGGAGCACTGGAAACCTTACTCACCGGCAGAAACACAACAGTTTGACTTTGGCACTTGATTTTTTTTTATACCACTAAGGTGGCAAACAAGCTTGCGGCCTGCCTGATGGTAAGCAGTCACCGCAGCCTATGGACGTTTGCAATACCAGGGGCATCACCCACGGGTTGCCGACCCCGTAAAAACCTTTATGTATGGAGGTACGCAATTCCAGCTCACCGGATCACTTTGTGGCACTGTACAACTGGCATGATCTCATAGACGTCACTTACCACACGCTGGTAACCTCGTGTGTCAGGTTAAGATACTTATTATTTTTATTTTCGGCTTTCATAAAATTTTCATTGAAAGGCAAAGTATAACGTCCGCTGAAACACATGAAGAGGAACAGTCTATTCCGCACTCCTAATTCTACCTCGACCACGATTGTAGATGGCGGACTATTAAAAGCAAAAATGTTCTTAGCATAATTTTACCTAAATCGATTAAATAGTTTGTAAAGTATTTGTCGTGTATAACGTTTTTCCTGGCATCCGACAACGGGACTTCTACAACTGGCTGGTCTAAGGAAATAGCACTCTAAGTCTCTAGTGACTATAAATTAGTGCAAGCTCCCTTTGAAGTTAAGCGAGATGAATATTAGGAATGCAGAGTGAAATCTTGAGGTTTTCGCCTATGAAAGCAGGTCAGGATATTCATTAGCAATTTGAAAGCTGGGGCTGCCCTTTGGTTTGGAAGATGGGGTCTATGATTCATAACTTATCCAAGTAATGTATAAAATAAATGTTTTAAAGATAGCAGAAATGAAAAATATCATCTTAGTGTAAGCTATACATGTTACGGTCTACCAGAGAGGTCGCTTGTTCAGTTTTGCGTTGTCACTGTAATGCCGATTCTAGTTATAATGCACATAAAACCTAGATCATAGACTTAATGATTGGATAAAAAATGAAGAGTTACAATTCGAAGTTACTAACAGTTTTACACAAGTATTCAAAAACAATACTTGTCTTAGTAAAGTAGCTTTGCTAGAGGTTCTCACTGTGCTCATGTATTAACTCAATGCGTTAAATACAACTCTATGATTGGTCAATTTCCTTTTGGGACGCATAGTGCTGATCGCCACTCAAGTATTGTAAGTTGGAACCCTGTGCGTTTATGCGCACTGTGAGATCTCATAGTAACGTTTCTGAATATCAATCATCATCAACATTTCATGCGTTCCAGCGCCTTGTTCAACTGCCATACTCCAACATGGGCTTCATCTGTGGATACTCAGATATCATGACAGTCATATACCTGACTATCAATATTCAAATACCATACTAGGAGAATATGAGTTCAAAGCTTTATACTATAAACCGACGCCTAAAGCACATGCACAACACGACCACACCTCAGCAACTAATCTCCTTTTAATATATACAAAAATCTCGTCCGGACTCCAAACAAAAACAGGCTCCCAGCCTCGGATAGTTGATTATGACATTAACCTTATTTCTAACTGTCTTGGAATGACACCCCGTTTAGCTAATGCCTTAGATATTCCGTTAGTGGGAAAAGCAATTTTACAGTGGCTGGAGCAATTTGCTGGTTGTGTGAGCAATTGGCTAGTGGTTCAAGTGTTAGACGCTAGATGTGTTAGGTTACCTAGCTTGGAAATCCTAGGTGAGCATATTTTTGTAGGTACTAACTGCCAGACGACTCTCGGGTAGAGGTTATGGCCTAGAAGGTTAGTGCACCTTAGTGTCAGAGGCTAGGTTTTATTTTGGGTCGCTGTGCCATTAAATATGCACATATATTTGCAATAAGTGCTTAAGAAGCGTTGGTGGCCTTGTGGTAATGGTATCCTACTTGTGATGCGAGATGTGTCGGGTTCGATTCCCACTGCCGCCATGTATGAATTACTCTTTTCTGAGTTATGTACATTAGTTGAATACTAACCATTGCTCCTACGGTGTAGGAAGACATAATGGTGAAACCTACACATTCAGGCGACTAAATGTAGAGATGATCCAATCTGATCAGGTTCCCCTGTTAACGGGTCCCTAATTCCTTGATCTGCGAAATCCTGGATCATAGTCAAGGCGGACCACGGACTCTAGTTTACGTTACGCCAAGTTGACATTTCGAATAAGTATTTATGTTTACAATTTGCAAAAGGAGTTCATTCTCACAACTTAGAACAGAAATTGTCCCGGTTCCAAAGAAGCTATCTTTAACGTAACCTTTTTCTTTAAGCTCCCTGTTAAGATTTTCCCAAGTGAGTGCCTACAAAATGGAGTGTTTTTCAAAATAAAGTTGTCAAAAGGTTTTTTGCGTGTGGCTCCAGAACCTATAAGCTCTTTTGGGATCAGACATCTTAACATTTGAAATCAGGTACATAATATATTAACAAACGTCTATACAGGTAGGAATATGGTGATATACTTACCCACATGCCAAAAACCATAAACCAAGGCAACGTAGTTAAAGTAAATATACTAATAGCTCAGGAAATGTTCTGGTCTCTTTTATGAATGCTAATTCAGTAGCATAAGCCTTAGTAATTATGATATTCACAATTTTATGTTCTGGAAATCCTGTCTCGATTACAAGCAATATGATTCAAATTATCATGTAGATTGTTGTAAAGGAAAGTTGGTAACTCATTAAGAATGGAAAGTCGAGGTGGAATTAGGTGTTTGGAATAGTTGTTGGGCGTTGCGAATCTACAGTAATATTTGGTCTTATTGTAGTCTATGTGTAGAAATAAGGTGTGCCACTTGATTTTACGATGAAGCAACTTTCCAAGGATCGCGGATAAGTTTTAAGAGGCCGTTCGCGCTGGTTTGGTCGTGCCGCAGAGCTCTAAGAGAAATTATTTCTATTATAAATGCTTGAATCTGCCTGTGTCATGGTATCTTGGCAGACTCATTGTTTTAATGAGTTTCTTTGTAATTTTTTTCTCAATTATGTAGCTGCATTGTGTCGTGGTGTACCATGTGTAATAAATGTTTTTTCTTTCTTTCGATTGACTGATATCGCTAAGTCGAATGCGAGAGACAACGGCTGATGATATGAGGACCAGGCGAGGTGGTGTCCGTTAGAGAGAGTAAAGGAAGGAGAATGTAATTGTGGAATTACAAGTGAAATAGAATAATGCCTAATTTATTTTATTTATTTAACATTTATTTATTTTTATTGCCTAAAGGCACCGACGAACTGTCCACCTGATGGAAAGCGGCTACCGTCGTCCGTCGTCATCGTTTCATTTTTGGATTTATTTTTGGACAACTAATTTTATTAATCTTAATACTTAATATTTCATTGTTATATCAGCGTAGAATAGGAATTATTTATTACTTACATTAATTTAATAAATAATTTACAAACCGTAATAAATAATATTCATAAACGGAAATAACCAGCGCCATTAACGAAATGATATTAATATTTCTTTTTCGTTTGCCAAAACTCGAATACTAAAGACTTCAACGATATCTTGTACCTAATCAGTCATTACTAAATAGAGACCTTACTCCTAATTGATATTTTACTTTGTCACACACACGACGCGACATCCCAATTTGTCGTATCGGCAATAAAAATCGCGAAACTTTAAAAGGTATCTACCAGGCAGTGACGTATGTAACCACTTTTAGATATTTAAAAGAATATATCAATGTTGACTGTAATCTAATTCTATAGCATAAAAAACTAGAAGATCTGTTTATCAGAATGCTAAATCAAAATGAATTAATATTAAAAATAAAATAGTTAAGTAAAAATTAAAACGTGCAAAATGAATATAATTATAAATCTTTTTGATACCTATTTAAAAACACAATATTATTACAGAAATTGTAATCTAACCCAATATTCTAACAAAAAAACATATTTTTTTAACATTTATCTTAATATTTACTCAATTTATTTATACGAAGTGACGACACGAGAAAAGGCTACGCATAAAAATTCTAAACGAATCGTGTCGTGACTGCAAAGGCGAGTGCACGACTGAAACCTGTCTCACAACTCTTTGCTTTAGAAACTGATGACAGTTTAAAGTTAATGCAGGATGTCTCATTTCATCGCGAAATAATATCAATGTATCATATAATATCCGCTTGTATATGTTATGTCATTAATGTCAGACTATCAGTGATTGAAATGTACTCAAAGTCTTTTAACGAGGGTTAAAAAAATCATCTTGGCATGTCCCGGTCGTTCAGTCGCGCGCGAGGACCCGGGGTCCGCTTTGACCATGATCCAGGATTTGGCCATTTATCACGACCTTAGGCTACTGACGCTCTTTCAATGAGGTTTATTGCTCAGTTAAATAACCAGCGTTTTAAGCTTACTTATAACATTCCAGACCCGTTTCCACAGTAACCACATATAATTTATTAATAAATAATAGCCCACCTGCTGTTCTGGGGTTACATTTCATCAAAATCCGTTCAGTAGTGTCAGTAGTAACAAACATCGAAACATATATTACATCCCTCGATATAAACTTCGCATTTATACTAGTAAATCTATAAATGCTGTACCAATTTAGAAGAGACGCAACATTGTAGAGAACAGATAGAGACATGCAAAGGATGTAGAGAAATAGAGATGTCAAACACATTCCTCGGCAACAGCTTACCGCATAAAGATTAATACCTTTTTAAGCTTTCAAAGCTCCAAAGGAAATCGGGTGGGAGCTAAATGCGAGATAGCCACCTCATTTTGAATTCAGAATCTTCGACGTAAAGTCTGTCGATTGTCGATCCTGAGTTACACTTGGGGTCATGATTAAATGGCCAGTCGACTTGTGAAGGATGTTTTTTGTTTCTAGAATTTTGGATTCTGTTAACTTCATTTTAAATATCCATATTGTTTACTTTTGGTGACGTTGTTCTTCGTTATCATCATCATAATGTTTTTAGAATGTGTTGTGTGAATTTATTTATAACTTCTAACTTCAAACACTAAAGGTTTTCGTGGCAAAAGATCTAGTCTCGGTAGACTGGAAAATGGAAAGCAGCGTTTACCATTCTTATATTAATTACAACACTCCAATCTCCAACCCGCTTCCAAGGGTGGAGATTATGGCAATAACCTTCTCCCTCTCATGGGAAAGGCCTTAAGTCCTGCAGCGGACTGTTATGTGCTGGGATGATGTAATAGAAACGTACTTATTTGTCTCCTAGAGTAGAGTATTAAAAATAAACAAGTGCTTGATTTTTTTATGTAGACTTAAACCAATACCATCTAAAACCATTCAAAGAATCTATCACGAAAACACCCGAAACTTACGCTGTAGACCTCATTAATATACCAAGAGAGGTCACTAATACCCCGCATAAGGTCGACGCGACATTCGCAAACGTTAACAACCAGACGTCGGCAATGTCGCTACAAATTTCATCCTGGACAAACTTACCGTGGCAGGGAAACACCATAAATGCTCCACAGCGAAGCCCTGCCATCTTTCTATGGAAATGTATCGCATTTTTGCCTCGCTTCGTTTGCATGCGCTATTTCGCTCGCTTTTATTTCTGCCAAGGATTGAGTAAGACGTATCTGTCCCTTAGGTACTGGTTTCGGTCGTTAATGATGTGGGAGCTGGCCTTTTTTGCCGTGTCTAAGTAAGTAATGCAGACGTGATCTGGTTGCTTTAGTTTGCCACTCAGTGTACATTCGGTGCGCGGGGTTCTCGTCTAGCTGAAGCTGTATGTTGTACTAAGTGCGTAAGTACTGCCGGTGGAATTCGATCTTGTGCCTTTAGGACCTAGGTTTGAAGCATTCCCTTCTCCTTCCCGTGTCGAGAAGGTGAGATTTCAAAGGTCCATGACTATTTAGGCGAGGGATAGGCAAACTTTTTCCTTTGCGTGCCACGAAATTTTGGGTTTTTAAATAATTGGCTGCCAAAAATTATTATTGTAATAAAAATAGGCAACTATAAGTATTTTCTGAAACACATGAATTTGATGTGACATATGTATGGAACTGTTGTTACTGCTTATTTACGTTCGAGGGTCGGATTTCAACCATTCGCGGACCGGAGATGGCCCGCGGGTCGTAGTCATTAGGTTTGAAAGGCTTCAGCCGCACTATCGCGTCAAATAGTGATCCAAAAGCGTGGCTACTGTCTACTGCTGTGTGTAGTAGTAAAAAATACTTCAGATACCAAGCTACCTCCCACTACACCTCAAGACAATCTACTTAAGGAAATTAGACGAGATTTACGCACTATATCCAACCACTTTGATTTCAATTATAGGGCCCGGACGTTGATTTTATGCGACTCCAGCCGTTCTATTGAGACTATTAACACTTGATTAACGCAGTTGGGATCTTTAATTGAATCCGACACCAACTTTGATTTATCACCAACAGTTTAATTGCAATTTCGTGAAATTGTTACAGAGATACGGGATTCTGTGATTGCGTTAGTGAACGCTCTGGGAAAACTGTTGTGGACCGTTTTATGGGTGCTTGTGGGCTTTTAGTCGGCTAGTTGTCTGTACTGATGCTCTTATATGACCCTTTTAATACTTTGTTGTTTGAGTATACAGTCGTACGACTGAATTGGGTGACCAATTGTCGGTTAGGCAATATCAGAGTTCGGTACATATTCGGTTTTTATAGCAATTTCTTGTGTAAAATCTTGAACAGATATGACGAAGGTACTAAATGAAACCATAAAGAAATAAATACGGGTTTTTAAGTGATTCGGTACGAGAATCCGGTATTTTGGTGCGTAAAACGTACCTTTCTGTGATTTCTGCACGATTTTCGCCAAATGTTTACGCAATCAGTAATCAAGTAAGTGTAATAAGTAAGTGTAACAAACACAGTCGTCGCGTCGCAGTCGCCTAGTTACCGCGTCTACCGCGCCAATATGGTAGGCAGCGCGATTCCCGCACTACGCGGTGACTAGGCGGACGCGACGCGTGATTTGTAAGCGACTACGTATGAACGAGCCCTAATAATAATTTTTGAATTCAATTATTGCAGTTTAATTACACCCCCTTAGGGTCTTAAAGCACACCATGTTTACACGCAACATGCTCTAAATTCCACTGCCCTAGCCTCTTCCGTTCACTTTGCATTCGATGCCAGCTATAATTTAATAAAAGCACTAGCTGCGCAGTTCGAACTTGCGCCTCATTGGTTTGGGAATAAGGTTCAGTTTTCAATGCAACTCCCAACCACTTGGTAGTTACATTTAATACTGTGCTCTTTCATTTAGATTTATACGAAGTTCTGTACTCAAAGTTTCACTAACTGCAATTTAGATTTGCGGAAGGTGTGGCTTTAGGTTGCAAGAGTGTACAAAATGGGTAATGAATATTTTTTTAATAATTTAATTGCACGGGAATATTAATCCTAATTAATTGGCTGTGTGGTGTCCGGCAGAGTAGAATAGCACCAACCCCTTACACTCATGGGTGTCGCACAAGGCGACTAATGTTCTCGAGGCAAAAGATCAAGAGTCTCCGTAGTCTGGAAAATGGGCAGCAGCATTTTCCATTGTGATCACACTGCAATCTCCAATCCGCCTGCCAAGCGTGGAGATTATGGCAATAACCTCCCCTTTCGTGGGAGAGGCCCTAAGTTCTGCAGTGGACTGTTACGGGCTGTGATGATGATTAATCCTAAGTTGGTCGTGCCCTTCTGCATTTGTATTGTATATCAAACAGTCTCATAGCTTCATCAGTATAGATTCTATAAAACATAGATTTACTCTTAAAACCATTTTTGTTCTAGTCAGTAATACGAGTCGGCGTTTCTTTAATGTATTATTATCGTTCATTCTAAATCGGATCAACAGCAATTAGCACATCTATTAAATTACTACTTTTAACTCTATGTTTTTAGTTTTATGGCGGGCACTTCCTTGTGGAGCTATCTCTTCGCAAAGGGAGTTTGATTCACTCGGTGGTCAAGGATGACATTCGTCATTATCCTCATAGTATAACTATTTATAATATTTATAACTAGCTGGTCCGCCGCGACTTTGTTCGCACTTTGACTTTCCATGTTTTATTTTTCCACGCATTGACAGACGAGCAGACAGCCCCCCCTGTTGGTATGCGGTAACCGTCGCCCATAACATCAACAATTCATGCATTTAGGCTGCAGGCAATAAAAATGAAGAAACGCATCATACCAAAGTCTAGAAAATTCCTCACAGAGAAAGCTGTTACTGTCTTCGGAGGTTCTAGACAATAGTCGCTTTGTATCTTCGTCATGGGGTACTATTATAGAATATCCATTAATTGTGTTATTTTTCTTGTTTCAGGTACTTATCCGACTTGGGGATTGAAAATCGGTGCTAGATAGCGATGTCTTATAACAAAGGGAGTAAACAACATTAAGTATGAACTATAATTAAAATTGGTCTTTGATCAATTTTCCATTTACGTAAACAAACCACTCTTACATATCAATCTGTCAACAGAACAGATTTGAATTCACACCGCGGGATATGATGATGATGATGATGAATACCTGATCTGCCAAATTCTGCGTCACGGTCAAGGCGGACCCCGGGCCCTCGCGCGTGACAGCCCAACCGGGACTTTAATACCAAGATGAGATAATGCTAGCTACCTATATCGATATAGGCTCCGATAGACGTTATCTATAGTGGGACGCACCACAGGACGCCTAGGCTTATTAACGATAAGTGTCTATCTGTAATAATGCTGCTGTATAGGCCTTTGAAGTTAAATTGCTCCAATAATGTAATTCACAGCTGCATTTTTGAAGTCTAAGAGCTTAATGTCATTAAGGATATAAAAAGAGAGTCCAGTCTATTCCAGAAGAATACCGTCTTTTTTCGTACTGCATTGTCAGTGACAATGGTAATAAAAAATCGGGTAAGGCTATGTCGGAACACACGGCTGTTGGTTTTAACGTTAACGTCTACCTATGGTATGGAGGTTGTGCTTGCTGAGTAGGCGTCATTTACGTTTCTAAACTGCGAAGGTACGCTTAGTACCTTCGCAGTTTGGAAACGTTCTCGATCGCTCAGCGCCGAGCCATGGGGTACCCACATGTGGCCCATGGCCCCCTCTTTCCGACCATACCTATAAATTGTATTTCTTGCTGGCTCTTGGCGGGCTGAGGCCGACATATTTAATTTTCGTAAATATTTTTACTTTTTTCTTATTTTTACTATAAATATTGTCCTCATTACACCTATTTCATATGGAACTATTGTTGTAGACAAATTCAATAAATATACGCAAAATTACCGCCCATCATGTGTGTAGTAAGTTGAACTGAATAGAAATGTGCGGCGATGCGTGTTTCGTGCATTCAGACAGTCCCAACTTGTGTCAGCATCGCAAATAGTAACAGGAAGTCTAAGAATCTTAAGAATGATAAGTACTACAATATTTCAGTAACCCGTCGCTGATACATTCTTGCAATCCGCGCCAAATTAACCCATATTTGTTAATGTCAATATTATCTGGAACACTAGCACTTGCTATTAAATATATAGGCATTACACTTCGCCTTGACGGAAGTCTAAACGACGCAACATTAGTGTGAGATCACACAGATTAGGGCTGCGAATAAATCTAGACTTTCACGCGTATTCATAATACCTAGGCGTTTAGTGCGAGCCGCACGCCCTAGATATTAAATCGGTAGCCATTTCACACTTTACCGCTTGTCGCCCGAGGAAAGGTTGATGTTTATACGATACTGCGTGAGGACCCGGACCGGCCCACTTTGTGATTCAAATTTAGAATAGAATCTCGAGCTTCTGAAGGAAATTTACACACATAGCTGGGTTAGGGATGTCGTGGTTCTGTGTGCAAATCTAGCGGTGGTTTCCTGGGGATCACCGCTAGATTTGCTGTGAATCAGGTCGTTGAGCGAAGAGGTTTGAATGGTTTCGTGTTGTGATTGTCTCTTAAAGTTGGTGGGTTGCAAGCTTACAACTACCTTCATCCTAAGTTTAACACTTATCGAAGTACTTTGTTCCATAACATTGCCATGGAAGAGGTTTCAACACAAGACGTGACACTTGTTCAAACTCTCCGTCTGATGGAGAATACAAATTAAAGCCCGTAACAACTAAGATGTAGATATGATAAAAAAGGTAGGAAAGGTAGTGAAAAGGTGAAGGAAACTACGAAAGGTGTCGAATAAACTGACATGATTTCTGGCTATAATTACACTGGTTTATGAAAGTCGTAACAGAAGAACGTAAGCATTATTGCAAGTGTACTTATGTTGCAGTATACTGTACTACCAACACGATCTTTCACGGATGAACCAACAAATTGGCAGAAAGTTTTTGTAGGGAATCTTCAACGTCTCCACGAGGAGGCTTCAGCAATCCAATTGTCAATGGTTACAAATAATTATACAGCATGTCCTAAACATTTCCAATGAACCCTATATCTGCTCTGACATCATAAACCTAAGAACTAATTAAAAGCATACTTAGTTGCAATGGCGATATCATCGATCACTTTACGATTCGCCAAGATATCAACATCCGCATAATGCATCAAGGTTCTGTTGGGATTTAAGTATAGTACACGAAAAGGTCCTTTACATTTTCTGAAATCATGAGACTATTTAATACAATATTGCATCCAAGGATGCTTAAGAATATCCATTCGCCACGATCATAATCTGCCATGTTTTCAACTTATGTATAAGAAAGAAAGAAATAACATTTATTGACACAAACAACAACACCACAATATTTAAACAGACACAAGGAATACAATTAAAATATGTAATACACAGATAATGTGTTGTGGTGACGTATTTGTGTAATAAGAACCTCATTCAGCAATATGCCCCGGCGTGAACCGGAGCGCTGGTTTTCAGTGAAGGGTATAAAATTATATTCCATTAATTTGAAAATTATTCAAATAAATTAATCAATAAGGTATGATATAAAATAAAAGATATAATATAAAGTATGTAAAAATAGATCTTTATTGAAAAGTCAAAATAGCGAGAGAGTTGCAAAAGATTGCATAGTTCCTGAATAAATTGTTGCAAAAATGATTACGAATGATATTGAAATAAACTTTCGCAATAGATCGTTAACAATAGTCCTACTAGGCACCCGTATATTGGCAATGTTTGTACAGACGCATTGTGACATTGTTGAAAGAGCTATTGAGTGCTAATTGACTAACACAACAATGCCAACATACATAATTTAACTCTGCTTTCATTATACTTACTAATCTTTATTCAGACAGCTTGTTTGTACTCGTAAAACTGGAAAAATTGTCCTCTATTTGATACAGCGTTGGTTTGAATCCCCATCATCAACAGTCCAGTCCGCTGCTGGACTGAACAGATCCTCCTGACAACATTTTTTGCTTCTTCATTTAAATATATATGTCGCAGCCATCTGGTTTAATTAGCCATTTAATTAGAAGGCTAGTCCTTTAATTAAACGTCGGCATTCAATTGAATGGCTAATGGACAACTAGCCAAGTAGTTGAATGTATCGTGCAGCTACTTGGCTGAACGTTATTTAGCCATTTTGTTAATAGAATATATATGTTTGGTTTGAGTGACCATTCGTAAATTATATAACTTTACTTAAGATAAAAAATACGAATTAATAAATATAATTTTTATTTAGAAACGAAAATATTAGTGGCAACAAATTCAATTAGTAATTGCATTGCGAGTACCTATAAAATGTATAGTATTTACCACAATAATAACTTCAAACTTATAACTTATCAACTATTTGCAACAATGTAGTATAGGAAAAATGCCCTTTCTTCATCATCATCATCACAGCCCATAACAATCCACTGCAGGATTTCGGGCCTCTCCCACGAAAGGGAAGGTCATTGCCATAATCTCCACGCTTGGCAGGCGGGTTGGAGATCGCAGTGCAGTTGATGTAAATCTACCCAGAAAGATGCTGTGACACCCACGGGAAGAGATGGGGTGGTGCTATTCTTTGAGGGGGCGGCACCACACACCACTGCACGGCACTGCACTTTCTTATTTTATAATATTAAATGGCACAAAACTTTCTTAGACATTTGTTTCTAATTGTAACTATGAAAAGAAAATGAATAAATTAAGTTTTCCTTATTCTCACTTAAAAACATTTAGGTACCACAAATTAAATTTAGTTAAAGCGATAAAAATACAAAAACATTGCTTGCTGTGCGAGCTGTCTGACTCCATATTTGTTTTAATGACAACCAGTGCTGCAGTAGATAAAATTTGAACTAAATTTTAATTACCTGCCTGATTCTACGTCAGCCGTCTTCAAAGGGCTAGCTTACAATAAGCCAACTAGTTAAACGTTAAGCGTTTAATAAACAGGCTAGCCTTAGATTAAATGGCTGATTTAACCAGATGGCTGCGACATATATATTATTTCATTAATGTGAATAATTTTTTTTATTCATAACGTATCAATAATCATCATCTCCGTCGTAAGCCCTGGGGCTTGGGAATACATTGGAAATAGGTGTCTGAACTTGCCGGTATCAGGAAAGAGGTCTCACGGAAGGCTCAAGAAGCGATGGATTGACATCGCCGAGTCGAATGCGAGAGCTAATTAATGGCTTACGACGCAAGAATGCGCGAAACAAGACCGGGCGAAAAGTACGAAAATGAGTCGGAAAGCGGACCCTGGCAGAAGCTGGGACTGGCCGCTCGGATGATGATGATGATGAATCATCAGCTCATATCAATTGAAGTCATCGAAGCTCCGAATCTCAAAAACTTATGAGTAAGCAAAACACCGGTCCAACAAAGACACAAGTCAACAAACACTGACATAAGTTACAAGTATACGACACAATGGAGATTCCTGTGTATAAGCCTATGGTAGACAAGTGATTAAATGATCAGCAGTGCAGGGGCTGCATTTAATATGGCCTATGACCATGTTGGCTATTTGTCTATCAACTTGAATGGCGGCTTTGAGCTATATTAAGGATACTCGTTGAGGCTTGGGACTAGTTTTTATTCTTTCTTGTTTGAAAACTTGAGCTTGAACTCTAATAAGTTCTAGAGAGGCAATAAAAATATTAGTTTAAATTTTTAGTAAAGAGAGGATATATCAATAAGGATAGACAAAAGGACGCAGATACCGTTAATTAGTTATACTAACAAGGTTGACAATTTACTAGAAATAAACAAGAAGACAAATAATTAAAATGAAATATGTTATACAAAGTGTTAGGTTTCAAATGGTTTTAAATGGTTTGACTGTTTTATTTGGTAAAGAATATCATCATGATAATATATGTCGAATAACGCCCACTGCTGGGCATAGGCATCCACCAGAGATCTCCAAAAGGCCGGACAATAATAATATTAGAAATCATAATAAATTATTAATTTCTATAATACCAAAATATAACAAACTACTTTGCACATAAAACATTCAAGTTACCTTAGTATTTGACCTAGCTTTGTGACAAGTAAAATTGCAGGCTGATGACTGATACAGACTTGATGATGATAGACTCTGTGAATTATTATCAGCTTAGTGCCTTAGAAACGTTGAATATTGTAAGTACACCACTCGTAAACATTGGAGAAACATAATTCCAACAATCCACATAGGCCAGTGGGTAGTACAGGAATTGGCTTGCGCTTGCAATACCACTCATTCTAATTAAGCGACCAGCTAGAGATTTATAAGATATGGCAACATTAGCCAGATTTATATGCTCTTGCGCATAATGAGATAGCACTAATGGCTGCTGAGGCTTCGGCTTGATCTGGCTGTTATTATTTAATAACAGTAGTATTTTAGAAGCGGCACTGGTGTTGGCAGCGTGCTTGCGAGACAAATAACAATAGTTAAGCAACGCATGCGGTCCGGGAGTAGGATGGGGGACAGTTTCGTGTGTTGAGGCTAGTTGAACTTCAGCACCGCAGTGAGTTTGACATTGGTGTGCCTCCATCGTTGGCGATGCGAGGTTTACCAAGACTACTATATGATTAATAGTTGGTAAAAAGGTCGTAAAAGGTTGCCTGGAAGAGATCGCTTAAAGCGGTAAGGCCGCCTTTGCGCGCATGGTTATTATATTGGTTCTTATATATTATCATATGTATGGGTGCAATAGAGTTTTTGTTTACTTACTTAGTTACTAATATTAGGCATATTCGTATGGGGCTGGACACTATATAGTAAACAATAGAGCGGGCGCGTACAGGTTGTTTGCAGGTAATGAACATCCAAATCGTATAGAAAGCTAGTGGGGAACGACCCCGCGGAGATACTATACTATGCCTCAATAGTTTAACTAAAAAACGATTGTTTATGCTCTTATGAAATTGTTGATCTTGATCTTGTGAAATTGTTTATGACTATGAAAGTCTTAGTCGTAAATCACTATTTACTGCACAACAGTTACTTCCGCAGCTCAAACCTCATCGAATCTGCATCAGTCAATCTGCCAAATATCACTCAATAGAGGTTAACATAAGTCTGTACCCAAGTACGGCGTCCCTGTCATGGTTTTTGTTGACAGTTTCTCTCGTTGGATGTCCGTCAAATTTAGTTCCATTTTCAGCCGCACCATACTTCCGCCCATTACTGATTAGAGCATCGAACTCGGTCACAAATTCGTAATCTCCACAATGATTTACCAGACACTAATACTCTGAGATCGACGCCCGGTCTAAACAAGATTGGCTTAGCCGGCTTTGAAATGAAGGGGATTAGGGAAATGGGCCTTATTAGACGCTGTATGGAAAATGACTTAATATAATTAGTTTCACTCCGACAGTTTCACCACCATATTTGGTAATGCCCTCCAGTAATGGTCCTCCACGGGCGGTGTTTTTTGTGGATTCGTGTCTTCTACAGGTTGCATTTCGGAGAGTGTGCGAAGCAGTTGCACGAACTCATTCCGCCCGCCCCTTTTCGCTATCCTTACGTTATGGATCTTCCAGCTAATCAACATCTGTTATTTGACCCAAGTTCTGCCACTCCACCAATCGGGTTGCAACAAATTTGAAAGCTGAAAAAAGCTGCTATTTTTTAACGCGAATGAATTATAACGTCTATCCCGGCTTCTGCCAGGGTACGCTTTTTTACCCCATCTTCTCTACTTCGACCGGTGTTCGGCAACGAT
Source organism: Blastobasis lacticolella (assembly GCA_905147135.1). Classification (NCBI taxonomy): domain Eukaryota; kingdom Metazoa; phylum Arthropoda; class Insecta; order Lepidoptera; family Blastobasidae; genus Blastobasis; species Blastobasis lacticolella. Next base: position 1,900,750 of record LR990041.1, read on the forward strand.
GACAGATGACACATCGCTACCTAGGCCTCCGGGATCTCTTTCCTGATGTCGGCAGCTTTAGGCACCTATTTCCCTTTGGAAAAAAGATGCATGCCAAAAGTAGACGAATCGGGAAAGTAGACCAAAATTCCGGAGGGAATTCTTTTTTTAAATTGAAATCGTTTCATATTTTGAGAGGCTTATTGCTAACAACTTATCAATATTTTAATAGACTCGATAAATCACTGAAACGTTAATATTAAAAATAACTAAGATGGAACAAAAGTGTGACCATAAAAATATGGATGACTAATCAGTCTAGAACAAGAAGCTTAGTGGTCGAAACAAAAAAAATTATAAATCTCCTTTCGACAAACGTATTTGCATTTTAGACGATGTTGGTTTTTATAATCTTTAATTAGCTGTATTTTTAATTAACAAAGTCCATTGACCTTTATTTCTAGTTAATTTTTTGTAGCCATAGGCCCGCATCTTTATAATGCTTTATTAAATGAAGCTGTGATTTTAGATATATGGTAATGTAAATCATTTCCTGCATTTAAAAAGCAAGTCTACGGAGATTAGTAATTTTTTCGTTATATACCTTAGTTGGAGTGAACGATTATATGATCTGATTCGTTTATGATCAGGAAGCCCTCAGAGTAGAAGGAAAAAAATAGTGAGAAGATCATCACAGTCCTTAACCGCTTGAGTTTTCCCTTCTAATTACAGAATACCGCCTTGTACGCATTATTGAGTTGCTATAGGAGGTAATCTTACCTATAGATTTTTAAACCACCTAAGGTAAAGGTGAGGTGATAATTGAAAGAAATTTAAATAAAAACCTTTCAATTGCAAAATAGCCCGTATAAACCTATTAACTAAACTTTGAAATATCAAAAAAGTAAGTGAAAAAATTGTTTGTATAAACCAAATCTGAACATCCCTATTCTCTCTAATATCTGTAATCTCCTCCAATAACTCATGGGAAATAAGCTAAACAGTGATTAAACTACACATTCCACTGCTCGAATTGCGCAACACGCAGGCGCAAACGCATTATACGGTACAAGTTACAACTATAAAAAAAAACATCCAAATCAAATTTTCCCATTTTAACATCGTTCTTGCGACCGGCCGTCAGAGGTCGCGCTAAATCTTTATTTAATAGGTGACCATTTACAGGGAGGTATTCGGGTGAGCGATATTTAATTCTACTTTTCTGTTTAATTCCAGTGTAATGTCAGACATCCCGATTTTTAGGCCAAAATTAAATGTCCCGCGCGGGGCTTTTATTAAGCAGTTTTCAAAAACTAAATTGTGTGTAATTTAGTTTTCTTTATTTATATTAACTTAAGATGCTCAATTCCAATCTGTCAGCCTGAAGTTCAAATAGGTCTCTTTCCACTTCGTCCCTCCAGCGATATCTGGGACGTCCGACCGGTTGCCGACCACTAGGTTATTCCAAGTACCACTACCACAACAAGTGCTACCACTAGATCATATTCTTTTATAGTGCAACCCAAATACGTCCCTGTCCTCCCATAGAGCGGGGAAGGCAACCGAAACTGGTATCCAGATAACGGGGCGTGCGAATTATGGGTGGCACCGCTGCGGCGGAAACGGCTAGATGAAAGACCCACTATCCGGTCCGGGCCGGTATCATCTTCGAAATTGTTGGGAGCCCATAGCGAGTGTTGGATTTGATAATTTTCATAACACTTTCATCGCGTGGTATAGCACTCATACCTGATTATCTTGTCTCATTGCGTTCATTAGTTCCTTTGAGCACCTTTCGACCTCATCAGACCAGTTCCATCGTACCATTTTAATGCATTGTCTTCCATGTGACTCACGGTGACAACGCACCTGCGCTTCTGCATTTTTGTTGCCGTTTACAGGCAACCTGTTAAAATTCTAGATGTTATGGGCGTCAATGTGTAGCATAATACTATAGAATATTTGTCTCCAGTTTTCTCGGCGGTTGCTGTCGTATGATTTTTTGACCAAAAATGTGTCTTGTTTAAATTAAGTGTTAATCTCATTTAAAGCAACTATAATCATAATATACTTACTGTTAAATAGAAACGCATAAATGATCGGATAACTAGCAGGACAGTTAAACGTGTTTTAAACAGTAAGAATACTAAAATTTAGGAGAAACAGATATTCCCAAAACAAGCTCGAATTGTTTCGATCAAGCCTTTCCATCCAACTTCTTATCCTTTTTGTCTATCGAAAATTTTATTTTCATCAAATCTTTGTACAAATGACAGAAAAAGTACTAAAAAGGTTTACCATACCTTTAATTTTGGTTTGACACGTCAACACGTGAACAGTCACACCTCACAAAAGGTTAGCGAAACCTGACACTGCAGTATAAATGTTCAGTGGTCGTCAATCAGCTATTTATTCTCGCATACGGATATCACAAAAAAAACGGTAATAAATAAGTGCAGAGTACACAAGGAAGATAATTTACAAATTTTTTAAAAAGTAACCAAACATATTTTAATTTTATTGTGTTCCAAATGTAGGTGTCTATGTTATAAGTTACAAAATACTTTATATTTAATAATTTTAAAATTTTGTACATTGTAAGTAATCTAATATCGGAAACAGTTATAGGTAATGATGTAGACCAGATGGGAAAGCTTATTACAAAAACAAACGAAATAAAAAAGAACAACAAAATTGAAACAAATTGTCCATACAGATGAAAAGCGAAATATATAGTTAGTTATTTTTTATTATCTGAAATCCTCAAGTGTCTATAAAGAAATTCATCTCAGATGGCACCTCAAGCAAATTCAATTTCAAATTACTAACTTGATAAGTACCCAAAACACTCCTCCTACACAAACAATGCAACGCCATCTATTTCCCCACCACGACACTTCTGTAAGCCAACACTAGCGAATACCGAGAAAAATCAATTAAAAAACATCCAGCGTAATTAAATTTTACCAATACAAAGCTTGCGCATCAATTTTCCTTTCTCAACCGTTGGCAAGACTAAGGACCTGCAATTGATTGTATGCCTCATTGTCTCCGCTTTAAGGTTTATTTTATCAAGCTACGTGTTCTGTGGTGTGGATGCAAGCGGTGACCACATGGTGTCGGGTGTCCTTCCTCGATGTGCAGGCGTACTTGCGTCTGCGCATACGTATAGTTTTAAAGGTAGACTTATCGGCCATTATGTTATTTGTCTCTTGGAATAATTTACTTATGTAATATTTTGTTTATTCATCATAATTGTTACATTCAATACAAGACTTTAGCCTTTTGAAATTTGCGGAGATATTTGCTAAATTGTCAACAAACAAAATTACATATGTTTTATCTAGCAAAGGGAAGTACTTACTTGCTGGTCCGCTTCTTGCACAGCATTACAAGAATCCCCTAACTCAAATGGGTTGGTACCCCATATATGCTTCTCACCTTGCCACCACACGGCTTAATATTTAACAAGTATTTTTTTACATTCAATCATATCAGCAGTAGTTTCCTCATAAGCCAGGCGATCAGCTGTTTCATTATTAGGAATTTTGGATTAGGGTACAATAGGGCTTGCATGTACAATAAATATAAAAGTCCTTAAATATATCTCTTTAACCACACCTGGTTTTCTAAGTTCTTCACATTCCTCGCAAAACAAAATATCTGCGACAGAAACGACGTTCAAAATACGCACATATTTACGCATATTTCAACCACAGAACTGTTTACCTTTACAGATTATGTTTGACTCGCTAGTACTTAGCACAAAACCTTCTTCTGTTGGTCTGTAAATTTGTGAAAACGGAATTTTAAATACTACCTAGTACTTGCATAGAAATTGCTACTGCTACTGGGATCCCAAGAAATTGGTATTCACTCAATCTATTAAACTGCGCAGTTTGTTGTACTCATTTACTTATTCTCTACATTGTCATTTAAGTATTTGCATACATTATATATACTATTTATTATAATACTGTAAAAAAGCTGTGTCTGTACATTGAAGATATTTCAGAAAAATTGTTGGGGTTAGGATTCTTGGACGTAACTTTGCCCAACTTTTCTTTTTTAATGTTCGCCTCTTTGTTCACGTGTCACACAAAAACCGCTGAACTGATTTTTATAGAAATTTCACATTTTGGTAGTTTGGAGTCCAGCTTAAGTTGGACTACTGGAATCTGAGAGGTCATTTAAAATGGACGCACAGAAAAAAGATAAACTGTCATAACAACGATTTTCACGCGGACGAAGACGCGAGCAAAAGCTAATCGTAATTAAATGTCCGAGGGGCATTCAATAAATAGTGATAATGAGGAATAAACTCTTTGAGACCAAAAACTGTAAATACTGGCCGTTAAAGCTGGATTATGATTAGATTAAAAAAAAAGAAAAAATTTAATATCCTTTGTTTAAATTTGTATCAAATTAGTTGGCATCCTTTTTTGGATTTGTTGGATTCGGCAAATTGTTTCAATACAAACTATCAAAGTTCAATCACCCACATGCATAGCATAGTGCAATAAACATTTATTCCTCTATCTAAAAATACCCCTTAAAAGAAAGTTAAACCAGCAATTAAATACATTGATTTAATGAACAAAAGGTACAGTCGGATACAAAAAGCAAAGGTCAAGATACAGTGCTGCGTACAGTCAATTAAAGAAATACGATCCGATGAGCATTTAGTAGTCCGCTCGAGAGTAGGGAATTAGTTTTGGCCACTTTTTTGACCAGACTCATTTGCTACAAGTGGTGCCTTGGTGACGGGCCCATGGAAAAAAATGAATTTTATAGTAGCCCGCTTAATGAGGCGCATGGCACCGATCAAATTTCATTTAATGCCAGGTCCTTCCTTTAGCGAGGCAGATTTTCTTTTTTTTTATATTTGACAAGTCAGGCATTTGACCGCCATCTCACCTGTTGTTAAGTGACGATGTGGCCGAAGATGAAACATGCCCGTCTTGGAACAGTCTATTCACACTAGTCTTGAAGGCATCCAGATTATATTGATCAGGGAACACACTCGCAGGCAACGCGTTCCATTCCTTAGCCGTACGCATTATAAAGTTCGAGCCAAAGCGGACATGCCAGAGCATATGGAAGGTGATTTATGATATTATTCTCATTCGCCCCATTACAAGGGCAAGCACCGGGCAGTGCAATGATTAGCTCATTTGAAAATATTTGGGTTTGATGCAAATATACCCTGATCACTTTATACCCACCACAGATTTGTATTTCAGAAGTCACATTGTATATTTAAAAGACAGTTTAGAATGCGTACGCTATGATAAGTCAGTTTACATTACATTAAGATATTGTATTTTTATACCACATTAAGGTGGGAAAAAAGCTTACGGCCCGCCTGATCATAAGCCTCATTGCGCCAGCCTTTGAACGTTATTATTCTAGTAAAACTTTTGTACAATCATTAATAGTCACCCATAACGTCCACTTGTAGACTTGAGCCTCCGCATTCTTTGTTTTTCCATAATCTCAATGCTCTAAAGGGTATACAATACTTTCGGTTTCGGTCTCTAGGCATGTCCCATCTCTACTTCACTTATTTAAAGCCGCATTTCACATTGCTAACTTAAATTTATCTTTTTAACGCGCAGGCCTTTTATTTTTCGACAGTGCGAATAGTTTTGTCGTTTATCATTAAGGGCCTTATGCTAAATTCCTTGTCCTATTGATTCGTTAAAAAAAAAGCGCCGCGATCATTTTCTTGCAACAGCTTGGTACAGCAACTTTATCTGATCTGATTTTATCTCATCTTAATTACACGGCTCAAATACTTTCAATTTTTATTGAGATATGGGATATTTATTGGCAAGTCGCACTATTTATTAGATTTGCGATAACGCCTGAAGCTTCAGGATACTATTTCTTTTTTACTGTAAACTAAGATAAAATAACTTGTACGTACAATAAATACTGTCGAGTACAAATTTGTAATGGACACAGTGGTCGCTGTTCCCTAGTATGTCCTTTTACTTCAACTACCGGAATGCAAGCCTCAAATTCCATTTATTTTTAATTATATCCATCAGGTCAATATCAATTTTGAACCCTTACCCTGTATAAACAGAGCATATAATGCCCTGATCTCGTTCCACTGCTGCTGGACTAATGGTCCAACAAATCCTTCTTTAGTCCAACCCTGGTATTGTACTGTGTGTTTTATTTGCCTCAACCTCCCTTTTTTAATCCCGACGCTCTGGACAATTTTTAAATGGCGTATGTTTGATACCATTATTGTGTGCCAATCTCCTTGAATTACAATGTCCTTTGCGAACGGCCGAAGTATAGGAATCTTTATTTTCATTTAAAAAAGGAACACCAAATCAATTTATTTATACGTTTTTCGTTTGAACTGAAACAAGGCTGTATTTAGATGAGCCTCGACGCTACTATATTTAAATAACTTTAAATTTGACGGCTTTCAAGATCTGAGACTTGGATATATTGGTTCAAGGTTCTGTCTGTTTGCTGTAGCGATTGTTGTTTGTTTGTTGTGCCATGTGTGACAGCTACAGAAATATATTTATTCCGATGGTTATGTAAACGGCACAATGGAACGTGTCTACATGTAAACTTAAGGCAATAACCGATGAAATGTTCCATTACATTTTGCTAATTTCGTTTACCTCCACAGCGACTTAAAGGCTATTAGTAATCACCATATGAATTAAGTTTTTTCCAAAACAAACCGTTACCGGCGCGATGGTGTCGCGCAATTGATTTTGTGTTTCTATAAAGTTTTGTAAACTAAAATAAATAAATAAATAAAACTAAATAAAACTGTTGTTGACTAGTTGACTATTGACATTCCCAGTCTTTGTTACTTATGTTTTGTTAGTAATCATTTACAGTCTAAGCTGTTCCAAAATCATTATTCTATTCACTTCTTTGCGCTATTATGTTCTTGTAACAACATTTAATTTTATGCTATTGAGTGACTAATAACTTAATAAAAATATGGTGTTCTAAAATTACACACAGATATACATATACACACGTCTAACTTATAACACCCCTCTTCTTTCGTCATGGGTTAAAAATCAAAGCCAACGACTCGTTAAAATTCTGATAATTGAGAGACACTTTTAGTGTAACATTTCTGCGAAGGCTTCTGGTTTCAAGTCCGTGTGAGTGTGCTATAATTCACAGCATGACATGTTTATCTCATTTCTGTGGTAGATAGAGGCCGTGTCAAAAAGCTTTATTTGAATACCAAACAACTTCACCACAAAGTCACGGTCGACTCCACGTTGACTCGGATGAAGAAGTGCTTCGAGACCTGGACAGCTAATATCTCTAGGTGATTCATAATTATGAAATTTATAACTCACTTTAGTTTTTAATAAGAATTGACACGATTTTAATCCATTTATTGTTCGAATTGATGTAATGTTTCGGCAAATTTCGCAAAAGTTACATATTTTTAAAATCAGCTCTTTCAGCCCTTCATTTTGATATCCCACTCCATGGGTTTAAAAAAAAATTTAACTACTATATGGCGCCAAAAATACGCAATTTTGATATTTTTTTAAAAACCTGTCTTAGAACACTTGGGTTTCTGAGACTTTTTTATTCATGCCACATTGTAATTTTTTAATATTTTCTTAAAAAATATCACTACCGTTTATAAAACAAAAGTCCCACGCCGCATCTGTCCATCTGTTCACGATAAACTCAAAAATTGCATACAGTTTTCAAAAAAAGTCACTAGTATAATATAATTCATAGTTTCAAATTACAGGCTTAAAGCCGTAGTCCCGATTTTTATTTGATTTACAATTTGTCGCCCAGAAACTTGTTTGTAAAAAGGAGCCTAAATAACAGGCAGATTATCAATCTGTTACCACGCTTTCATACCCTGTGATTGATGAATAAATTACTTAGCAAAGTAAATGAAATGTGAAAACGTCCCAATTAGCCATACAAAAGGCAACCGCATTTTTAAATACATCGTCACTTTTCCCAATAAATCTTCACTCGGGAAGGTCAGACCATTAATCAACAAGCTGTCACGTTCTCCACCCGTACGATAAAGGGAGAAAGATGATTCTGGGCTAATTATCGGTGATGTTTCGATACTAACCTTCTTTTTGGCCACTTAAGAGCGACACCCTGCAGGCTACAAACCAATTTGTCCATTTATTTGCGGATATTGGAGTGTCCAAAGATTTTACCCCGACTTCTAACCCGATCGGTGTTATTTTTTTAATCTCTTAGTTCGTTATATATCATTTCATCGTTCTCCATAGCCATACTTTTTGGGATATACTTTTACTTTTATGCCAAATATCATTTTGAGTGGTTCAATTGGATAACATCTACTGTTGGCCGGTCTGCCACGCAGAGGTCCCGGCCGAGCAGAAATTGAAATGATGAATTTAATACGGGTCTGGGTGTAGTATGTATAAAAAATATACAGTTTATCAGTTATCTAACACCCATAATACACTACTTGGGGGCTAGATGGCGCTGCGTAAATTTGACCAAACATATTTATTATTATTATTTATTTATTTATTCAACAAAGCAATCGAGCATCGTATCCACTAACTAAAATCCGATTTCGCGAGTTTCAAGACCTCACAGGCATTCCGGTTGAATTGACTACCGTTAATTAATTACGATTGCAATCGACAGAGGGCTCGTGTAATTAGCTTCGAGCAACAGCCGGATAAACTTTTGTTCGGAATTGATAGCTTTGCTACAGCTCAGATAAAGCACCAATCTTACTAGCGAATAATTTAGTATTGATACTTGTAACTTTTGAAACGACACGACGACACACATTGGCACTATAGTGGCTGGCAGACATTGACACTTGATCGCGCAGAGTCGAAGAATCGGGGGGTCGCCTTTGCCCAGCAGTGGGATGATTCAGGCTAAAATAATACACTAGCCGCTCTCAGCGGCTTTCATCCGTGTGCAGTTCGGATCTCTGTTAATAATCAACTTTCCGGCGGGGGGATTTTCCCGGTATAAAAAATGCCTATATTACTCAGTGATAATGTAGCATTCTATTAGTGAAAGAATTTTTAGACTCAGTCCTGTAGTTTTTAATAGTATAGCATAGATAAACCACGCCTCTAACCAATAAGATTAGATGGTAACAAAATTATTTCACTTATGGTCCTGACTAACCTCTGCATTTGCTGCTTCCACATTCATCAACCATTTTTATGTTAAATGTATTTTCTTTTAAAATATTCTCGATTTGATCTTTGAAATCTAGTCTTCCCTTCCAACTCGTATAGTCACTCATGTGGTTTACTTTCGTTACTTTCCTTACTACAATAATATATTTTGTGTGTTTTTGCAAGGGGCTGTCGATATTGTGAAGCCTTGAAGGTGCGTCTGTAGGGTTATATGCCTTCGCAAGACACGTATCGCTGGGCTATAAAACGGCCAATGCGCTAAAACATTTTAAAATCAAGGAAGTAATCTTGGTGGGAAACAGCCTTAGCTTTTTTATAGCCATTAAGTGTTTCATATAAACGTTTTCCGATAGCTATGCTGTGATCTTACTGTAAAATATTTACTCCAGCATTACTTAGATTACGATTCCGTTAATATCGTGTATTGAAAGTTAATATAGTTATTGCTACCAGTTATTCTATTATGATTGTCGGATACGTTATTTCGGCAATCGGCTCTTTGTCAATTTCGTGTTTTGATCGATTGATTTTTTTATACCAGTTGGCAATCAAGCTTAAGCCTTGTTTAAAGCTTGGGTGTTTAAAGATTGTAGCCGAGTTTCTATACTGTTTCCGTTTCTATCAAATGTTCACTTGATTTTTTGTCATAGTCAAGGCTCTTTTTTTTAAATATGTTCTGCGTAAAGTTGTTAGTTTTCATAATATGGTTTCTATTTTAACTTTTATATTGTATATTAAATTCGAACTTCAATGAACCCCATACTCAAATTATACTTTCTTTTTCAGATGTCAGCCTTGGATCCGGACTGCGGTGTCAATGCCATCGTCAACTACACGTTAGGAGACGGCTCCGTCCGACCCCAGTTCATCATCAAACCTAACTCTGGCGAGCTGTGTGTCGCTGCTCCCTTGGACCATGAGACGACTAGCGACTTTGAGTTCCCAGTCATCGCCACCGACAGAGGTATGAGCGTTTTCTTCTTAGTTCTATTTTAATTTTATTACGTTCCTCTTTTATTTATTATTTATCTTTGTTTTTTTATGTTATACGGCAGGCTTAGGGTTACTTGAAATCAATCAATGAATGATGAAGGAAATTAACGCTAAGATGATTACTTTTATTTATTAATCAATGAATGATTTATTTTATTTGCTAACAGACATAATAATTACGATTAAATGGAGTCGGACACTTGACAGAAGAAGTGCTCAGTTAGACAGAAATTCATTGTTGCAAGACCAGTAGTTTCTTGTCACGACTTTCTTCCCAGACTATTTTAGAACACTTCCCTTTTATCTTCAAACAGACTATAAATAATTATTTTAGACGTTTCCCAAATATTTAGTATTAACAATAGTAATAGTATAGTATCTCTCGATAATCCGTCTACAAACGAGCTTACTACAAAACGCAGCCATATAAAATGTTCCTATAGCCGAACATTGGCGGGACTCCGAAATAAATTCCGAAAATGTCCGACGGCCGTTGCCACCAGTTGAAGCAGATTTATGGGGCGAGAGAACGGCCCACTATTACCAGTTGTTTTTCTCTTGACAATCCACGAGGAATACTTTGTAATGCCGACACGGTATGGAATTTCGGGTAAACTGCAACCCTCGCAAAATTGTTGCCTAGACTAGATCTGTTTGCAGGAAGAGAAGTGGGAAAGCGGGGGAATAAACCGGGATGAACGCTAAGATAATGATGATGATAATTATTTAATTAGAATTTTGAATCTTATCTAAGACTGGGAAATTCCATCCCATTCTCAAAGATAATAAATTGTGCGGTTGTGCTTTTGCGCACGAGGGCCCGGGGTCCGTCCGTCATGATCCAGGATTTAGCATATCAGAAAAATGTTTTCTAGCAATAATTTATGGATTTATTAGGCTTACTGTATCGTCACTTGCCACCAGGTGAGATGGCGGTCAAATGCCTGGCTAATCTAATATGAAAAAGACGTAGCTACTTGGACACAATTATTTTCGAATAGTTGCGTAGATACTTTGACTTTAAGCCAAATTTGTGATTCAAATTTTCAATATTAAGAACAATAATGAATGTTGTTACTATATAGAAGTCTTTGGTTGTTACGCTGAAAATGTCATAACCTACATGTTACTCATATGTACATTTCCCTTAATTATTACGGGTACAACTTTTTACGACTAAAAGTATTAGTATTTACTTGTGTTTACTAAAACAATACAAAGGCTGGACATTCCAGAAGGGGACTCAAGCGCATCGCGCTTTGACTCTATTCCCACAATAATAATATTTCGATGTATTTGCGGGAAACTAGGGGCATTCTTGCAATGTTGTCGAGTTGCAGTAATATTGGATCGAAATATTTTGTCGTCTGGCTTAAATGGGATCTAGATAGAAAGAAATAAAATAGAGCGTCTTTCGAGATAGACTTACCCTATTTGTCTTTGTTTTCAATACGTATTTAGCGGAATCGTTCGATTATAAAAGCGTTTACCCAACCACTCATCAAACCTTTTATAGCAATCAGTTGGATGTATATATGAGCAAATATTGGACACACTTTAATTTTACCCCGATTGCTTCCAAGCAACACCGAATCATTCCATCCCTAGCTCTCGTAGATCGAATATCGCACACAAGACGGACGCACCAACAATTATTTTACTATCCGAAGCCTCTTGAGCGTTGACATCGGTATAAATCAAGCGGCTGTCAATTAAAACATAGCATTACAATAATACGCAAACAATCAGATGACCAATTATTTATATGCTTGCAGGGGGGCTGTCCACAACCGCAATGGTGAAGATCCAACTCCTCGATATCAACGACAATGTACCCGTATTCACTGCTAAAGACTACAACGTCTCTCTGAAAGAGGGACGAGTGTCATCTACAGAGCCTGTTGTAGCAGTATCAGCAACTGATGCTGATTCTGGAAGATTTGGAACTGTGACATATAGGATCGTGAATGGGAATGACAACGATATCTTCAGAGTCGATAGGAGTACTGGCGAAATATTTGTCACGAAGCCGTCTTTGGTACATGCGAGTGGGAAATTCGAGCTGGAAGTGTCTGCGACTGATGGTGCTGGTCTCCAAGCGCCGCAAGGAGCTACAGTGCATGTCAGCGTCATGCCACCCGGTGTTGGAGCTGCTCTCTTCGACAAGCCAAGATACAACTTCCGCGTGAAAGAAGATGTGAGAAGCGGAACTGTCGTCGGGAATCTGAAGGCGTCTGCTGGTGATAAAGGTGAGTTTGCACATAATATTACAGTTTAATCGGCTGACAGCTTCGACAACAATGTAAACTAGGTGACGCTTCACGAACTTATGTAAAGTTATAGTTGTACATAACACAGCGAAAAGCGATTTTATTAAACCATCAAATATTACGGTCAAAATTATGTCGAAATGTATTAAGCAAAGCGTTATTCAGCTGCTATTTCCACTCTGAGAGGATAACCTCTTGTTGTGTTGTGTATTGTTGAGCTAAGATTGAGAGTAAAGAAATACTTGAATTGCTCGGCTTGCAATTACTCAAGCATTATTCATTGTGGTCGTGTCAATAGGCACGAAATTGTCTCGTCATATACAAATAACTCCAGCTCTAGGTCTATTTTGTGACCTTTTGTGGCAATACCACTCCTAGTATCTTCTCTAAACTTGTCTGTAACAAAAATCGACTTATTAATATAAAATTATACATAGAAAAACGCAATAAAACCATTGGAAGAAATATAATCAATGAGAGTGAACCAAATAATAGATCAACTTACTCAAGAACAAGTAAACGGGAAAAAAAAGATTCTAAGAATAGAAAGCTACCTGTTCAAACGTTTTAGGTTACCATTGCCAACAACGAAAACGGCTTAGCAATAGGGTAAATAAAACAACAATGTAAGGAAAACGAACTATGGACTACCGTTCAATCGTAATGTACCTTATAGCTTCATTTTGCTTTAACAAATTTATTGAAACGGTGCTTCTGGATGATCCCCAAGTGATAAGATTTCGCGATAAAATCGAAATAAAAAAAGCATGAAAAATGATAAAAAACATTTTTGGACGAGAAAAGAATTTTTTTACTATCTTTTCTGGTTCCCTGATTGCATTTCTTAATGAATCGTAGATATTATGGCGACCTTACCATCAGGTGAACTGTTTGCTCGTTTGTCACTACACGTATATAAAAACGTAGTATAAAAAAGACTGATACACCAAGTTTCTTCATAAAAAAAACCGCGTCACCATCTTCACCAAACATAGGTACTAAGTGCTACTGTAAGAAACCTACTGCTGTAAAACAATCACGTCGGGCACTTCAAAATATTACTGCTTTTACCCGCGACTTCGTCCACATATTTGTCATCATAAATGTTGCCATCAATCTCCGTCCCAAAATTTTATCCAAATCCGTTCAGCGGTTGAGGTGTCAAAAAGTAACATAGGTGCAAAGAGACAGAGTCACTTTCGCATTTTTAAAATTAGTATTTTTTATAGTTAGACTTCCGCAATAAGAAAAAGGCGTAAATTTTTGTACGTATGTTTATATGAGCCACTATCAGATCTTTACTCGAACCACGCGTCAAGACTGCGCCCGCGCATATAAGCAATTGCTCCATTGTCTATAGCCGATCACGAAGCTGGGATTCGGGGCCGAATAACAACAATCGGCAATAGACCCACTTCGGGAACCTTCGGGTTCTCAGCGTTTCGTGGCATTTGCTTGACGACCAGAGTGGTTCAGTTGGTTAATATTTCTAATGCAGAGAACCCGGGTTCGATTCCCGGTCGGCCACTATAAACTGTGCTTAATTTGACTTTGGATGCACGTGCCATAAAATAGAATTATTTGGATATAGTTGCCAGGTAACTTGGATGCCAAGTTGACTAGCTACTGTCCTATCGGTTTAGACCACTATAAATACTGACACTGTACTTTGCTAAACACTTGACCAATTTGACATAAAGAAGGACAAGGTAGCCGGTGTACAGAAGTGAGCAGTTAAAGCACCTGATGGAAGCGATAAGGACATAACATCTTTGAGTCATGCATTTGGGTTTTATTCGACGAAATCATCTTTTTCTATTTTCTCGAAGAATCATATTCTAATTTTATAACTATTGTAGTTTAAATACAGTAGGTAAAACAGATATTACTTTGTAGAAGTCGTAACAAAAATATGTTAATTATACCTCAGTAATAGCGTACTGAACATTAGCAGGTAAATCTGAGCTACGTAAAAATAGAAAAAGGAAACGAAAATTTCAAAATCAGCAATGTTGAAATTTTAGATTTTGACTAAAATAAAATAGAAATCACGTAAAATACCTAATCCATTTGACTCTCCGTATCATCAACTACACCACCAATCGAGATTTCATTCCGATGTTCGACGCAGCCTGAGTTTAACAACAAAGTGTTGTGAATAGTGTTGGGCAAAGGTTAGCGGTAATTTTGGCCGGAGCCGAGACTGTTTTTCTTCGGCTCTTGTTTAGGTATAAATCAGAGCAATGTAGGTAGGCACCTACTGGCATATATCGTTATTTTGTGAGTCGGGGTCTGAGTTGTAAGTTGATTTTTTGGTGTCTAAGACTTTTCGAATTCAAACATTTCTCTATTTAGGTACATCGAAGATATTTTCCGGCAGGTCTAACTGAAAATTGTTTCATTTACTTACATACTTAAATTGTACCAACGTAACGGACAGGACAGTTTTTGCCGAAACTAACATAGGCACCTAGTTAAGAATAATAAGAATAAGAAATATTTATTTACACAAACAGAAACACCACAACACAAAAAATTGGAAAACACTACATTTTGTAACACAAAAGAAAAGAAAAAGTACATAAAAATTAACAAAAAGCACATAAAAGCAGAAGCAAATAAAATCTAGCACAGTGTCGATGCGTATAGTCTCAGATCACATCAAACAAGGTGATGTGATCTGAGCGTATAGTAGTAGATAAGTGGTGTGTGTTAGTAGTGTATGTAATGCATGTGCAAAAAGGACCTCACGTACTACTGTATGTGTAGTTCCTGTAAATCATTAGGTAATTATGGCCCCACGGAGGAATCTAAAAGGAAAATGGCCGGCCAAAATTTACTGCAACCACAACACCAGCCCTTCTCTACTGTCGAATTATATTTTATCGTCAATACACTCCTCCGAACCTGGAATAGTCTTAAACGTGCGTATCAATAAAATCTCACAGATCAATTAAACTGGACCGTTCGCGCCCAACAGTGGGCCTTTGATCCCCCGACGACCGTGGGTTACACCGTTGAGTAATCCCCAACATTTGTCCCTTTAATGAGTGTCATATATTTGTGGGACCCTTTTTGTTAGCGTCTTCGAGTTCGGTTTTATTTCAATTTAAAGTTTAGGCTAAATCGCCATCAGTGTTATAGATGTTAGTAGATCGTTGTCAGATAAAACCAAAACTATAATAATGTAACAAAGACTTGCTGATTGTCATCATTATATAAAAGAAAGAATATTGTAGCACCTGCTTGCGCCTCGGTTTAAAAATGCTTCTAGTAGTGGTTTTTAACTACATAATTTGTATTGAAATTTTAAATTCCGTTTAATCGTCGTTTGTTTGGAGCGCATTTGGGAGATACTCCACTTTTACCGGTTCACTTTGATAATGCTAAAATATTGGTGTGGATAATCAAATAGAGGTGGTGACTTTCGCTCTGGGTCATTTCTGTCCACCGCCATTCTGCATGGTAATAATGCTAGTGTTATGGGCACCTTTGCATCGGGAATAGCTAGGAGTAGGAAATTTTAGTTCGGACGAAGTTAACCGCTAATACTTCCATAGTTTTAATAATAATAATTTGACATTGTTATGTTTCATAGTATTACCTATGTAATTGATTAATAAAAACCTGAATCGATCGATACACCGTTTATACACCCGCACCCACGCTACCTCGCTCGCGTCGGTGTAACTGCGCGCCATCGGTAATGGGGCACGGGAGAGCGGTCGAAACAATCGGTTCCCTTTATTACCATCAACCGTAAGTCATGGTGGATTAGTACGCCCCCCGTAAGGTCCTTGCGTACCCGGCCTGATGGAAATGAAGGCTTGTACGCCTCGAAGCCTCCTATACTACATGGGGTATCAATGAGCGAGTGAATAGGTTTTTGTAGGGTCGGCAACGCGTTAGTAAGTTGTTATTATCCATTTAAGTACGTAATTTCACTAAAAATATATATTTCTCTATCACTTACGCCCAGGTTAAATAAAAAATTACAGTTTGGCATTCGCAAATCTATTTTGTCAGGCCAACCCCATAAATTATCGTTGGTCGCTAGTACACCATATTTGTTTACCGAATAAGACAAGTCAGTCTGGATAGACTTTAAAGTCCGCGCATAGTAATGTTTGAGACCTAAACAGCCACGACTTTTTAAGTGTGTCCCTCACTTCAAATACTTCACACATGAAACTGTGTAATTAACGACATAATACTTAGGCACTAAAGCTCAGCTCTTAGGTCTTAAGCATTAATGGACTAGGTATTATGAAACGAAATGCACCTGCACTTCTGTGAATTTATGTGTTGATTCTCAGCAGCGATTGTGTCGCAATTTACATAAAGATTGTGCAGTGGTGCTGGCATTTGTAATAAGATTTTTTGTATGTACGTTCAAATAAGTACAAACATTACTTACCAAAGTAAAACGAATGGCGTTGATGATGTTCTAATTCAACAATAATTATAAAAATATTTTTTTGCTAATTTGTTATCCTCCACCTCACATGACTATATGACTATAACGACCTGAGTGGTTCAGTTAACATCCGGTCGGCTACAAAGAGGTCTCGGGTTCGATCTAAGTCGAGCAGAAATTGTAACGTTGAATTTTAATTTCTGTTTAGGGTCTGGGAGTAATCTATTCATAGTATAATTATATTATTATTTCATAGTATATTATATGACTGTCTTGTTAATAAATCATTTTACAGTATTACGTAATATTTACATATTAATTCATTTAATTGTGACAATTTGACATATTATTTAATTTAATTTAAATTTATATTTTACAATGATTTTTTATTTAATTTGACTAATTTTCTATTCAATTTGGTATATTCAATATTTTTCCAATTAAATCATCACAGCCCATAACAGTCCACTGCAGGACTTAGGGCCTCTCCCACGAATTGGGAGGTTATTGCCATAATTTCATTTGTATGTCTAACGGCGGATCACAGTGGTATCTCTTAATTGTAATTGTAGGCACACCGGCTCAATGTTGCCACGGCCCGCAGCCCTATTTTTCTAAATGTTATTTGTAAACATAATTTTGTGTTTTATGACGTTCATAAGAGTTTTGTAAACCTAAATTGAATAAAAATTATTTGACTTTGACTTTGACTTTAATATCTAACTGTGCCTGTTTCACAAATAAATTGTTTGATTGATTGATTGATTGATATAAAACAAAGTCGCTTACCGCCATCTGTCCCTAAGTACTATGTACGCTTAGATACTTAAACTACGCAACGGTACTTAATGCGGTTTTCAACAATAGACGGAGTGATTCAATAGGAAGGTTTATAGGCAAGAAAAAAAGGATAGGCAGGGGTAAAGTAGATGTACGCGGACGAAGTCGCGCCGGGTCTACTAGTGTATAATAAGTACGTATTAAAAAAAAAGATAGAAGAAGTATGTAAGCAGCTTATCAGTTATCTAACACCCGTAACACAAGCTTTGCTTACGTTGGGGCTAGATGGCGCTGTGTAAATTTGTCCAAGCATAATCCACCGCTCTTTTCGCGGCCCACAGACAAGTATTCCGGCCTACCTATAGTCTATAGCACCGCGAATACGCATCGAACTATGAATCCCTGACAATAGCATCGTCGCGCGCGCAGCGTTCCCATAGAACAGACAAGTGCGCACAATAACGGTAGAGCTCGCAATTCAGTGATTTACAGCACGGTGCGCCTGCAACAGAATAAACGTGGACTCGTACAAACTGGGCGCTTGTTACACCGTGTCGAATTACAGGGAGAGCATAGATTGTTAATACTGATAAGAGTGGTAATGTGGTCTCTGCTCTGCTTATTCTAGCTGGAAAAACACGGGACGTGACATTATATCCGTGGCAGCATGATGGGTAAATTAGCCGGTTAATTAAACAGCTAGCTTTTTGAGCAACTACTTAATAGAAAATTTACCAAATTCATGATCAAATTCATACATTATGCAGTTCCCACATTAAAAAAAAAATATTTTGACACGCATCATGGGTAGGCCTCTCCCAAGCTGGAACGACGACCTGGTAAATAATATAATCTTTATTGATCAGATCATTTAAAATTCATTCCTATTTTTGTTAGTAGAACATACTTAAACAACTATGTTAGTGAACAACTAGTGCTACAACTATTTAGGTGGGTAAAAAACGCAGGTGCCTGCACCTGCATATTCGGAAAGCACAGAAACGGCCATTATGTAGATCTCTGGGGGTACTGTGCCCAGCAGTGGGCGTCTTTCAGTGGATATAATGACAATGATTCTGAGTTTTACTCAGAACATTAAGATTTTAGTCAATTCCAATTTCCAACCACTCCCGATCACATTCCCTTATAAAACTTACGCTCCGGTGTAACAGCACTCCATTAGGGATTGTCTAGTTGTATAAATACCTCGGCCGTCGGCACCGAGTGAGATAGCGGCCTCGCTTTATTGGCTACGCGTTGATTTACCAGCACTGTTCGGGGGAAGGGGTTATTAGATATTCGCAGAGGCTGCGCTCTGATGGAATTATTGTGTTCGCGATTTCCCGTGTTCCGTGCTCGGAACGGTGTGAGCGGGGTTATTAGACGCGTGAGTGTGGAGCCGGGGTGTGCTGTGGGGTGTGTTAAACTGGGTATTAGAGTATGGTGTGACTTGGCGGGGTTGGTTGCGGTGATATTGTAAACTGGGTATTAGAGTATGGTATGATATCATTTTAGATAACAATAAACTTTTACAACGGCATCTCTGAAAATGCAAATTAAAATCAGTTGTTTCATACGAAATATCTAACAATTTTGTTTAATGTTATACGTCAGACAAACAGGCAAGCGAGCCGCCTGATGGAAAATGGTCACCGCCGCCGATTGACATTAGCCGCACCAGGGGTGTCGTCAATATACTTCTTGAACGATTTCATGTCATTGTCCAAAGGAAAAACTGCGGCTCTGCCAAAATATTGCTGTATGATTTATTACGAAAGCGTCGTCGGCATTGTGGTTAAGGTGTCCGACTCGCAAGCAAGAGGTACGGGTTTGAACCCCTGTGCGATTATGGAATAAGTTGCGACCATAAGTTCGTCAAGCATGCTCGACTAATGCACTCAACTAACAAAAAGGCATTGGTACATGGTGGCATAGGGAATCGAACTCAATACCGCTCGCTTACGAGTTAGCCCGTTAACAAATATTCCACCGACGCTCAAGCACAGTGCTAGGGCGCAGTGCTAATGCACAGTTAACACAATCATGCACGCTACTATTGGTTACTACTGACATAAATCGCAAAGTAATTAGTTAGATAGCAATAACAATATCGAACGCATCGGTATTGCAAATCAAATCTTTAGATTACAAAGATATCGCTTAAAAATTATCAGACTTTGTATTGCTTTTGCGCGGCGCAAGTTATGGCTTCGGTACATGTTTGTGGCGAATAATGTATGTATGTACGTAAACTCTTCATTGGGTATAAAAGCTTACAGAAGTATGTAAAAAATAATAATAATTGTTTGGAAACGTTTTACTTTCTTTTTTTTATTTGACTAGCCAGGCAATTGACCGCATTTTGGTGGTAAGTGACGATGCGGCCGATGATAAGGCCATGATGATTTACTACGTCTTGATTCAACTGGTTTCAAACAAAGAAATCCGCATCGAAATCGGTCCATCCGTCCCGTAGCTATGATGATAACTATTCACACGTACTGTCACGCATCAAACTTATAACCCCCCCCCCTATCCTCAACCTCCCCCCCTCTATCCTCAACCACCCCCTCTTTTTTTCGGGGTAAAAATGCAAAACCACAGAGCGAAGCGAAACCGCTACCACCCACACCTCGTTCCCCACACGAGGAACCTCACTTTAATTAGAAAGAGCTCCATAACATTTATGTTCAATGCACAGACGCACGCCCAACTCAGATTTATTGCGACTCGCCCGCAGATAAACTGCCATTAATTAAAAAATATAATAAATTCTTGCTTTCGGACATTCGGACGGACGGCTTTTGCGCCAATAGCTGCGCGGGAGTGATTACTGCCAAAAATAAGCGTTTCGCGCGATGTTTCCCAAAATTAAAGAAAAATTACATCTCTTATTATTAAAAAACTGTACAAAATCCTTTGAAGATATTTCAAGAAAAATAGTCGGAGTGTTTGTCTGACTGTCTGTGCGCGCATCACGCAAAAACCGCTGAATCGATTCAGATAGGGCTTTCACGGCTTGGAGTCCATCTTAAAATCTAAGTCATGTTTCATCTAATTCGGGTAGGTAGAACTAAATACAGCTGTACCTCTCCGTAGTACCTTCTCGCATCCATACAAAAAAGGTAAATTTTCGTGAATTAAAAGTTTTATCCACTCATTCACAAAGTGTTACTTAATCTCGAATAAAATCTACAAATCTGAACTAGTGCAACTATAATTACCAAACAAACTCTTGCACTTGAACCAGAAATTGCAAGCCATATCCATTTATAACTAATCCAATCTATGACCATCCTGATCGGATGCCTAATCAAATATCGATTTAGCAAGTGGACCACACGCACCATACCATTCATCACCATAGGTACAGTCATCCGCATATCGACTTACCAAAAACCAGTATAAAATCATCTAACATTGCTAAGCGTATCTATAGAAACGCTAGCTCATCTTACACTGGTTTTGGGTAGGTCGATGGACTGTCTTCCATACACGCTACTTAGCAATCATAGTTTCCGCTGTACTTTGTTAGTGGTTAATTTAATTATTTGGAGGAAATCAAGACTTGAAATTGGGAGTTGTAAATTTTTTATCCAGCTTCCGATTCTTGCCTATAAAACGTTTTAGGTGGCGTTTATGGGCTATTACGGGTGTCGTCTCGGATATTTCAATGTACTATAACAGTAGTCCATTGATATATGT
This sequence comes from Blastobasis lacticolella, assembly GCA_905147135.1. Taxonomy (NCBI): domain Eukaryota; kingdom Metazoa; phylum Arthropoda; class Insecta; order Lepidoptera; family Blastobasidae; genus Blastobasis; species Blastobasis lacticolella. The sequence goes on from LR990041.1 coordinate 1,922,070, forward strand.
CGATAATCTGTGGCGGTCTAATGATAGGTTGTTCGGATACGGATTAGCGGTTTTTAGATGTATTATTGTTATTTACTGGCTTTTGCCAGCGATTTCGTCCGGGCAATATTCGGTTACTACTTTGTAGACCCCGCGGGGACAGCTAGAAGCTACAAGAGGTATATTAGAGGTCTCTTCAGAGGCGGGCAACGCATTGGTGACTCCCCTGGTGTTGCTGATGTCCATAGGCGGCGGTGCCCACTTTCTATCAGGTGGCCCGCTTGCCTGTTTGTCTGCCGTATAACATTAAAAAAACGTTTAATTGAAAGCCGTTCGGAAGAAGCGAGAAGGACTAACATCCAAACTGACATGCATAGTGACCAAACAATCATAATAGAAATTGAAATGATAAGCTGACATTATTTTTAGTAATTACCTGATCTGACAAATCTGGATCATGGTCACAATCGGAACATTAACGCCAAGATGATGAACTTTGACGTGCCAAATGAAACAAATTCAATTACTACACTCGAAGGCGAGTGGGGCGATTAGGAATAAATACTCGTCCACCGAAGTCCATTCACTGGATCATATAGAAACAAAAAGGGCGGCGACTCAAGAGGTTGATGCGGCCGGCCATGTTTTATTTTCTTGCAAAACAAATGAGACACAACCACAGGCAGTGGACTACTAATATGAATAACATTAGGCAAATAAGGGCGATAGGGAAACTGATTGTGGCTTCGTATGGGAACCTTGGGACGGGGAAAGGTTGTGTAGTATTTATGTCTTTGTAGTTATAGGTTATAGTACTAGCTTTCCCCCCGCGGCTCCTCCCGCGACTAATGTAGCTATATCTTACAAGTTTGCGTGTACAGGGTAATGAAAAGTATTATGTGTCCATCTTCAGATGCTAAACTATTTCCACACCGAAATTCATCAAAATCGGTGCAGTGCTTTAGCCGTGAAAGCGTAATAGACAGAGTTACTCTTCGTATTTATAATATTAGTAAGGATGTAATAACAGTTGAAGGAATATTTAAGTCTGACTTTGACGATTTTAATGAAGATACGAATGAACTTTACTAATGAATCGATTTAATTGTAATTGGAATGCAATCGCTGCTCAATGGTAGTTTGACACGTTTTTGTCATTCTGCTACTGATACTAATGGCTCGATTGTAATTCGAGTTTTACTATACTGCTACAATTAAAATAGCCGTTGAGTGTGACTGCGATTCAATTATTCCATCGATCCGCAGGTAAGCGGACTCGAAAGCCTGTTGTTTTTCTCGTTGTTAATATTTTATGAAGTACATTTTTCTTTCAAATATTACAAAACTAATCATCAACGTTCATCAACATAATTTGCGAGTCAAAATCAATTTTGACCACACCGCGGTTAACGGTGCCCGCTCACATAAAAAAAGCGTCAATTATTTCCGAGGAGACGTCAACGTCACCCTACCTACAAACCGGTCGCCATTAAAATAGGGTTGCTCGCAAAAAGGATATACAAAATTGGATTTCACGCTTTCTCACAATCGTATGGCGGACTGAAAATTTGAAATTCGATTACCCAGAAATCCGAACGGCGCGCGCTCGCGTCGCCCAAAACTCCTGCGCAGGTCGACAACCCTCGGCGACACTTTTTGCGGGCAAAGGTTTAGACTTCTTTTTTAAAAGTCGGTACCTCAATTATTTTCAACTTTTTCTTGACTGTTATTTGGGCCCGAAAATACGATTTATTTGTTAAATTGTTTAGTATAGTTAAACGGTTAAGTGTCCACCGTAAGTGCTGTCGCGTCACTTGTACTGGAATTTTTATTTTCTGTCCATATTTAATTGTTTCCGTCAGGTTCTTGAGTCGCTTTCTCGATTACTTAACTTTTACAGCGTTCAATATAAAAGCAAATCTAATTTGGCACGCGTTCGTTTAATGCGCAGCTTCCTTAGTTACTTATCTAATCTCGAAACAGGATTCAGTGCTTCCTTAATAGTTCCCATTAACAATATGCGTTGAAAAACAAAAAGAGACCATTTCCTCGCGCGTGTTATTCCGAACACCACCGCAGATAATCGGTGAACGTTAGATTTAAATTAATTCATTAAATTAAATCTCTCGAACAATTCACATAGAGGGAAATCTCTACAAGTCTTAATTGAACTCTGCTCGTGAGTAAGATAATCAGTTTGCCATTAATGATTTCAATTTAGAAGGGCAAGATGCAAATTTATTTCGCAATGCCAAAGGGGGAGACGGGGCCAGTATACCACGGGCTTCTAATGAATTGAGTGAACACCCGCGCCGAATTTAAGCGGCCGCGACATATGTGAAAAAAAGACATGTATTTTGCACTGTTTAACGCTTCAACCATTCGCGCCCGTGTTATGATAATTATGACTGATCGTATTAACCTAACCGATACAAAAGTCGGAGAATCCCATGACTAAGCTGTTTAACTCAGATATTACCTAAACTACTAAACCGATTTTAATGAAACAAAGCTCTGAATCAACTTGATTAAACTAAACTGGCTTTCAGAAAAATACAACCAATCGAAATCGGTCCATCCTTTTGAGAGCTAAAATGCCACAGGCAGATCCACAGAATACTGATCTTTCATATCTTAAATTTTACGAATGTGTCCAAGAGTTCAGTGGAACTAAATCTAATGCGGCAAATCTTAAAACTGTCGTCGATCACAATGCGACCAACATAGATCAAGCTCAGAAGAGAAATAGCGAGTGGAGGGAAAAATGAACAAAACCTGCTTTAAGAGGCGAATCCTGTAAAATCCGCAGCCAAAAATAAGACGAAGGTTCGCGTCACCGACTGTATAAAGAGTGCAGAGACAAAGGGCCGGCGAGGGGGTGAGGCAGGGCGGGGGCGGAGGGACCAGTTACACAAACAAAGACTCTTTGGCGCGCCATGTCCTCAAATAAGACTGTATATCAATCTCGTACCGTCAACGGATCTGCCCAAAACGACCGCCGAAAAAAGCGTCCGCAAAAAGTTCCGACAAAAAATTTCGACAATGAAAGGCTTAAATTGTTGTGAGAACTGCCAATTAAAAATTGATAGATATAAACCGTTTTCGGTTGCCGCCCATTGCCTTGGATTAAAGGGGTTGGTGTGGTTGCCTGGAATATTTTATTTATTCATGTATGGTAATTAGCTGCTTTTGGCATTACCAAAAATAGACGCTCTCTACGAAGTAATTTACTTCGTATTGTAATTTACAAAGCTTTCCAGTCGACGTCGTCCGCATGCTTCCCGTACTTTTCCATTTATATTATCATCAACACTGTTAACATTCATTTTAATAGTACGAGATGTGTAACTTCCGATCCGCGAAATATCAGTGTCGCTGTAGCTAATACAAATACAAATCTAATTAGAACTGTAACAGTACTAACTTTATCGTCAATACCAAGCCATACTTCCCGTAGCTTTGTGACTCCATCTATACCCGTTGTATCAATCACGAGATACGGTATCCTCCCGATAATGGAGCCTTGAAGAGTCACGCGAACCAACCATAACTCATAGTGGCAGACTAAAGAAGACATAAGAGCACTTGCCTAGACCACGGCGTCACGGACCCCACGTCGAAAGTAAAATGATACCGATATAAATATTTATGTTTACCATAAATAGTGACGGTCAATTTCGCCCAGGATAGCCACAATCTGGGAAAATTGAGACGGGTTCGGTCGATCGTGGCGGGACGTATAGCCGGGAACGGCGGCGAGCTTTTGTTGCTCCCTACTTTTTTATACGATATTATTTATTAATTTATTGATTTTTATTCTTTAAAAATCTCCTTCACGGCTTTTGTTGAAACAATTATCTTCAAATTTATAATACTATTTTGTTAAAATATATTTATTTTCGCCGTCTGCATAGATCTTGTTAGTAAATTATATAGAATGGTATTCATATAGGTTAGTCACACGAAATCCAAAAAAAATATATAGGTACTAGCGACACGCACTGGATAATATATGCAGGTATTATAGATAGTTATAAAGCTTCCGGAAGAAATTCTGTAACTTATGGTGGAAACCTTAAAAAAATTTGACGAAATCACCAGTAAAACTTAAGTAAATTCATAGAATAATTTAATTATGGCAAGATTCAGCAAAACATCAGTATACGTACTTGACAAACTTAGCGTCCGTGCGTTGCAGACCTCGGCATAACATTCAGAGGCGATGCCCACAGAACAGAAACCAAGAGCCATTTTGTATTCGTAGCTATTGTTTTCAACCATCATAATGGCGGCAGTCGGATAATAATACCGTTTATACAACACCAACAACATTTGCAAGATAGAAAGTTTGTACAATTCTCACGTTTGTTTTGAGTCTTGCAAAAAGTATTTCCCAAAACAAGCGTAGCGTCGAAATGTATCATTATTTTCTTCCAAATTCTTTAAGAGTGAAGCTGTGAAATCAGCATTCTTTCCCATGAGCGATAGGTACCTTTAGGTAACCACGCTTGTGCTCGCAGCATTTGCGTGTGGAAATGTCATAAAACATTGGAAGAGAGTCCGTGTAATGGATACAGAGAAACGGTAGAATTTACAGTTAGTGTTAGAGATAAGGGTATATCTATCCACAATTTACTTTGAGGAGATCTAATTGATACTGAATTGGATAACTATTGCTTTTGGATTAATTGGTAAACCTATACTTACATTTTATTTTATCTGCAGTAGAAAGTAAGCCGATTGGCAACGACGATATCGAAGCTAATAATTATTCATCATCATCATCATCACAGCCCATAACAGTCCACTGTAGGACTTAAAGCCTGTCCCACGAAAGAGATGGCTGTTGCGCTAATTTCTAAGCTTGTCAGGTGGGTTGGAGATCGCAGTGACAAAAATATAACAATGGAAAAAGCTGTCGCCCATTGTATAGCCAACGGAAACTCTAGGTCTTTTGCCTCGAAACATTAGTCATTTTGTACGACACCCACGAATGTTAAGGGTTGGTGCTAGTCTACTCTGTCGTACACCACACGGCCAATTATATGTATTATTGTAAGCGATTATTTAAAATTTAAAATGAAGTTAAATTAGTTTATTGTTAGGGAATGTGGGTGGGACACGGGCATGAGTGTGTATTTATGTATGTTTATTATAGTGACCTTGAACATTAATAAAGTAGTATTTTAATATTCTACTTTCAATATTTCGCCAATTCAAATTAATCTATAATTATGATTATACCGTCTATTAAATTAACATACCTACTTCGGTATTCTTTATGTTTTCATTCGCATGTTATTTAATATATTTCTCAGCTTCTTTTTTAAGTTAACTAATGTGTAAAACCAATATTCACAGAAACCACCCCACAAAGAAACTAAAAGCTTCTTAGAAAATACTTATAAAATAGTATCAACTTAAAATAGAACAATAAAAAATAGTTCAGCTCTTAACAATAATTCGTTTTTATCTCTTCCACAGGCAAGCCGATCCGCTACAGCATCGTTTCCGGTGACCCTGACCGCAAATTCACTATCGAGCCACTCACTGGCGCCGTCAGGACCTCAGGGCAGCTGGACCGGGAGAACAGACCCTCGTTTCTCCTTAACGTGAGGGCTGTGAATGGAAATCCGTCCAGCTACGATCAGACACAGGTTTGTTTGCTTTTGATACTCGTAGTTAGTTTGTTTTGCAAAGTTCGTGAACATATTTTATAAATTATGCATTAAACTTTTCTTTCCTGTAGTTTTACTTGTCCGATGATTTGTTTAACTTTATCATAAAATCAATATATTATCAGTATAGTACTATAATATATATAATAATATAATATAATAGTGTATAATTAGTGGTTAGCGGAATATCCTCCATCGTATTTTAACTAAAATATTGGAATCCAGATCGTTGCAGCACTTTCTCAAAACTCTTGATTATCGAAGAAATTAGTATGTAATACATTCTAGTCGATTTAAACCTATAACAACTGAACTCAATATTTTTTGTTCAGGTCCAAATCACTCTCGAAGACGTCAACGACAACGTGCCCGAGTTTGGTACTTCATCTGTGAGGGTATCCGTCGCTGAGTCAGCAGCGGTAGGATCCGTGGTGTATGCAGCTAGGGCCACAGATGAGGATGAGGGCAGGAACGGTCAGGTTACCTACCAGCTACTGTCGGCCACAGGACCAGCTCACACGTTCTCTGTAAACTCCCAGCATGGATTGGTGACTTTGTTGAGGTTTGTTCTTTATTGATGCAGCAACTCTTCTCTTTTTGTCAAGATGTTTTTTTAATCTCAAATTGATCGTGTTCTCTCTTTAACTAACTTTATTGTCATTCCTTCACAAACATGTTAAAAAAAATATTCGTGTCTATAACTAATGTTAGCGTGATATAAAAACCCAATCTTTTTTCCATCAGGTCACTGAACTACGAGAACTTGGTGCGTCATACGTTAGTGATTTCTGCTCGGGACGGGGGTAGTCCTCCACTCAGTGCTAATCTTACTTTGGTAGTCGATGTGCAAGATGTAAACGACAATGCACCGGTGTTCGAACATGACTCTTACAGCGCTAACGTGGTGGAATCGGATGGTGTTAATACTAAGGTACGTGCTTTGTGTAATATATTTCACAAGAAATGCTCCATTTTGTTGAATCGTTCATTCATTTGGAAATCGTATCAGTAAAAATACAGTTTTGATGATATAACTAAAAGTAACGATAAAGGTAGATACCGAACCAAATTATATTTTACGTAAATATTTAACAAAACATTTTCTTACAGATCATAGAAATCCAAGCAATCGACAAAGACACAGGCAATAACGCGCGGATAACGTATCGTATTGTCACGGACAATACAAGCGAAGAGTATTTCAAAGTAAAACCTAATACAGGTTGGGTGTACTTGGCTAAACAGCTCGATAGAGAGACAGTTTCTCAACATACTATGACTGTAACAGCAACTGACAATGGTATCCCGCCACTATCAGCCACTACCAGTCTTACAGTGAACGTTATAGATGCGAACGATAACGATCCAGTGTTCTCAAGTTCATCGTACGAATTCGTCGTGGAAGAAAACAAAAAATCTGGAGCCTTTGTCGGAAAGATCTCAGCCACTGACGCTGATTTAGGAGACAACGCTGTTCTGAGATACAGCCTGTTTCCTTCAAACACTAGTTTCTCAATCCATCCAGTAACAGGTGGGTTCGAAAATAACTTTATTAATCATTCAAAATGTGATTTGGCCTCGCGTTTAATATTGTGATATGAATGACCATATTTTCTTGTCAGCTAAGCGGGTGGTCCCCTTGGGTTTTAACAGGCTAATTATTCTATTTAATGTTGTATTTGCAACTCTGAACTGTGTATTAATATATTCCAGCGCACAGAAGTCAGAGACGTAATACGTTGGTATATTTTGAATCGTAAATCAATGATTTCTTAAAGGATTTCAATAAAAAACGAGGTTGATAAAAGTTATCGTTTGAAATATTAGGCAATTATGTCAAACTAGTCTGACCTCAGTTGCATAAAACATATTAAAATCTAAAGTCACATTCCAACGTTTCAAAAATACATATTTATCAAAATCTTTTTTTTTTATAAAAGAAATATCTTACCCTATCCCCATAGTGGTATGTTTGTTCAAGTCGAGATTCCCGGCCACTAGACCACTCGGCCATTGTTTAGCCAGCCGGCACTTTTGAAAGCTAAAACCCAAAGTATGTTGTGCCTCAAGACTCATCGACTGGGTAAACAGTTTAGGCAAACAGAGTTAATACTTACCTGGCCAATATAGAGGAATGGGGAGCAAAGTGTGTTTGCGTTGTGCCTTCCCATGAATATCGTTTACTGTTGCGATTTTGGGTAATATCAAAACTTGTTAATAATAAGAAGCGAAAGAGCGTAGAAAGCATGTGATAATGGTCTTGCTTAGTCTTGAGCCGTCTTATGCCTCCCGCGGGATCTCCTTCTCCAGCTTCAGATTTAAGTACCTTTAGTTTTATCTCTGGAACTAACGCAGCTCGTGATCAAATCAGACATTGTAAAAATGTTACTAGAAACACGGGCTAAATATATGCCTCTGGTATTTCAAAGCTATCATTAAACTCTTGCAGGCACCGCGCGTGACTTTTTCCATACTCGGCATGGGCGTTTGCAAAAAAGGGGGTAGCACATCGTTATCGCCTACCTAACTGACTGATGAATGGTAGACCGTTCCGTCTCAATTCGGCTTATCGGCGATCGACACCCCGCGAGCCAGTTAGCGCATCTTTACCGAGCCCAACCCTTTGCGGTGCCCCGCTAAAATTCGTAAATCATTCCCCATGACGGCTGTATGTGGTCCCGACCCACCGACCGAGGATTCAGATCCAAGCAGGTGCCGATACAATGTTTTCGGTAGCAAAAACTCCCGCCGTTTATGCACATAATCGTATCTGTGTCTTGTTCATTTTATTCGCCGGCATCTCAAAGATGTCCGATATCGATCCGTTCACGCTATCTGATCCGCGGTGCGACTAGTACGGCTTATATATTTAATGCACGCCTATTAATCAATCATTTGTGGCAATTTTTAACCGAGAGGTGGCACCACTAGTCCGACTGGCTATCCGCTACGGGAGGCGGCCCGGATGAGTTAATGCGCGTCAATTCCAAGTTATAAACGTCGCCGCGCGCGCATGCGCCGTGACCCGCCATTAACTATTATTAAAATATTGCTATGTAGAAGCCTCGCTATTCTCTCCCGTGTTTTATTACAGGCCTTACCGGCCAGATACTGTCGTCGGGCATTTAAAGCTCATACGTTACAAATGTACGTGTAGGACGTTGCACGGCCCTACAACTCGTTCCGTTGACGGATACCTTTTATTTTCAACTGTTCTCAAATGAATTATAGGCGTTAAACGATGTTGGAATCTGACTCGCGACTGTGTGACTATAAATTGTGGTAATGATACGAATTAAGTATATGGCAGGGTGGAACGAAGAAGGTAATTGTGATTGCAGAAAAAAATTACAGTCGTTCACAGCTTCTATCGGGAGCGGTGCCCTGTTTTTGCGCTCATTCGAGACATTTCGCCATTTACCTCGAGTGCGCGGTGAACATTCTTACCGTATATTATCAAAACAAAATCCGGACCCGCTCCAATATCCGTGCGCGGGGAAAATAACGATGAACATTTTTTTTCTAAAGCCCGCTTCACATCGCTCATTACGAGCCGTCTCTACCACGTCTTATTATCCACCGACAACTTTATCCACCTCCACTCGATTTTGAACCTAAACATAGTCGTTAAGGATACATTATCGCTTGTGCACGCTCCGAGAAATCACGTTTACCTTCCTTCCTCGGTTCTGTCATCACGATTTTTAGGTTCCCAATACGGAGTGGACCCACGGATAATCATAGGTATTCCGCCTCGGGCGATCTTCTTTATGAATCCCTAATTTCGGGTTTCGGAATCATTATAATCGCTTTGAAATTGACAAAATTCTTGGCCGGTGGTGCGTTCACAAAATTTGTTTAGGACCTCTGCGTTTCTTATTATACGTTGCCGAGATTGGGTCTAGATTTTTAACGACAGCTAATTCACCCGTTCAGCGATTAAAGACTGACTTTAAATTGTTTCAGGTGTAATAACGACCAAAGAAGTGTTGGACCGAGAGTTTAAAGCGTCTTATTCGCTATTCGCTGAGGCCAGAGATCAAGGGAGCCTTCCGAGATCTAGTCGAGTTCCAGTGGCGATACAAATCAGCGACGTGAATGACAATGCTCCTGAAATAATTGACCCTCGGGAAGATGTTGTCAGCGTCCGAGAGGAGCAACAACCCGGTGCTGAAGTTGCCAAAGTAAAGGCGATAGATCGCGATAACGGCGTGAATTCCACAGTGACTTATTCTATTCTGAACGAGAGGGACATGGATACGTACGGCGTGTTTGTAATTGATCCCCACACCGGGGTTATCAAGACCAGTACAGGTATTTGCAATTAGTTTCGTAATGTTTAAGTACAGTTACAATTGCGAATTTCAATATTACTTTTAAACATGTATAGTGATTTGCCACTTATTCTAATATTGTTTCTTTTTTCAGTTCTTGACCACGAAGAGAGATCCATCTTCAGACTGACAGTAGCAGCAACGGATGGCGGAAAACCACCTAAGCAAACTGTACGACAATTGAAAGTTGAAGTTTTAGATTTAAATGATAATAGACCAACGTTCACTAGCTCCAGTCTTTCATTCAAAGTAAGTATTAAATAGCCGGCCCCTTTTTGCTAGCGGGAAACTCGCTCCGAACGAACGTTTCATCCTAAAGCCGTGTTTATTATTAATAATTCTCCTAAACAAATACTTTGTGTTCCAGGTAAGAGAAGATGCCAAAATAGGACATGTAGTTGGCACAGTTGCTTGCTGTGATAATAACATTCAAGAAAACTTAGTGAACAGCGACGATGAAAGACAAATTTCGTATTTACTCATGCCACTTACCACTGATCATTTACCGGGAACTTTTGAAATCGACCGTAAAACTGGTTCACTAGTTGTAGCTAGGCAGCTAGATAGAGAGTTACAGGATGAATATAGACTGGAAGTACGGGCGCTAGATACTTCAGCTACAAATAATCCACAAAGTAGTGCTGTTGCAGTTCGGATTGAAATTATTGACGTCAATGACAATCCTCCAAAATGGGAACAAGATCCAATAAACATTGAAGTATCGGAAGTGACCCCTATAGGAACGATTGTGTACAACTTTACAGCGAAAGATGCCGATTCAGGTTCCAACGGTGAACTTAATTTTCATATACTATCGTCGTTACCTTCCACCAAAAACGTTTTCAATCTAGACCCGCTAACGGGATCATTGACTCTCACTTCTGCACTAGATTACGAAACTCTGAAAGAATTTTGGCTAGTCGTTGAAGCGACTGACTTGGCCAGTAATGTTTCAGAACAAATAGCCACATCGGTCACTATACACATCTCTGTTACTGATGCAAATGACAACGTTCCTACATTTGTGTCTGCTAATAAGGCAACCGTATCCCTAAATACTTTGTCTGCTGTTTTATATCAAGCATTGGCCGTTGATTCAGATTCAGGAGATAATGGCAGAATTTCATATTACATTTCAAGTGGAAATGACCATGCTTACTTCGCTATGGAGTATGACAATGGCAAATTGACGCTGTCGAAGAAATATGCCTCAGACTTATCCAGAGTACGGTCGGGCCAGTATAAGCTTAACTTAACGGCGTCAGATCATGGAGTTCCATTTCCTAGACAAAGCCATATGACATTGACCCTTAATCTTCAAGAGTCGACCAATGTGCCCCCAAGATTTTCTGATTCATATTACAGAGCTAACATAAGCGAAGATATTAGACCCGGCAGTTTTGTGACTAGGCTGAATGCGAAGTCTTCGAGAGGCAATTCCGGGAATCTTACTTACATGATTCCTTCAGGTGTCGCCGATGATAAGTTCGTTATCGACGAAAGACTCGGCACGATCACAGTTAAATCGAAAATTGATAGAGAAGATAAGGATCAGTATACCTTTCCTGTCTATGTAACTGACTCAAGCACTTATCAGTCAACAGCAAATTTTGATGTCGCTACAGTAGCAATCAGTATTTTAGATGTAAATGACAGTCCACCTACATTCAGGACAGGTTCTTGCTATCCTTTGGCAGTACCTGAAAATAATGAACCGGAAGTCATTCATACTGTGGCAGCAACTGATAAAGATATTGGCGCAAATGGAGTCATAACTTACAGTATAACTTCTGGAAATAATGGAAATAAATTCTCGATAGATTCTACGACTGGAAAATTAACAGCTAGAACTTTGGACAGAGAAACGCAATCAAAATATCATCTCACTATCACAGCTTTTGATCATGGATCGCCAGTAGCATTACAAGGCTCTTGCAATATAACTGTTTTGGTCGAAGATCAAAATGACAATGATCCTGTATTTGATACGGGACATTACTCTGCTGCGATTCCAGAGAACTCTCCGATTGACACATCTGTTATAAAAGTCAGAGCTACAGATGCCGATTTAGGCTTCAATAAAAGGATTGTGTACTCATTAGCAAATGAGAGCCAAGGATTATTTAGAATAGATAACAAGACTGGTATAATATTCACTACTGGGTAAGTGATTAAGTAATGTTGTTAATAAATTTGTTGATATTTTTACACTTATTGTTATAGTAAAACTAATTCGATATTTTATCTTTTGCAGGACATTTGATAGGGAAAAAATAAATGTATATAATTTTGAAGCCGTTGCAACGGATGAAGGTCGCTACGTCGCGAGATCGCAAAGGGTGTCTGTAGAAGTCAACATAAACGATGTCAATGACAATAAACCGATATTTACAAAGTATCCCTTCAAAGAACAAGTAGCGACTTTAACACCTCCAGGCCAAAGTTTACTTCGGGTTTCAGCCACTGATAATGACATTGGAACTAACGCGGAAATATTATACGAACTTCTTGACACATCAAATAACAAGTTTAGAATAAATCCAACAACAGGCGTACTCACAGCTACGCAGAGTTTGGCTAGTGAAACCGGCAAACTGATTCATTTAAAAGTCATGGCCAAAGATAAAGGAAATCCACCTCAAAGTTCTATAGGGCTTATTGAGATTCGAGTCGGAGATTTTTCTGATCATACACCTACACTCAACTTCCAAAATGAGACATACAATGTCACTATTGAAGAAAACCTGCCATATGGAAGAGATGTGATACAAGTAACGGCCGTCAGGAGCGACGGACGCCGACAAAGGGTAATCTACGAATTCGGAAACGGAAACGACCTATACGCATTCGAAATCGACTCAAACACCGGCGCAATAAGGGTCAACAACTCAGCGAATTTAGATTACGAATCTTATCCCGGCCCAACGAGGCAACTCGTTGTGGTCGCCCGCACCGAAGGCGCGCCAGTCTTATACGGTTATTGCGATGTAACAATAAATCTGTTGGACCAAAATGACCACGCTCCCAGATTTACGCAACAACAATATATCGCGAACGTTCTAGAAGGAAATACTAAAGGCGAGTTTGTCGTACAACTGGCGGCGAGGGACGACGACCGCGGCGCGAACGCACGGATTCTCTACCACATCGTGGACGGAAACCACGATAACGCGTTTATTATTGAGCCGGCGTTCTCTGGATCGGTGAAGACCAACATTGTTCTGGATCGTGAGATAAGAGAGACGTATAAATTGACAGTTATTGCCACCGACGAAGGCGACCCGCAGATGACCGGCACCGCCACGCTGCGCATCAACGTCGTCGACGTGAACGACAACCAGCCGACGTTCCCCCCGCCAAACGTCATTTCGATATCCGAAGGTACGTTTGTTCCGAGTTTTTGTTTTCGTTTACGTATTCGGTTTTAAATTGCCATAGGGCGGCCTACCGGCTTTACGAAATAAATTGGTAGAGCAAAAAGCGTTTCACAAAGAGGGAGGCATTTTACATAATTTGTATTCCCGACTCCGCGGCTGGCTTACATTGCGACTTCTCGATTCCAGCGCCGAGATTAAATAAAAAGGACTCCTTTAGGATCAATATTTATTGGATGGTATTACATTTTTTTCGAGCGCATGTTTTAGCGGTGCCTCCCCAACGGTCCGCGGTCGCGTTCTTTTTTTGCCCCTTTGTTTTTATATCATTGTACGTCGACGGTGGTTTTGTTTTGTAGAGCCTTATTTTGCAGATCGTTAAAACGGCAGTCAAACGAGAAAGCGTTGTGGATGTTTGATTTCATTTTGTTCCTTTGACTTTTTACAGGAACGGAAGTTGGTGCTGTGCTAACATCTGTCACCGCCAACGATGTTGACACGTATCCTGCTTTGAAATACGCGATAGTACACGGAGATAACAGCTTCTCTATAGACCGGTATAGCGGGAAGATCGTCCTGAACAAACGACTCGACTACGAAACAAAAAAATCGTACGAAGTGAACATAACCGCATCCGATAATGAACACTTGGCCAAGACGACTCTTACTATCAAAGTCACCGATGTAAATGACAACACTCCTGTTTTTAATGAGATCTCTTACAATAGAATATTGCCCGGTAAGTTGAAATTGAATTATAAGAACATTAAAATAATGTAACGGTACAGCAAACGCCCATAACAGTGATAACAGTCGACTGTTGGACTTGAGCATCCTCCCGATTAGTGGAGAGCATTGCTATATGCGATTTCCATGAGCTTGGCAGGAGGGTTGGAGACGTTTGCATAATAAGGAGGCTCTTGTAATTACGGGCTTGAGACAAGTCAGTCAAAATTCTCACCAAATTTATGTCTTACTTGAAACTTGCATTCCATCAGGCTTGCTGTCTACTCATTTGTCAGTTTAATATTGATACTACTATTTTTACTAATGTATTCAATGATAACATTTCAGAAGGCATCGGTACACTTGAAGTCGGTACAGTCAGCGCAAAAGACGAAGACAGCGGTGATAATGGCAAGATAGGGTACTCGATGCTGCGCCCTACAGAAGGCTATCACATTGACTCTGCCTCCGGAACGATATACGTCAACTACAGTGCACTATCGACCAGCCAGCGTGATACCCAGCTAGCCGTGGTGGCAACAGACCATGGAAAACCAAATCGCAGTTCTGTAGCAGCCGTTAGAATTAGCACTGGAGCCACTTCCGAAATCAAGCCGTTCATAGGTCAAGACACGTACAGGTAATTACTTAACGAATTATTTTAATGAAACAAAAATGTCTAAGCAAACTACAAACTTGTTGAGACTGTGAGATTTTAATAATAAATAGGAAAATATATTTTTTTTTGTTTTAAAATGCTAAATAGTAGATTAAAAGATATAAGTACAGACGCGACCAGGCTCTTGGCTTTAGTAACGTTTATTTAATCCTTTCCTAATTCTGGAGAGCTAGTGCAATTTTTTTATCTAAAGTTAAGTAGGTAGCCTAAAATATTTATTTTAAGTAGGTAGTCGAGTAAAGCCTTGGATCATGAAAATTGGAAGATGGATAGGGAGGCCTAAAATATAAATTGTAATTTTTTCTTTCTATTTTAACTTTTTTAGTTTGATTATAACATTGGCGATTATCTCTATTCCAGGATCACTGTGAACGAAGACATGGATAAAGGATCGTCATTACTGCAAATTGGAGGTATAAATGATGTCCTGAAGAAATACAACTTGGAGTTCCACATAACGTCTGGTAATGAAGGAGACTTCTTCGATGTAACACTTGAGGGAGCACTGGTATTAGTCAATAAGCTAGACAGAGAGACCCAAGATTTATACACTCTTGGTCTCGCAGCGGTAGAACAAGGCAAGATGATGTATAACCAAAACAAGACATCGATTACCGTATACGTCACCGTTGCTGACGCAAATGACAATGCGCCAATATTCTCAACAAATGACTTCGAACTCGCTGTAAGTGAAGATGCTAAAACTGGATATACTCTGACACAACTCTCAGCTACAGATGCCGATTTATATGGAACTCCTAACTCGGCTATAACCTACAATGTCACTTCTGGTGATGATGAGAAATTATTTTTCATACATCCTACCACAGGAGTTTTGACTGTCAACAAAACTCTTGACTACGATTTTGGGAATACTGAATACAAACTTATTATTGTGGCTTGTGACCAAGGGACGCCATCGCTGTGTAACGCTGTGCACATAACAGTTGGAATATTAGATGAAAATGATAACGCACCTACGTTCCCTGTAAGTGAATATTTTGAAAGCATCGGAGAAAATGAGAGAGTTGGTACCTCTATTTTCACGGCAAGAGCAACTGATTTAGACAAAGGAAAATATGGAAAATTAAACTACTCCATTATACCCAGTTCATCGAATTATAATAGAAATGATGATTCTTGGAAAATGTTTCAAATTGATGCAACTACAGGTTTGGTGAACAGCAACGCTGTTTTTGATTACGAGCAAAGAAATAAGTATGAATTTACTGTTAAAGCTTCAGACACGGGGGGTAAAACATCTACTGTAAAAGTAAGAATAGATATTGAAAGTCGAGATGAATTTTATCCTCAATTTACCCAGAAAACATATAACTTCGGTGTACCGAAATCAGGTCCTCTTCCAGCCGGTTTCGTAATAGGTCAAGCTACAGCAACTGATCGTGATAAAGGCCTTGATGGCCGTATTGTATACCAACTCTCAACTTCACATTCATTCTTCAAAATAAACAGAACAACTGGCGTCATAATACTAAAAAAGAAAGTTGAATCTGTCGTTAGCCTGTTTGGTTCAGAGAAATCTATCAGCTTGGTGGTAACAGCAAGCTCTGGAAGACAAGGTTCTTTGACGAATAAAACCGCTGTTGAAATTCTACTAGATCCTTTGGCGACTGTCTCCGATGTTAACCACATAAATGATGTTGCAGCCAGCAGTGGATTATCTGACTGGGCTTTAGGATTGCTCATTGCGTTTATCTTCGTTATCATTATATTTGCTGCTGCGTTTTTCCTCCTACATATGAAAAACAAACGACACAAGAAAGTTAACAAACCGGGCCTCAATTCAGATGGAGTCGGCGCAACTAATAGCTATGTCGATCCAAGTGCTTTTGACACAATTCCGATTAGAAACACAGGTGCTGTAAATGCTGCAAATTTTGCCCCTCCAAAATATGACGAGATACCGCCTTACGGTCCCCACACAGCGAGCTCTAATTCTGGCGCAGCCACGACGTCGGAATTATCTGGATCTGACCAATCAGGGTCAAGTGGTCGGGGATCTGCTGAGGATGGAGAGGACGGAGAAGATGAGGAAATCAGAATGATTAATGAAGGACCTTTGAAGCGAGATGGTATACATCGGAAGACCAATGGAGTCGATGATGATAATCTTTCTGACGTATCTGTACATAATACGCAAGAATACTTAGCAAGACTAGGTATCGTTGATACCGGTACTGGTGGTGGAGCATCGACGTCATCTAGAAGATGTTCAGAAAATGTTGGAACTAAAGATAACATGTTGCATCATGGACCAATAGATTCAATGCACATGTTCGACGAAGATGGAGCCCACGAACGTGATTTAACTAATCTAATTTATGCCAAATTGAACGAGGTGACTGGTAGTGAGCGAGCAAATAGTGCAGACGAGGCTGCCGCAGTCGATAGAGCGATGGCTTTAGGAGCTTTCCCTAGTGCACCGGGGGAGAACACCGCTGTGCCTACAGCAGGTCCTTCAATGACAGGAAGCCTAAGCTCCATAGTCCATTCGGAGGAAGAACTAACCGGTAGTTACAATTGGGATTATCTTCTTGATTGGGGGCCTCAATACCAACCGCTTGCGCACGTTTTCTCAGAAATTGCTCGGTTGAAAGACGATGCAGTGTCTCTACAAAGCGGAAATAGTGGTGCGTCTAGTGCAAAGAGCAAAGCAACATCTATGGCTGGAGGCAAGAGCGTACCACCGCCGTTGTTGACTACTGTTGCTCCTAGAAGTTGTCCTGCACCCTCATTGTCCTGTAGGCAACCACAGCACTTGCTGCCTAGGTCGCCAATCAGCCACGACGTGCCGGGCGGTTTCTCTGCAGCTGCAGCTATGTCACCCTCGTTTTCACCGTCATTATCTCCTTTAGCCACAAGATCACCCTCAATGTCACCATTAGTAGGACCCGGTTTACCGCCAGTCCCGGGAAATAGGAAACCTCATCATTCCACTATGAGGATATGAATGTGCTATTTACTAGCGTACTTATGAAAAATAATAATATTGTATATATCGTCTATGTAACGACTGGTTTGCCTGTTAAGTATTCTTAGTAATATTTATTTAAAATAGTCGATTTGATCGGCCTAGTTTTTCTGTACTCTATTATCATTTTGTGCATGTTGCTCGTACTTTAGACTGTCTAGAATATGCTCAAAGTGAGTTATTAAGCGCTTATTACCGATTTTTACGGTAAATGTAAATATAGTCTTCATTCGGGTTGTAACTTTAATACTGTAAATATTAAGTAGTGTGTATATTTTAGTGCCTTGTAAAAATGTTAAATGAAGACTGCCATGTACTTAATTGTATTTTAAAAACAAAACAAACAGCTTTACTGTAAGCTATAAGTGTAATTTTAGATTCAATTTTATTGTAGCGTTTATACACTATATAACTTGTTTCTTATAAACTGCAGTCTCAAATTATTAGAAAGTTAAATAATACTTCTCTTGTGCCTTCAATGGTTTTCCAAAACCCAAAACTCAATGGAAGCCTTTTATACTGTGATTTTCGCCTTAGAATCGAAAATAAACTTAGTACTCTCTAATAATATAACTGATCGGTGATATTTGTATGTAATAAACAACAAATTCGATAGAGAGAGATGTAAATAATTAAATAAATCCTGTTCATATTAAATGTAAGTTCCAACGACTGTCGACGATGGATGTTTAAACGAAAATAAAATGAAATTTTTATAATTTACTTTCACTCTTTTATTTCCACTTACATCTTCCGTGATCGAAAACTTATACAAAGTAATGATTATCACAGTTGGATCTAAATCTACGATATAAAGTGCCATTGTAATTAGTGATTACGTCATACGTTATTTATAACGTAAAATATTGGGTAATTTACCCGGTGAACTATCATATTCATGTAAAATTCAGATTATGAACGGATTTAAGCCGAGAGTCAACTAATGATGGATAAAGGGCTTTTTATTCTACGCAGTGACATACGAACAGACAGCCCACTGATGGTATGCGGTAACTGCCGCCCATAACATCATTGATTCATGTATTCAGGTTGCAGGCACCGCAGGTGCGTTGTCACTGTGAGGACTAATATGAAAAGCCGTATCCTTCGAACCGGAATACAACAATGCAAGCATTGTTGCTTGGCGGTAGAAATTGATAGGGCGGTGGTACTCACCCAAACGGACTTTTCAGGCTTGACAGAAACCACCTTATGGCCGAAATGCCTGCCAACTCGAGTATTCGAGACAATATCTGTGGTCTACCTAATAGAAAGTAGCTCTCTAATTATAAAATAACAAGGATATTCCAAACTCATTTAGATACTTTTAAATGTGTACGGGTTCAAATGAAACAAACATGTGTCTACGTCCACACACACAGTTCTATGTGTTCAATAATTGAACTGTACAGTCTAACTGTACTGTCTTGTTGTGTTTTTCGAGTTTCTGATACACTTATCAGCTTTATCTGAGGTATACGACTTATTTTAACGTAGGTATGTGACAGACATATATCTAACAAAGCCTGCACAGTTAAAACTAAACAGGTGTACATGTGTAAGACGTGTTCTAAGCGAAAACTCACCCGAAGGTGGACCCAAACAACAGGAACTTAGACGAAATCCTTAAATTACGTCTTACAATACAATTGACATCGTAAAAAGAATGCAAATACTAGAAATCAATTACTCACTACAATTAATCTGTAAAGGGACTTCAAAACTGGACGTATAAAAATTCTTTAGGAGTATTCGGACAGTCACAATATTCTTAAAGAAAGCATTGTTTACTAAACAAAACCAGTCCTCTCTGGCAAGATTATGTTATTCTTGTTCTAAGTTTAGTCTTCTCTGTTAAGATTTATTGAAATTTTATTTTATCAAATTGTATATATTATAAATGTAAATAAAACTAATTATAAAGAAATTACGATAAGGTATATGATAGAATATGCAATCATAATGGCATCTGCATACCTATTAATTTGTAAATTATCCTCGTCTATTCAATATTTAATTATTGTTATGTTAATTATTAGGGAACATAAAAATTTCTCAGACCGATCAGTCCGGCAGAAAATTTCCTGCAAGAAGTGTTTTAGCAAAAAGTAGACCAAAAATGTTGCAGTTTCCCTTTAAGTAGGTATGTAAAATGTATAAACTAGGAAATATTACCGTGGGTCTTATTTTAAAAGTGAATTCATTCAAAAAACTCCACTAGCACTACGTATCTACCTTCCACCCACAATTTCCTCTAACTTTCAAGGCCTCTATACATTATTACAAATTCAATGAGTATCACACAAGATCACAACATATCCCTGTGCAAATTTTAGGGTAACGCTTTTCTAAAGAACTACCATGAACTAATATTTTAACGAGATTCTCCTCGTGACATAAGGCCAAACCCCTCGTTTCACTATTCTCCAGCGCCTACTTTTTTTATTATAGCACTTTTACTTATACGTATTTTGCAAGAACTTTCCTATTTAGGCACTACGTAATGAATACATACAATAGTTTCATGAACGATAATTACAGAGCAGACTGTAAGTACTTGCTATAAATCTATTCTTGATATTGGTCATCAATATTGCCGCATATCCATATCCACCCAGTACCTACAGGCAAAATTGTAGGCAGACTGAAGTGAACTATCTGGATATTTTTCATACTGTACACAATACTGGTATACCAAAAGGCGGTGTATTAAATTCGCTTGACGCTGCCACTACTGTTATTGGCGTGGTTATGTAAATGCATGTCAATGATGACTTCGTCGGAGCCGATAGTCTTGGGTATGGAACCTTCGAGCTCAGCACTAGGGGTCACCATGACGCCGTTCGCGACAGTTTCCTGGAAAAGATAGAAATCATTGAACTACCAAGATATAATGAAATATATATTATTGTATGTTTGAAACACTGTGATCTCCAACCCGCCAATCAAGCGTCGAGAGTAATCTCGAAACGCGTAAGCATAAGCTTCCACTCCTTATGTGTATATACGATCATGATACCATTCCAGCTCTTGTTATGTAGGTAGGTATTTTAACAGTTAGACCGACCAAATAAAAGTTGGGTTATGTGAATAGAGAAGTGCATGTAGAAAGAGTGAATGCTGAAATGATGAGTGATACGGCTATACCTCTTCATCTAGAAAGTTAATGTATTTCAAGTGTACGGTGTGGTATACACCACATTTTAAAGGTGAAGAGGCTAATCAAATTCACTCACAGTGGAAAGTGCATCGCAGGCCATCAGCTCATTCTTGGAGAGGTGCTCGACGACCGCCGCGGCGTAGCAATCGCCTAGCATGTTGTTAGTGGTCCGGATGCGGTCTCTGGAATAAAATATAATTAAAATTTATCCAAAATACGATGGAATGAATAGGCTCGCCTGCGATGGTTCGGGATGATGAATGATCGAATAACCAATAACCTAACTAATAATCTTTTCACAGATGTACTCACACAAGCCAGTCCACAGCGAATAGCAGTGACACGTCATGCGTAGGAGCATCCACTGCTGCCAATACAATCAACAGCAAAACCATGGCCGCCGACGGCACTGACGCCGAGGATACTGATGCCGCTGTAGATGTCAGGCTGGAAATGCAAAGGATAATCATTAGACTTGCGAAAACGCACGCAGATGCTACGAGCTGCACTACTGCTAGCTTACTTATTACTAGCTTTTGCCCGTGATACCTATGGTCCACGTGGAAATCGTTTTTAGGGCAGTTTGTATTTTTCCCGAGCGATTCCGATTTCCGAAGCATTTCAAATGACCTCCCTAATGTATGATAGCTACGGAGAGGTCAACAAACCGAATTGGATGAAACATGGCCTAGATTTTAAGTTCTACCCCAAACCACCAAACTGTGAAAACTCCATCAAAATCGATTCGGCGCCGTTTCCATATTTTTTGTAGGTTAGCTGGTCTATTATGATTTCCCATTAGGTGTTCCAGGTTCCATAGGTACACAACAAAAAAGTTTCATTCAAATTTGTCCAGTAGTTCTGGATTATTATAGATTACAGAGATAACAAACAGACAGACAAAAATGTTAAAAATTCTTGATTTATTACTATTTATTCATCGCCCTAAATTATTTTTTTGTAAATATATTCAATGTAGGTATAGACACACCTTTTTACTGTTTTATTATAAATGTACTCGTATATATATAAAAAGTAGCCTTGGCATTAAAGGTGAGTTTCATTAGATTGCATGCAATGTCAATTTAGAGTGTTTGTATCAGACACACATCGAAGAATATGACACAGGATCCACTTTGAAGTACAATGATTTCTAATGTAAATTAATTCTTTTCGTTAATTAGCTAAGACATTAGAGAGAACATTTGCAACTCTTTAATTCCCAGTGATCTGCCAAATTTTCCCTGTCATATTGAAGCATAAGCTTTGGATACGCTGGCGACGAGGCGAGACGGGGCAATGCGACGTACGTGCTTGAATTCTTAAGACTGTGAGCTTTAGGCTATAACTCGAACAAGCTCAGGATAATATTGGATGGAGTGTCACCCGGTTTCTCAAATCGTCTAGTCCCAATATCGGGTGTCTAAATTAACTAGGGGTTCACAATACCGACCATAATAAAATGTCCAAAGTACCAAAGGAACTAGTTAGAGAGCTGCTAGAACTCTACCAACAACATCACACATTGTTGAAATACTTAACAGAAAACGCTGCTGCCCGTTCTCTGAAACATTTGTCGCCTTATACGACACCCGTCACACCTATTGATTGGTATTTGAGTAAGGCCTGGTGCTACATTCTACTCAGCTGGGCACACGGCCTCAGATCACGATCATTCCCGTACTCCCTTAATCATACTCCTAATCATAAACGTAAACTTAAGCAAAGCCAACTTACAATATAGTAGCCAATTGCGCAAATCCAAGATTGATGCTGTTCATCTGACAGATGAAGACGCTCGCCGTGGCCAGGAAGAGTGCTGTGCCGTCCATGTTGATGTTGCAGCCGATGGGTAGGACGAAGCGGGTCACGCGAGGGTCGATACGGAGGGGTCCTTCCATCGCCTTGAAGGTGACGGGAAGGGCTGCGGCTCTGGAAATTTGCATTACAAATGTCAGCATCAACATCGACGTCGTAATCACCACCATCACTATGATCATCGTCAATGTTAGTTCTATCACCATCATCACTTTCAGTATCTTTATCATCATTATCAACAGCTCGTTATAGTCCAGTAGTTTATTACGACGCAATTGAAGTTCTGTTCTGTTTCTGGATACGCATCAGCGTATCCAGAAATAGCCTTTTCACTCTGGCTTGAATGAGTTCAGGTAGTACTATTCGGGAAATACATTAGCAGGCAAAGCCAAAGCAGTAATCCGATTGCCTACAGAGTTTACAATAGACTTAGCTTTTAGTAATAATATTATTTTATCGGTGACTTAGCAAATTGGTACAGCTACATACATTATCTGGTGATTGTTACCTCGAATAACAGGCAATCACAAAATGTACAAAAATAGAATACTTTACGTTATACATACATATTTTAGATATATGATTTACACAATTTTAGAGTGAGGTCTTTAAAGAGAACCTTAATGGACGTTCTAAATGGGCAAACGCTTCCAATTAACGTAAAGAACTATGCCGGTGGTAAATAAATAATGCACATCGGCTTCGGCACCAGTGTGACAGAAACGATGCTCTGTAAAACCGAGTAATTACTGTCGGTGGCCAAGTGGTTAAGGTATCAGACTCGTAAGCGAGAGATAGCGGGTTCGAATCCCACTGGGGCCAATACCAAAGATTCTTTTCTGATTATGTACGTTAGTTGAACGCTAACCGATGCTCTTACGGTGAGGGAAAACATCGTGCTGAAATCTGCACATACAGGCGACTGAATGTGTAATATAATGAAAAAATGTAAGCAGGGTCACGGAGGTCAGATGGTCGATTGTTCCACTGTAATTGTCTGATCTGCCAAATCCTGGATAGTGGCCAAGGCGGACCCCGGGCCCTCGTGCGCGAGAACACAATAAAGACGCCAAGATAGTTATTTATATCTATAATATAGCATCAATCAAACCAAGTTCTCTATTTGGAATACTATTCGGAAACAAACAAAAAGGATTGAATAGAATATGAAAGTGAAGCCAAATTAATCGTTCGCGTGACCAAACCCAATTCACAGTTTACAGTTTATTGATCGTACGCAAACAAATCTATTTTTGGATAATAAAAGTAATCTCCGATCTCTACAATAAATAATCCTTTTGACTTAATATTCTTCTTTTATTAATACAGCAGTGGCTTTTAGATCATGATGTAACAGTTTTTAGAAGTATGTATCATCATTATATCAGCCAGAGGACGCCCACTGCTGGGCATAGGCCTCCCCCAGAGATCTCCACAAAGGCCGGACCTGTGCTGTCCGCATCCAGCTGGTACCTGCGATCCTTACCAGGTCGTCGATCCACCTTGTAAGAGGCCTACCCACACTGAAGAAGTATGTATGGAGTATATGTTCTTTTTCCATAATACGCCGATCCCATCTATGGCAGGGAGACGATGATAAATTAGTATTATTACTTTGATGTTGCTAAAGGGTTTGCTCGTAATGACGAGATCAACAATATACCAAGGCTTACCTAGAAAATGCCGTTCGCACATCCCAAGTCTACTATCATAGTTGTGTTATAACAACTATAGTCTTATTATTACTAGACAACACATTTGTACCTGTCACGTGTTGCGTAAGCCCCAGGGATACGTGAGAAATAGGTGCCTGAACCTACCGGTACCAGGAAAGAGGACCCGTAGGCGACCCAAGCAGACAAGGATTGACATCGTATTGCCGAAGACAAGGATTGACACTGAGTCGGATGCGAGAGCCAACGGCCAACGACGCGAGGATGCCGAAGACCGGGTGAAGTGGGGAAGAATGAGTAGGCCAGGGCATGAAGCTGAGTGAGGTCCCTTTTACACACCACACCACATACACATGCAACGGCTCTGTTCTTCAATTTTCTTTTATTCATATATGTTTGTCTAGTTGTTGTTTCCTCATTTGATGTTGTTTGTTATTAATTTTGTTTGTGCATTTTTATGTCACTTATTCTTAATACTTTTTTTTTTTTGTTTTACGGCTCTGGAGTCGAGCCACTGACCTCAAAAATACCTATGTGGAGGTCAGTGATTCAACACCTTTGAGCCATTTGTTATGTGTTTGTGGTGTTATTGTGTGTAAATAAATGTTTTCGTTCTATTCTATTCTATTCTATTCTATATTTGCATAGGCCGGGATAAGCGCTAGGACGATGATGTTGATGACGACAACACATTCAGTACGTATTTTAAACCAAACTATATAAACTGTATTTTTATTTTCTGTAATATTATAATTTGATGCAATAAAAAGATTACGTACATACATATGTATGTGGTTCAAAATACGTAGGTACTATGACCTTGAGTCTCCCATTGGCCTTTTCTGGTGAGATTTTTATCTAGTTGCTTACGTAATCAGGTGACCTCTTGACATGACCATGACCAAGGTGAACCTGCAACTTTTGAGCGGTGTCCCTCGTGCCTAGTAAATTATATTTCTTCGAGCCTTTATTTAAGTTTCTTACCGCTCAGGTACTTCGGTTTACGAGTAGTCCGATATTTGCATATACCATGGTCACGCAACATCTGTAAGCTTGTTACGTAACTCTATTACCAACAATACTCCGATTTCAATAATTGAAATTGTTACTTTTGCGATTACAAATAATCAATTTAATTTTTTCATTTTTCATTACAATGGAACTTTGATACCAACTTTGAACACATGAAATCAATAATACTAAGTCGCAAAAGTAACAATTTCAATAATTGAAATCAAAGAACTGTTAGCAACCGAGTTTCGTAGTAAGTGATCTGCGCGTGTTATTGTTAGCGATAGATCGTATGATACGCGGTAAGAAACCTGGTTTAATACAGTACATTATCTTACACCCGTATTCAGAAACATAACTACGAAGTCTCACAGTGCGTCTGACAGGTCACAAACTTCCACCCGACAATACTTAAGTGGCGAACGCCACTAAGCGTCCATTAAAATAAACGAAATTGACCAATCATAAATCCGTATTGAATGCAATGCGTTCACTTAGTAAAGTTCTCTACGTAGACAAGATTCTTTGTGAATACGGGTGTTATTGCTTTTCTATTTTCTAGCCAAAAATTCTTACGTAGTACTATATAGTCTATGCCGATGAAGCCGAATATGGGGTGATATAAAATAAACTAATGCTGCTCAAAAAAATTCAAGTAACTTACGTGGAAGCAGTAGCGGAAGCCGTCAGCATGGCGTGCGAGAGGCCCCAGTAGAACTTGTAAGGGTTCTTCTTGAGGAAGAGGAAGTATATGAGCTGCATCACCACCAGCTGGTAAAGGAAGACTCCGACCGCAACAGTGGCTATGAACCAGGCCAGCTGCGACATCACTTGAGCTGGAGACGGGCAAACGTAAACACACGATGTTTAGAAGCAAGGTTTTTAGGTAGGAGTCGGTGAAGCCTGATAAGTTGGCCTGGGTGGGTACCATTCTGCCTTGAAACAACAATATTACACATTGTTGTATTACGGTTTGAAGGATAACGTACTGGTAGACAGAGAAAACAGGCAGGAAGAAAATCAGGCAGGACAACACATCTCCGGTGTCATCGTCAAGCATAGAGCCGTCACTTGCACTGTAAGAACGCTGCTTTACTTAGATAAGTATTGTTTGTGAAATCAGGTGTTCTTATTGAATCATGTCGTCGAGAAGAGGCAACTGTAATAAACGAAAGACGCACATACGTTTCAAAAGCAAAACTCCTGGTCATTGCTCTTTGTTTAAAAAAGCACATACAGAGTAAAAATAAACGCTTTTTACAAGTAAATTATTACCGTAGCGCCTTGATTTAGAGTACTTAAATTACTATTTTTAGTATATTGAGTACACAATAATTGCATTTTATTTTTATTCACGTGTAAGAAATTCATCAATTCTTGATTTTGCGCCAAAATAAACAAAGTCTTTAACTTTTATAAACAAGGTGTTGTTTATGTTATTTTTTCGTCATTTTGGTGGATTCTTACCGACATTAGTAACGTCCAGGATCTTCCCGGCGATCACGCTGCTGACTCCAACTGGCGTGAACCACATAACGCCGGTCACCATCTTCATGATCACCTCAAATATGGCCTGGAAGAAGTCTATGACAACCTGCCCTTTGGGGCCCAATGTTCCCAGAAGGCTTCCGAACACGAGGCAGAAGAACACCAGACCAAGCGTGTTCGTGCCCGATCTGGAAGAAATAAAATTTGTAATTTGGGCGTACTTAATGTATCTACTAATGCATTCGGCACATTTTATGGGCATATTTATTTTAACTCAGAACTTAAATTGAATAAAAATATTTGGATAAAGCATTTTGATGCGGAACGACAAGAAATAAAAAGACAAGAAAACTTTGAGTTTAATATTCTTAATGGATGGAGCAAGAAAACCTACTGTGTCGACAACAAATGAATGGCTTAAGAGCAGGCAAATAATGACGAAATGGGTGATTGGCGGCAAGCGTTGTGACAGTGGCCAATTAGCAGTTGTCACTCAAACAGCGCATTAAATCAGTATGTCTCGCATAGCGCGCGAGTTTCAGTAGCTCATAGTAACTTACAATAATCTTAATACCTCCTCCTATCCTACTGTATCTACTGTATTATGTTTTGTATGAGCAATAAAGTGTTTACCTATCTAATACCATCCCTCCACTCGCCACCTCCAACCGAGTGGACATCACGTGTCATATCGCGCGAGTGGAGAAGAATAAACAGTAGCCTATGTCCATACTCAGGTGATAAAGTATCTCCATACCGGATATCACAAAAATCGGTGCTGTGGCTTAGCCGTGATAACGTAACAGACAGACAGATATACTTTTGCATTTACAATATTATTAGTGATATCAAGGATTATTAATGCTGCCTACGTCGCTCTTTGTGACATTATTAAAACATTAGTTGATTGATTCGCTAGATTGCCCATTTATATAAAACTGAAACCAAGGCAATTTATATACCATGGCTGGCATCGTTAAAACCGCCCTTGACTTTTGTAACATTTATGTCTTTAGGAAAGTTCAGATTTCGTGTTCACATGATTGAAAATACCGTACCTGTATGAAATAACACGAACTAAAGTGGGCATCGTATCATTCTCAGTCAAATTCTTCGCGAAAAGCGTTGGTGGTTCGGCATAAACCGTATGTGCTTGCTGGAATGCTGCTTGTACTATGTTGTCGGGGAATATATTTCTGCAACAAAGATAAGAATTGGAGCTATTTATATCTTTGTAAAAAAATATATTTATATATGTTCTTTGAAACACTGCCAATCGTTCTGGCAATTGCAATCGCTGTCGTCGCTTTGACAAGATAAATAAAATGAATGACGATTTAACTGATTATTCGTCTGACACTCACGATTAATTAGGCGGATTAATAAACGTAATTCTTAAGTGATTCATTGCTCGAGTGGCGCTGGTTGGATCATGTGCTGCGTAAGCCCCAGAGAGACTTTGGACTCAGCAATAAACGAACAGATAGTTCGCTTGATGGAAAGCCATACTGTCGCCTATACGTAAGAAGTAGATGCCTAATTAAATTGCTGACCTGTATGACAATCCATATTTATGATTATTTCAAACTAAACTCGCGTTCTTTACACATATTATTGTTTTACACGGGACTCACACGCGACGTACCTTTTCGATTTGTTTTCCCCAAGGGAACACCATTAGTCCATATTTATGTTAGTAACAATGGTTCTCTTACAAGACCATATTAGTAAAATTAATTAATACAAACTTTCCATGTCAAGTCAAAGAAATAACTTAATTATGTCAAAAATTACATTACATTAAGAGTGTCGATCAATATTAATAAATTCAATTCGAAATTATATATAAACCTGCCGGTAGCAGAAAAGTTTCCTGTCCAAGAAGATGAGCAATGACGGATGGATTGACGTAGCCGAGTCATAAGCATTTGCTATGTCATAAGAATACTTATTAAACTTCGCTACGCAACAGAAACAAAGAACACCAACTCACCTGCCAATGTCTAGAATACTGTCCAAAATGCTGTGGTCTTTTTTATTCTGTACCAAGATGCCAGGCTCCTCCCTTAACTCTGGTTGACCAGGATGAATCAGCATAGCGAAACATATGCCAAGGAACGCATTGAACATGGACGTCAGGATGAAATAGAGAAGCGTTCTGACAGCAATCCTTCCACTCATCTTGGCATTAAGGCTTGCGGATCCAGCTATGAGACTGGCTATGATTAGGGGCAGTATCATCAGCTTAAGAAGCCTCATGAAGAGCTCCCCAGGATACGATATGATCATGAGAGCGTCAGGACCCAGTTGGTAAGGGCGAAGACCGAAACCTGTAATCGTTCGTCTAATTTAGGATTTCGGGTAACTTTTTTGTTTTCTATATTACTCTGGTACAAACAAATTACTTTAAATATATGAATTTAGTTTTATTAAACAATATAATTTTTAAAGTTAAGATTAGAGATTTAACTATAATTTTGAATACTGATATACATAGCATATTAGAGGTAGACCTTTGTCCATATGCAGGATTTATTTTGACAATACAAGATTGCATGAAAAAAATACAAACAAAATAGAAACATCTTAAAAAAGAACCTGACTTTGCGTATGCTGCAGCATATTACGGCATTGCTTTTGCGCCAGGATAATAATGATAATTTGAGAAGAAGGAAAAATTTACGTTTTAAGTACACAAATTTCAGTGCAAATATCTCAAAATCCAAATATCTCACCGACAGCTATTCCTGTAATCACTCCAGCGAGGGTTATCACCAGCATTGTGTTCTCCATGATCCACTTCTTCACTCCCTTGGGCTCCACTGGCGCGGCCCTGTCTTCCGAGGTCTTCGGGCCCCGATCCCCTGGCCCCATCTTCGCAAACAGGTATTCTGAAAACCGTTCACTTTTCTCCATCACCGGGCAATTGGTTGCCTAACCAGATCAGAAGATCCGGTGAACGAGATTTTGCGGTTCCCCTGGCTTCTTTCTATGCACTCTGTCTTGTATGTTTGTGTGTGTTTAAAGGGGTTTTTATAGGGTTTCTTTGTTAACTATTTAGGCAGTGTCGGTTTCCATAATGTCTTTTTGGTTTAATTTTACTTTGTTATTTTCAATTAACAATTTAATTTGTTGTCGTTATAAACACAACATTCTTCTTTTTTTTCTATTTGTGGCTAGTATTGTTTAAAGTATTAAACGCGAATAATAATTAGGTGAACATTGTAGCATCAGTCACGACAATTTTTATGTCAATACAGCACATGCTCAGCACTGCACTTTGTTCGACTAACCTACTATTTCATTTCTAAGCGGTGTTTTGACCGGTCGCTCTTAGCTGTTAACTGAGACTTTTGTATCGCTAATTTTCCTCTTCATCACTGCGCTACATTGAGAAACAACTCTCCCGTTTCGTTTTAACCCAGCAATGCACGGCGTACGAGGCTAACTGACCACGTTAGACGAAACTAAGTACAAGGAAGGAAGCCATGTTGGAACTGCGCGCGCACCCATCGATTATGCAGCGGTGACTTTGTTGTATTATATATCTATAAATACATTATTAAATTGTGAGCATTATGCACTGAACTTATAGGATTATAGTCATTTTCAGGTAGTTGCGTCAGCTTGCACCTGGTTTCATTGATCTTTCCTATAACACCGTAAATGTATTCACGCATGCGCCGTACCTTACCCTGACACGTGAAGCGTAATGCACTTATTTTGCTAGATGTGGTATAGGTAAAACATCATCGGGAATATTTTGTTTCCTGTCTTTATTCGCAACTAGTGGACCCGGCGCGACTTCGTTCGCGCACACATACTTTACCCCTACCTATCCTTTTTTCTTGCTTATAAGCCTTTTATTTTTTATGTAATACGGCAGGACAAACAGGCATGCCTGATGGAAAGTGGTCTCCGCCGCATATGGACATCAGCAACACCAAAGGCGCTACCAATGCGTTGCCCGCCACTAAGGAGACCTCTAATATACCTCCTGAACGATCCCATGTCTGTCACAAAGGAAAAACTGTGGCTGGGAGCTCATTTCGCATCCGAATCGAACTATCGAGAAACGTTCTTCAAATCTTCACGTGGAAACCACCTTCATCTTGAATCACTCTATCTATTGTTGATAACCGCATTAAAATCCGTTGCGTAGTTTAATAGAGCTAAGCATACATAGATACAGACGGCGGGAAGCGACTTTGTTTTATACTATGTATTTATCTAGGTATGGATATCTACTAACTTTTGTTCGAGTCTACGTTGGCACTTACTCCGAAAAAATGACACACGCCGCGCTTTTTTATCGATATTAATTACTTGCCTACCAATATCGAGACTTTAAACTGAAAAGTACTTCATCAAAATTAATTAGGTACAGGGTTTCTGGATACCGATTTATGGTTATAAAGTCGAATAAAAGCTCATCTTCATCAAAGAATTTAAATTTATTCGAAAATGTATAGACGTAGATGAATCATGCGGAAGTCATTTTATAAGAATAATGTAAACAAACATGTTTTCCATGTTCTTCATTTCAAAATAAATAAACATAAGAAAAGACAGAAAGCTAAATAAATTGACTCATTTAAATAAATATAGATTGTTCTTTAGATATATGTGGATAATACATTTAATAAGTCAATAAGCAGTTTTCCAATAGGTATCTAAAGCATTCCTAACCACTCCCTAGATGGCGTCCCCGACTATTTTGGTAATTGATAATCGCTTGAAATAGGTTATTAGCAAACAGGATATAAACACTGGGTACGTTGTATTGGATAAAATTGTATTTGTCAACAGTTTTCAACCATTTTAGAGGTTGTAATAATAATGAAACATAGTGCCATAGTTCTAAATATTTCTTTTTACATTTCGTTCAACCTTTAACAGTTATATACCTTTTATTAATAAACCTTTTATTTTTAAGTTTAGTATTAGTTGGGTGCATGAAATCACTGCCACCATTATACAGATTTAAAAAGGATTACCAAAATTGTAGGAGCGCCATCTATTGATGCTTTTTGAAACCAACTGCTAATACCTACTGGAAAACCCCTCATCTCTTTAGATTTCTATGGACAATACTTGCCGATGTCGTGCTCTACGTTTAGTAACTTTTATTGTGACGTACTAAACTGTTGTAATATTGAATTACTAAAAATGATGCAAAATTTAGTGAAAACCGTACGATTCTGAAGCTATCACGGTGAAGGTTTACATTAAAGTGTATCTGTTTAATATGTCATGCAACTTTTATCGCTTTACTTTCTATATTTATAACTAGCGACCTGTCCGGCTTCGCACAGGTAGCCTTAACAAATTATGCACCTAAACCTTGAATCACTCTGTCTATTGGTGAAAACCGCATAAAAATCTGTTCAGTAGTTTTTGAGTTTATCGCAAAAGACAGACGCGGCATGAAACTTTGTTTTATAATAATACTTAGTGATGATGTAACTACTAAAAATTAGAATCCATATACGCTCCATATATATCCATATACGCACAACCAGTGATTAGCACGGAATCCAAACAATTCATAGCCACATGAGACGGTCACGCGACATTTCTATTAATAAAACGTTGACTTCAGGCCTGGCCGTTTAAGATTGATGTCATAATAGCTGGACATGAGCTTGCTACACATAAGCGGAGTGAATTGCTATGATTATCAATCAATCTTTCGAAGCCTCGGTGGCGGTAGTCGACTCGTAAGCGAGAGGCATCGGGTTCGAATCCCCAATAACACTTTTCTATGTTATGTACATTAGTTACCGATGCTAACCGATGCTCTTACGATGAGGGAAAACATCGTGATGAAACCTGCACATACAGGCGACTGAATGTGTAATCATGATCCAATCTGGTCAGGTTCCCCTGGGAGCGAGGTCATGGAGGTCAAATGGCAGTCGCTCCACTGTAATTACCTGATCGCCAAATCCTGTATCATGGTCAAGGCGGACCACGGGCCCTCGTGCGCGAGAGCACAGATTAGATTTTTATTAGATAGATTATTGTCAGAAATTAGTAATTATTATTACATTCTAACTTATCTTCAACCCGACTGAATGACGCCATCTCACGTGGTAAGTGACGAAGCGACGAATAGAGATTGACTAAAGAGAACCTTCAGCGGTGGGAATAAGTGCGGGTTTCGCCCGATGCTTCTAACACAGTAATCGCATTGCACGACACCCTTGAGTCAAAGTGGTGTGGCACAGGGTAGCACTGTAGGTCCCTCTCTACTTTGCCCCACATGACTCGGATCTTCCTTTATAACTACAAATCTATATCTATATATGCATAGTATTAAACAAAGTCGCTTCCCACTGCCTGTCCCAATGTACCTATCTATGTATATATGAAAGAAAGAAAGAAAGCAAAGACATTTATTACACATAGCACACCACGACACAATAACAGTTCTAGTTACAGACAACGGAAACAATAATAACGGATGAAATTAAAATATCTAAAACAATGCCACTATCAGTGCCGCGACAGCCAGTATAAATGATACCCACTCAGCTGTGAGGCGCAAGAAGCGACTCACAGCACTGTTATTCTGTGGGCCCATTGTAGGCTTAGATCTTATAAACTTCGCCACAGATTTTAATGCAGTTTCCAGCAATAGATAGAGTAATTCAAGAGGAAGGTTTATAAGCAAGAATAAAGAGGAAGTAGGTGTAAAGTAGGTCTAGGGTAGTTGTAGGGGTAAGACGCTACACGAACGAAGTCGCGCCGCGTCCACTAGTCCATAAATTTACGCCCGCGTAGGATGGTCACGGGGTATCCCTATTAATAAAACGTTGGCTTCGGATCTAACCATTCAGTGGTCACGTGACAACTATCGAGCATTAATAGATCGATGCCCTTTCGCCTTTGTTAATATACGCTGATGAATGACAATGCGGTGGAGGGCTCTAAGAAGCGTGTGTCTCAATTCAACTTAAAATGATAGTGTACTGGGGAAGTACCTCCACCTTACAGAATATCGCAGCTAAATAATACTCTTTTAAATAGTATTGTGTTTCTGCCGGTGAGTAAGGTTTCCAGTGCTCCATGGGGTGGGGATTTGGGGAACCGTGGCCTTGGCAGTGGAGTGGCATTTGCTTTTTGCTGCCAGAGCAACGTGTTATAGAGGTGGGCAACGCATTAGCGATACTCTTGGTGTTGCTAATGTCTATAGGCAGTGGTGACCACTTTCCATCAGGTGGCCCGCTTGCCTGTTTGCCTACCGTATGCCATAAAAAATAAAAATAAAAGTGTTAGTGAACATGTTAGTGATTGACTATGGTATAGAGCGTAAAAGAGTGGCCTAGGTCATAGACTGGTCTAGAATATTAGTTAGTACTAAGAGAGTTAGTACAAAAGAGACAATATTTAGGAGCGTCGGTGGCCGAGTGGGTAAGGTATCCGACTCGTAAACGAGAGGTATCGGGTTCGAATCCCACTGCGGCCATGGATCAATGACTCTTTGCTGAGTTACGTTCATTAGTTGAATGCTCACCGATGCTGTTAAAGTGAGGGAAAACATCGTGGTGAAACCTGCACATTCAGGCCACTGAATGTGTAACCATGATCTAATTTGGTCAGGTATCCTGGTAGCAGGGTCGCGGAGGTCAGATGGCAGTCGCTCCACTGAAATTACCATGGCGGACCACGGGTCCTCGTGCGTGAGAGTGGAACCGGGACATTAAGGCCAAGATGATATTGATTTATTATTAGGGGAAAATATTTGTATTTTTGTTTGTAATGAATAGACTCAAAAAGTACTAAATTAAATTACTAGAGTGAATAATTACTTTGGCCATTGACAGAGATTGTACCTGGTGCCTGGTATTCTGAATGAAGTTGATATCGAAGCACCCGAGAGCAGACATACTTATAAGTCAAAGCTGAAATGCCTGCTGATAGACAACTTCATTCGGAGTCTATGCCCAGGTGCAAATTAGGTATAAGTGTTTATTGGTATTAGTATTATTTTGTTTTTTTGTACTATGTTGGTAGGGTAAAGATATTGAAAGCATAGAGAGTGCACACCTTCGCCAACAAACTGTTTTACAATTTGGCGAATTATACAAATAAATACCGATGTAGAGCTCGTCTAGTCTAAGATGACGCGCCCCACTACTTAGTTAGTTGATTTCGATGTGTGAGTGCAAATATTAATAACGACACTTCATCTGTATGGGAGCTAATGAACGGCGCGTGCTCCGACGTTTGAATCTTACCGGCAACTGAATGACCAATTACAACGGCATTTGTATATGTATTGCGTCCATATTTTAAACTTGCTTGTGTGCGTTAATGCGATAGTGGGGCGCGTCATTTTAAATTAGACGAGCTCTACCACATTTATGATAAATAAATAAAAAGAAAAATAGTAGTAAATTCTTTTACTAATAGCATGTTACATTATTTTGTAGGCTACTTTTATATTGACTTAATTACTTCAAAAATAACATGTACGTATCATTAATTTTAAAGTATTAATTACTAGGAAAGGATTTCGTTAATTGTAGCAAAATTAATAAAATCATTTCAATCAACGATAATAGGGATTTTTAACGCACAAATGCGTGGTCTTTTGGACCATTTTTCCTACCCCATCTCCTGTTTGCCGTCTCCTTTCTCTTTCCTAGTAAAACCAGTGGCAAGAGTGGCAGGCTGGGTCTGTTTCCCTGCATTGCACTATTTCGTTATAACAAGGAGACATCCTACTATATCAGGACGTCTCTTGTACGTGCTGACATACCCAGCATTGCTTGGGTATCCGGAACACCACAGTGCAAACTATCTGTAAGGCCCTATGGTCTTCCGATAAACAGTGGCTGTGGATACACGGAGGGATTTTAGTGGATAGGATCCATTCTCGGGAAATACCATATATCAACGTCACTCGCCCTGGTGACGTTAGGTACTTTCAAAGATTTCCCCTCTTAAAAAAGATCTACAGCAGTAATACAAACAGAAACAGTTTTTGTGCAGCCAGGCTGGAGGATATGTTTTGGAACCAGAACGAAAATTTAGAAGTAATACAGGGTGAAGCATCGTAGATATGAATACCAAACAAATATACACTTACCCTTAATTTGCCGAATTTTGACGGTTAACCCCTCCAACGTGGAAAAAGTTTAGCAGCACTATTTACTTGTTGTTATTATTTGTAAACACTGGCGCCTAAATGTATATATTATGTTGAATTTTATTTATAATTTTAGATGATTCAATACAACATTTTTAATTTTATTCACACAATCTTGACGAGAAGAATAATTATGAATAAAAAATGCTTTTCACGCAGTAAACAGGAATGTTACTGGCCGCAAACTCCTTTCTTTGGCCATAAACTTTTTCGTTATTATTTCTTTTTCCATTTGTAATCTGTATGGGTGGAGCGCTTGTATCCGACTGCGTTTGGCAACTGCACTCGACTTGTGGTGCCTTCCTACCGAAGGTTATTTTAATCACTCACAATGATCGTTGAACTTGACCATTTATTGCGTCCATGACTTAGGCAGCATCATTGAACTCTAAAATTGTTGGGTTATGTCTCTACTAGTAGACCTGGCGCGACTTCGTTCGCGTACACCTTACGTTTACTCCTACTTCTCTTTTTTTCTCGCTTCTAAACCTTCCCCTTAAATCAATCGATCTATTGTTGAAAACCGCATTAAAATCCGTTGCGTGGTTTAAAATTTGTAAGCGTACATAGATACATAGGGACAGACGGCGGGAAGCGACTTTGTTTTGTATAATGTATAGATTTAAAAATCTAACCTTATAAAACACCCTTTATTATGTTGGATGTTCGATCTTAGCCCAAAAACTACTCAGTCAATTTTAGCAAATGAATTAGTTAGGTATCCTGAGAAGCGTCTTGATTGTCCGATGTGATATTACAATAAATTCAATGTGGCGCCAAATCGCTGTTTTCCAGTGCCAAAAATCCGCTTGACAGATACTACCTTCATACTTTTTACGAAAATGTTTAAGGTTAGCGTTTCCCGAGCGCACTCCATACAAACGTAGTTTGATTATATTTTCAATATTAAATAAATAAATAAATATGCTTGCAGAAATTCACACAGCGCCATCTAGCCCCAAAGTTAGCAAACCCATAGTGTTAGATAACTGATAAACTACTTATACATATACTTTTTTGAATACCTAGTTATTAGATACTATACCCAGACCCGCAACAGATATTAAATCATCATTACAATTTGTGCCCGGCCGGGAATCGAAACCTACGCCCTACGCTACCCTACACTATCAAAGCCAATGAAATTTTGTAGACGTGATCCAGAAACCAATATCCTGTGGTTTGTCAGATTTTCGTAAAATATATCGTTCAAAAATTGAACTTTTTTAACAAGAGTTTAATGTATGAACATCTTAAAGCCCGGCGCAACTTTGAAACGATATATTTTAATAAAAATCAGCCAAACCACTAGCATAGATATTGGTTTACATACATAATAACGATCGAAAAACATAACCCTCCTTACGCAGTCGGGTAAAAAGAAATAACTTAACTGCCATCTATTACGTATGGTATGGAAACACGTAGCAGATGTGTTTCACTGAAAATATTCCGTGAGTGCTGTGAAGCCGTTGTCAGGTAAATTAGTACAATTCTGTTCTGCTAGATGACGCTTAGGCGCTTTTTTAGGTGGATGTGTGATGAAGGTTCGAGTTCAGCCTAGGTATAACCATAGAGAAAAAAATTACCTATAACGTATAATAGAACCACGATAAGTCCGTATTGACTGACAGTAGTAAAAGTGATAAAATGTGGATATGGCAATAATCTGGGGATAATCTGTCTTTGTCAGTTGTTATTTGGCTTGAACTTGTACTTTGAGTTTGTCTAAATTATTAATTACGCTGAATATTATCTCTCGCACTTCCTTTTTAATTGTTTCGCCCATTATTTAATCATATTTTTCATAACTCACGAAAATAAACAATCCTACAAAAATCAAATTGTTTATTACGACTATTATGAATGACGTTCTATGACGTTCAAAAAGTTGCCATACAGAGACTTAATTTTTTTAGGATCCGTTCGGACTTAGCGTGGTCTTAATATAAGTCGTACTTTTTTTATATATACTAAAAAAAACCGCGAACGCCTGTAACACAAAGTAGAGTTTTATTTTGTGCCAAAGTCCACTGACTGCGATAAGACTGCAAATTCAAATCTTGCTATAATAAGTAAATAAAAAAACATTATCATCTTGAACTTTTTGTAAAAACAAGAAGGTAGATAACAGCCTTGCGCCCATCTTTGAATATTTAGCATGGTAGCTTTTTATTATTTATTTTTTTACGTACCTTGACATCTAGATTTGTTGTTTGTTTTTAGTATTGTTATTTTTATTGATTTTTTAAAAATGATTTATTTTAGTTACAATTATATTAAGCATACGACATGAAGGTTTATAGGTATATTTTTAACTGTATTGGGCATTTGACATTATTATTGTATATTTGACATTGTGTTTATCTTGTTTTCAATTTATTGTTTAGCTAATTAATTACAGTTTGACATTGTTTATAAAATCATAATTACATAACCATTAATTTGTACGCCGAATGGCAGGTCACAGTTGA
The DNA here is from genome assembly GCA_905147135.1 of Blastobasis lacticolella. Lineage (NCBI taxonomy): Eukaryota > Metazoa > Arthropoda > Insecta > Lepidoptera > Blastobasidae > Blastobasis > Blastobasis lacticolella. The sequence continues at coordinate 1,960,613 of LR990041.1, forward strand.
GCACACTTATATCTAATGTAACATCTTTTTTTTTTTACCTGTGTTACCACAAATAAAAATAAATTGAAATTGAAATTGAAAGTGAAATTGAAATTGAAATTGAAATTGCCGTTAATGCTCCGAGTGTGCTCTCGCATACGAGGGCCAGTATACGTAGTTCGCCTTAACCATGATCCTGGATTTGGAAGATTAGGTAATTACAGTGTTACAGTGGAGCAACTGCCAACTGACCTCCGTGACACTACTATCAGGGAACCTGACCAGATTGGACCATGGTTACACATTCAGTCGCAGGAGTGTGCAGGTTTCATCACGATAATTTCCCTCACCGAAAGAGCATCGGTTAGTATTCAACTAATGTACATAATTCAGAAAGGGTCATTTTTACATGGCGGCAGCGGGATTCGATGATGTAGATTGATGGAAAATGATCACCGCTGCCTATGGACATTAGCAAAACCAGGGCTGTTGCACTGCCAGAAAATAGGCAAATGCCTCTTCACTGCCAAAGCCACGGTTCCCCAATTCCCCACTCAATGGAGCACTGGAAATCTTACTTATACAGTTATTTTTTTCAATTTAAAATACGGATAATTCCGTTTTCAGTATAAACCTGTATGTACAGCACAAGAGCATAAGTGCCTCACCACTTCAAGGAAATATTCCTTTGCAGCTACAATAACGTACAGGCCCTGTGGTGCACTTTTTTTTAGCTAAAATAATTTCCCTAAAAGAAAGGAGTATTTTGATCAGATAAGATTGTTTTGAGGTTATGGCGTCCTTGTCATTGTATAAATTGTGAGTAAATATTGTTGACTGTCTGTCAAATTTAGTTCATTTGTCATCCGCGAGCAATCTAATCTGGCCCCTGGTCTAGCTGTCCCTTAGGGCCAAAGAACTTGTCTAGAACATGGTATTTTGTATATAATACATAAATATTATAAATTCCTTTTAACAACTGCACAGGAATATTATTCATAAAGTGATCATGTTTTACCTACCTATCCTGCTGCAAAATCTGTTTGTCGGCAGCCAAACGACCGTTCTAACTAGTGAAATCCGTACCTAGGGAAATCCGTTTTCCACCCGGAATCCCTGAAAATTCCCTTTGACCGTCTGCCGGGCGGAAATCCGCGGAATAGTGCAGGAGAGTGAGCGGCGACGGTAAATGCATTTCTCTTTAACGGCTCGAGAATACTGGCGGTGTGGATGGCTGACGGTGTCTCTGATACTGTCTGAGGTCTGAGATATGCTGAATTGTTGGGTATAAGGCGCAGCGGCCGTGCAACCATGGTCGTATGACGGACATTGCCCGATTAATAGGAGACTTTAAAACCGGCCGTCGTACGACCGTTGCCAATTAGAACAATGCCTAACTATCAAAAGCAGAATTATCAGCGCTGAATCTTCGACAGGTGTGTTGCGCCACTTGGATGTTCCAATTTTAGATATTGAAAGATTAATTAATGGTACGAAAAGTGAATGAGCAGGCGAAACCACCTCTTAACTTTCCATTCGTTCTTAAAAGCTGAGGTGATTGTTAAAATGAATATAAAAAGACATACATATTTTCCATGAACGACTTCGGGCGCCCTTGCTTTTTAAGTATATTCCGCCACGGCAAGTTTCAGTTTTGTTAACGTAGCATTTTGCTGGCTGTTCATCGCATCTCTATGTATCTTCAGTTTCGTCGATCGGCGTCTAGTTGGCCCGTCGCCCGCAGAATTTTTGCCTCGCGCGCGAATTTCGACCCTTGACGGCTCTGGCGTACCGACACGAGCCGTGGGATTTGTTTAAAGCGCCTTTCGAAATATTCCGAGCGTCCAATAACACGGGTTAGTGAGCCACATATACTAATAATTGCTCTGTGATTACTGTAAGGCAGTGAAATGCTGTGAGTGTTATGTATTATTAGCCGTCCCGGCTTTCCTTAACAAATTGTCTATTGGTGAAAACGGCATGAAAATCTGTTCAGTAGTTTTTGTATTTATCGCGAACAGACAGACAGACAGCCTGACTGACGCGGTATGGGACTTTTTTATAATATATAGTAATAGTGATTTATTTATTACATAAATTAGAAATTTACATGTTAAAATGAATGAATAAATTACAAGTTTTGAATGACAGTTAATGGTACCATTAACTATGGGAATGTCATGCAATTCAATAATTACATGTCAGTATCTATCTAAATTGGTAAAGTCATTTAATATAAATTAATTACATTATTAATAATTTAGGTGTTTAATTAAATTACTCAAAAATCTTGCCATCTTGGTTGCATGTCAAGTTATTACCTTATTGTTGTTGTTGATACAAACAACAATGTTGAGTGAGTTTAATTCTTGTAAAAGTAAAATGATTTGGTGCGCTTTAATCACACATCATTATTAACGGGTTTGTTACCACGGTTTATTATTTTTATCTAGATATTTCGACGTAGTAAAGTGTAATCTAGTCTAGAAAGTCTTAAAACCTATACTTATTGATTTAATGGAAACTGGGAACTCTTTGTTTGTTCCTCGGTAGATAATTATCGGTGCCCGATAGACACTATACGTAAAGGTATAGGTATAGGTATAGGTTGGGGGCTCCCATTTTCCGTACTTGGACTCAAATTCGGTCCTTTGTACGTGACTGAGAGCCGGCTATTGTAGCCAGCCCAGCTCCTTCCAGAAGTCTATTAGTCTCTTGGGACGTTCACAGACCTCTCGAAAGGACCCTGTTCCTATTGAGGCTTTGGCTCTGTAGTCCTTTAGCGCCTCACACTCCAGGACCACGTGAGCTGTCGTTTCCTCAGCTACTAAACATCCCCTGCACAGGGGGCTGTCTGTAGCTCCGATGGTATGCAGTAGTTTGTTCAGGGGGAGGTGTCCTGTAATTGTACCAACTACTGTTTTAATTTCTCTCCGTTTTAGTTCCAGTAGTTTTTTAGTTAGCTTAGGTGATCTATCGCTCACCACTAACTTAGACTGCCTGCATCCGGGTGTGTTTTCCCAGCGCTTGTTGTGCTGGTCATTGGTGTGTTTGCTCACCCACGAGCGTAGTGTGTTGAATGAAAGGGGTAGAAACGGGGCGGGACCGGCAGTCCTCATCCCTGATCCCCTCCTTGCCAGCTCATCAGCAGCATCGTTGCCCATTGAGTTGCTATGACCCTTAATCCATTGTAGAGTGACCCTGTTCACCGAGGAGATGTCCTCTAGTGCGTGGTGACATTCCAGGATCAAGGAACTGTTCATGCTGTTGCCCATTAGAGCTTTCAGTACGGACATGCTATCTGTTAGTATTCTGACGCCTTGGTCGCGTACGCCAAGGCGCTGCACTAGCCGAGCGGCCTGTGTAATTGCAACACATTCGCACTGAAATATAGTACTATGCTCTCCTAATGTTAATGATGATCTGAAGTTCAGATCTAGCGAGAAGATTCCCGCTCCTGTGCCTTGGTCGGTCTTTGATCCATCCGTGTATATTCGGATTTCTCGTATCCCAGACCAGTCTGTCTCTGTCTCAGCAGTTTGGATTTGGTATCTTTTGCCAAATGTGAACTGCTTCGGAGTTCTGTCACACTTGGCCTCAAACAATGGGTTGTTTGCCACCATTGTTTCCCACAAAGTATGGTGAGAGCCAAGTTTGTTGCACCAGAGGTTTGATACCTTGAGTCTGAGTGCAGCCATCATTGCCTCCTGCTGTATATGCAGGTCAAGCGGTGGCAGTCCCAGTAGTACCTCAAGGGCTGCTGATGGTGTTGAGCGCATGCAGCCAGTAATGGCGGAAGAGGCCATCCTCTGGAATTGCTGTAGCCTGTTAATTGACGTGGCCAGCTTGGTTCTAGTCCACCAGGCGATTGCCCCATATGTTACAAATGGTCTCACTACTGCAGTGTACAGCCACCTGGCGATTTTAGGGGAGATACCCCAGGTCTTGCCCAGGAGTCTGTTACATTGCCATAGGGAGATGCTAGCTTTGGCCAACTTGTGATCCAAGTGTTTGTTCCATAACAATTTGCTGTCAAATGTAACCCCGAGGTATTTGACTTCGTTAGTTAGGGATAGGGTCGTGTCGAACAGTTTGGGTAATCTGAGTTCCCCCAGATTCCTCTTGTGCGTGAACATAACCATATCTGTTTTGGTTGGGTTCACGGAGAGTTCTTGTTCATGACACCAGTCTTCAACGATTCTTAAAGCAGACCTCATGAGATCACACAGGATGTTTTCAAAGGGTCCGCTAATTAGTATTGCTATGTCATCAGCATAGCCTACTGTATAAAAGTTGTGGTCGTTTAAACGGCTAATAAGCCCGTTTACCACTATGTTCCATAAGAGCGGGGATAGGACCCCTCCTTGGGGACATCCTCTCGCAACCACCGCTCTTGTTGTGTTGTTCATAGTGAGACGCACAGCCCTGTATCTCAGCATGGAGTCGATCCACCCGGCAATGGTATCTTTTACTCCGTGCTTCTTCAGGGCATTGCTAATACTACCAACACACACTACTATACGTAAAGTAATAACAATAATCTCGGCATCAATATTCCGGTTGTGATCACGCACGCTCGGGGTACACCTTGACCATGATCCAGGATTACTACTGTAGAGCGACTGCTATCTGAGCACCGCGAGCCTGTTAGCAACGTTTTGATTTCTTTATGTTGACACCAGTTTGCCCATCGCGACGCGTTCGTTCGCGTGTCATCTTACACAACTTTCCTCTTGAATCACTCTATCTCTTATTGAAAACCGCATTATAATACGATGCGTAGTTTAAAAGATGTAAGCGTCCTTAAGTACACAGATACAGAGGGACAGACGGCGGGAAGCGACTTTGTTTTATAATAAGTATATACAGGTTGTCCCGTAAGGTTACGATAAGTTAGGATAGGATAGGATCGAGGAAGTCACTAGGGTCTCTAGAAAAAATCTAAAAAAAATCGCCCTTTGATATTTTTAAAATTATGGCAATTTTTTTTAATTAAAAAATTTAACACCCGTTGAGCCTATTTCATTAACTGTGACTACAAATATTGCTTCAGAAAAAAATAAAAAACTGTTATGTAAACGTAAATAACCTTTCTACAATATGAAATAAAAAAACAATACATATCTGACCAAGATCATAAAGAAAATAAAGTCCTTTGCCAAGGACTTAACAATTACGATTTCACTCAACTTTATCAGATTGTCCTGAAAAATAAATGTACTATGCAACTCTGGCAAGTTTCTTCAAAAGTTAGCTTATTTTATCACCATTCTATAATGGTATAACACTTATTTGGGTAATTCATAATACGACAGCTAAAATAAATTTTCAGGAACAGTACCCTAATCTTGAATGAAAAAAAAGACGCTAAAACTTAGTCCCAAATTCGTATGGATTTTTATGTCTACATGTCTACAGTCTAGACTCTAGGCCAAATGACATACGATTTACCCTGTAACAAGAAAAATAACCAATACTACATTGACATGAGACGTTCAATATCAAAGCTTGACATAGCCTAGACTGTAATTTTGTAAAGAAAATTATGATTGAGTGAATTTGAATTGGTAATCTAGTTGTGTTTTAGGACGGTGCCATATTAATTCATCATATCAGTTAATCCATAATCAAGTGTGATAATATTCATCATCATTTCAGTCCATAGACGATTACTACGATTTTTTTACAGTTAAGGTTTTAAATGAAACTCAATAAATAAGACAAAAACTAAATTATTTATTCAAATACCTAATACAAATTGAGTCGTTTTCGTTAGATGCTCAAAGTGTTTTCCAACAACATAAATACACGCCCTACATCTTTTTAAGAATGATCTAGAGATATGACGTGCAAGTCTTCTATTGTTAATAGTATCGTAACGTACTGATGACTGGTTTGAATTGATTGAACTGCTTTAGTATCGCAAATAACTTATTACCTGTCTCACTCCCTCTATTAACAATGTATTGTCCTTAAAACCGGTTTCGTCAAACTCGCTTTTCTCTTGATTTTGGGGTGCATTTCTCGGAATTTATTTTTAGCTGTCGTATTATGAATTAACTAAATAAGTGTTATACTATTTTAGAATGGTGATAAAATAAGCTAACTTTTGAAGAAACTTGCCAAACAAAACAAAAATTGGCATGATTTTAAAATATCCATGAGCGATTTTTTATATATTTTTCTGGTGACCCTAGTGACTTCCTCGATCACCCTATCCCAACTTATCGTAACCTTACGGGACACCCTGTATGGTCATGGGTATTGGTAGAGGTAAGATAAAGGGGGCTATTGAAGAGGTAACATAGATTTGTAGTCTGTGTTCAAGAAGCCGTGTAATAATGAAATTAATAAGCGAGTCAAGTTTCACCGAAAGTAAAGCAACAAATTTATATACAGTAAGTAGTTTTCACCGCAAAACGCGAAGGTGACTGCCACCAGAAAGACTTTTATTTTTGACAGGCAGTGGCCTTACCGCGTAACTCTAACTGAACTTCCTACCTTGCTTGCCTTGCTTGCGTATTAGATGGTAAGGCCCCAGGTACCCTATTTTTGAAACCGCTCACCTTCTAATTCTTGTTATTATGCGAGAGCTCCGGTGCTATCTATCTCTTTCACATTCCGTGGTAAGTCTAGAGATTGAAAGCACAAGCTCGCAACCACGCGAGCGCTCGCCGTGCGCTACCTATCCCTTTCACACTCGTGGTACGTTGTGAAAGATAGAAAAGACGAGCGCTTGCGTGGAAGCGAGCGGTTAAAAAATAGGCCCCAACTCAGACAAACAAGGCTACAGAGGCTCGGCGCGAGCCGTTGCAGCAACTGTGCCCTCGCAGCGCGTTTACAAGATTTGGACGCACCCTATCAAAATGCGTCATATCTAAGAAAACAAGACTAGTAAAAAATCGTCATAAAAAAAATAATGGTCACTTTATGAACACGTATGCCGAAAATTGATAATTTTGTAATCTTGTATATATCCAAGGAAACATTACAGAGGCATAGAATACCAATTATCACCATCACATCCCATAACAATCCACTGCAGGGCCTAGGGCCTCTTCCACGAAAGGGAAGGTGAGTAAGGGAAGGGATGGTCTCGCTTGGCAGGAATACCACACACAGACACACACAGAGAGAGGGCACAGAGTTAAATAGGAAATATAAAAAGCGAGTGTCCTTTAACGCGGTACACCGGAGGCCCGCCCGATGACTTGATCGGCCTAAGTGACGAAGCCATTATGTGGCTCAAGTCTTGTAAAATGGATCTGTAGATCTAATTGTTCCTAATATAGTCTTTATTTTTATATTAATATGCCATACGAATAAATAAAAAAATATAAAAATGTACGAACCTTCTTCAGAAATATGTTTGCCTTTCGCCGCCATAACAAATATATAACACTAATAAAATTATAAAAGTAGAAGTGGGCCATAAACCAACTTGTTTCCACAAACACTAGCACTCATAATGCCAGGTTCCTATCTTGTTATGGACAGCTGTGATCACACTTGATTAAATAACTAAAGTAGCGATAATAATATTATTTGATACAAATATTACAGCCTGATAGGTTAACCGTAGCTATCGTGCCGTAGTTTCCTTATTAGCCGCATGTTAGTTCCATTTTACGCAACCACATCACAACACAACCCATAACATAAGCTTTGCTTACTTTGGGGCTAGATGGCGCTGTGTGAATTTGTCCAAGCATATTTCTTTTACGCCACGTACAGTATCATAGAGGTCGCTAGTGTTGTACAAACACTCAAGTGTTGGAGTCTTTTACTACACTACAATGGCTTCATCTTTTTCGATGGAAACATGAAGTATGTTTCACGGAACTGAAAATAATACGGACGGCTACTCTCTAAAATCATGAGTGAAGCATAGAAATGGCCGCCCATTTATATGTGTGCGTGTTTTGACACTGTCACTAGCGTGACAGCACGGTACTAAACAAAATGGCCTTGATGGTTCTTGCAAGAGATGAAATGGATAGCCGATTAGCGGTATCCGACTTATCCGACCTTAATTTACTATCCCGTCGGATACCAGATAGTGCGTTAATTAGACCAAATACTAGATCCGGAAACTGAAGTCGAACCACTTTTGCGATTGTATACATTAAACACTGGATTCCACGCACTGGACAGTTTAAACCCATCTTCACGATTAAAATTTTTGTTTATTTATTTAACAATTTTTTGCACACAATAAAGAAATACAGAGATATAACTGACACAACAGGCACTACTTATTTCTAAAAGAAATTTCTTACAGCAGGCCTACAGAAAGGAAATGTTTAGGTAAGAAATGCAGATACGACGCGCACAATTAATAAATAATTATAAAATACATTTTGTATTGCGTTATTTCTATTACCTCCCGCACTAGGCGTGGTATTAGTCACAGTACTTTTCGTTTCGCTCTGAGTCAGGTGTTGTGCTATGGCCGACTTCTGAGCGTCGTTTTTTTTTTTATTTCATACGATATGCAAACAGGCAAGCGGGCCACCTGATTAAAAGTGGTCACCACTGCCTATAGACATTAAACACCGAGAGTATCGCCAATGCGTTGCCCACCTCTATAACACGTTACTCTGGCAGCAAAAACGCAAATGTCCCTCCACTGCCAAAGCCACGGTTCCCCAAATTCCCACCCCATGGAGATTGAGTTTTATACAGCTCTTATGTGCTCCTACATGCGGTCGAAGATTGTTCATTTGGTTTGACCGATGTATGAGCTGCCACAACTGCAGTTCACTTTATAGAGTTTGAAGAGGTAAGCAGTCCTCAGGCGAACGAAGCAGCTTTCTTTTTTTGCTGAAGGGAGTAAAAATAGTTTTTATAGAGTATTTCCCTAAAAATCTACCAATTTTATCAGTTACCCCTCTCACGTATGGCAAAAACTCTGGCTATTGCTGTGCCTCTTACTTTCTCATTTTTGGTGTGCGCTTTGGTTTGCAGGCTGTCACGATGTACCCGTTACGCCTAAGAACAGCCCTTACATACTCCAGCTCTTGTGAAAGATGGTTGGCATCACATACATAGTAAGCTCTGTCTGTCAGTGATCTCACCACAGAATCTAGAGGACGTGGGTGATGGTGAGAAGTCGCTACTACTACGAAGTACTTGTCTGTGTGTGTTATTTTTATGTGTACAGAGTAGGGATGTTACGGAGCTTCGACTCCGACTCCGATAAGTCGGAGCTTCCGATTGATCTTACACCTCCGGTTCCGACTTCGGTTCCGATACTTTTAAATCGGAGGTTTTAATCGGAGGTCGAACCATAGCAGATAGCGGCGGCGGCGACGCGCGGCGGCTGCGGTCAACGTGTACGAATGTACGAACAGGTTAATGCATGTCGTTGGAAAAGCACGCGTTCTGTCATCGATTAATATTTCACTTTTTGTTACGCAATACGGATGGTTTGTTTTGTTTTGTGCGGTGTGTCAATTAAAGTTATCTGTTTTTGATTTGGAACTAATGGAAAGTGAATGGAAATACAAAATTCCAATCCCTTAAACCAATTGTCCTCCAATATTTATCGTATCCACCAGGTTCAGTAGCAAGCGAACAACTTTTTAGTGGTACTCGCCTGATCTATTATCAGTTAAGAAGTAGATTGGACGGAGACAAAGCTGCAAAGCTGTTGTTTATTAAATATAATTTGCTACTTCTGGAGTCAATTAATTTGATTTAATTTGCTAACTGTCATAAAAATGTGTTTATTTTTATTTGTGTCACCTATATGATATAGGTTTATTACTTTTTAATTGAAATTAAAGAGGCTGATTGATTAATGTTTTTACTATTTTATTTTATTGCCTGCCCTTAACACATCTTTCTTCACCGTACTATCTCCAACTCCGCCTCCGACTCCGATTCCGCTTCCGATTCCGCTTCCGATTCCGGTTCCGACTCCGGTTCCGACTCCGAAAAACCAAATTTAGAAACTCCGACTCCGACTTCGGTTCCGATAAAACCACCTCCGTAACATCCCTAGTACAGAGTGACCCAAAGTTCCATCCGCTTTAGCTATCACCAATACATCCAATAACGCAAGCTTCCGTTGTTCTTCTACCTTCAAAGTAAACTTTATTCTTGGATGGATATTGTTTCAAAATTCCAAGTACTCTTTTACTCGTTCCTCTTTTCCTCTGACTATACAAAAAACGTCATCTACGTACCTTTTCCATAGGTTTACAACTGATGATGATGTCAGAATAGAGGTGTTTTCTATAGATCCATCCATATATTTGCTACAATTGGAGCAACAGGCCTACCCATAGCAACACCATCAATCTGTTCATTGTTCAAAAAATAATTGTCCTCAGGAGCGACTTCACACAGCGGCACCAGTCAACTCGTGACCATGACGCATGCAACAGCGTCGAAATAGCGAGATAAAAACAATACTAATCTGTGATTTAATTATGTTACGTATATTATAATACATAATGCTGTTGGTGTACCTTAAAGATTAAGATTAAGCTTTAATTGAGGTTTATCATTAATTACGTATTATCCGTTGCGAGTTCATATTTGTATAATAATTGATAATTTCGCCCGTACATATAATACAACAGTAAAAAATTTATGTCTGTACATTTACAATATTTATAAAAAATTATTTAGAGGAATGAAGAAATAGTAATCTAACTGGATCACCACAAAGTGGCATCTCTGGCGGTTTTCTACAGACTACACTTTGGGGAATGTGCGACAGAATTACACGAATTAGTTCCATTAGCCCCATTCCACCTTCGGGGCTCCAGGTCCAGGTAGGTCAGCGTACCATCCCTATATTGTCGACATTCCACCTATACGCACTCAGCGGTTTTCTAACTCTTTTCTGTTGCGAACGGCAGGGGAATGGAACTCTCTGCCTGCACATGTTTTCCCTGAGCGCTACAACTTGGGTCTCTTTAAGACAAGAGTGAATAGGTACTTAATAGACAGGTATGCACCATCGTAGACTGCATCTGCACTGAACATCAGGTGAAAAAAAAAGTAAGAATTTTTAAAATTATTGTCTGTCTGCTTGTAAAAGCTAATCTCCGGAACTACTGGACGGATGTAAGATCATAATATCTTTTTAAGTGATGTTAAGCCTTGGCAACATATAGGATATTATTGATTTTGGAAACTTGGTCATCAGATGTAGAACCATAATAGACCAAGTAAACTATAAGAAATATGGTAATGGCGCCGAATGGGTTTTGATGGGGTTTTAACAAGTAGGTAGTTAGAGTTCGAACTTAAAATCTAGACCATGTTTCATTTTATTCGGTTAGGTAGAACCCGATATACAGCTTGACGTCTCCGTAGTATATAGATTTTAGATTTATATTTATTTCTCTCGTAAACTTCTTACATAATAATAAAAATACGCTCAAAGCCCGCGATAAAAGCTATGCAATAGCTTAATAGATTACATTAGGTCAATAAAAGTGATCGTCAAATTATGAGCATATAAGAAAGCAATTTCAAATAATTAATAAATTAAAACAATATTATATATGACGGATGCGGTCATTAGTACGGACTCATGTGGTCAATAGTACGGACTCATGACGAAGAAAACGGAAGTGGGAGTGCGCCCTCTGGTGGGGCGTGCTGACAGAGTCTCGACGGCACGACTCGGGCGGAGTGGCGGCCATTCTTGGCGCGACCGCCGCCGAGGAGTGACGCGTCTTGAAACTGTCTCAACATTTCGTTTATACAAAGTGTTATTTAAATTTGAAAATAAAGTAATTTTAAAATCACTGTTGAAATAAGAAAGTTATTTACCTCAACTGCCTACATTGTGATACTGCTCTGATTTCAAGTGAAATTATAAGTGATGTGCAAAAATGAATTGGAATAAATACAGTGGAGTAAATGTGAACCTTTTCTTTAATTTATCTGGACGATCTAATACTGATATCACCACCCTGATGACAATGATCCTGATACACCCTTTCCTTCACGCAACGACGTATATTTTCTTTCATACATTTGGGAGAATATGTATTTGGAATTTCCAGAAAATGATTTCCAGGCTGACAAAATCACGGGCAAAATCTAGTATTATCTATCACGTAATTCAACATGAAATGAATTATTTTTTTATCGTTTGATTGAAATTTATCATTGTAACACAATCTTGATTGACATTTTAAAATTATGCCAACGATATTTATAGAATTGTTTGAAATTATGTGCTTATCTGTGTTCAAAGTATCTGAATAATGAAAATAATCGTCTTGGGGTTTATATTCCGGTTGTGCTCACGCGCGTGAGGGCCCGGGGTCCGCCTTGACCATGATCCAGGATTTGGCAGATCAGAAAATTACAGACTGCCATCTGACGTCCGCGATCCTGCTACCAGGGAAGCCTGACCAGATTGAATCATATTTGGGTCGATCAACTTTTATTTGCCTGACGACAAGCTTTCCCTGTCCCTGATCAATATAATAATTATATTTTAAAATATAGGTTTTACTCGTGTGTGTTACATTTTAAACATAAAGTTTACACTTAATTTTCTTCAAAATATTCAAAATAAAATAAAATTTATTCATATTATCATAGTTTGTCCCCAGGCTACAGTGCACCACGAAACAGTAATATTTCTAAAAACATTGCCCAGCGACTAGTAGGTATTATCCATAATAATTATATATAAATATGTATTTCGTTATGAAAATATGTCGATTAATAATTTGCTCTAACCAATGTACGATTTTTTTTCATTTTACTTTTGTCCTTATAAAATGTCTACACGACACAAGTCTCTCGGACAACTGTAAATTAGTTATGAAATCAAAACATAGATGGCGTGGTAGTAAGCCTAATTACAAGTTTGGCTCATTAGCTAGCAGACACCCTCAGCCGCCAGTTTGATTTCACCAGAGCCGCGGCGTCAGTCGGCCGAGAACTGTTTGACTGAGTGGGTGGTTTTTTTGTCAGTCCATCGGACCACCATCAGATACACGTAAGTTTTAGATATTTTATAACAAATTTTATTGCAATAGTTGTTATTTAATCTCTTTTTTACTGAGTGGATTAAAAAATATATAAAAATTCATTAGTATTTAATAGGCGACTCAGTTTCAAAAAAGTCACTCGGACAACCAGTCACTTGGACAACAAAATGATTGTCCATGAGACATTCTGGTTGTCCCGGGGACAAAATTTTGCGACTGAAATTTTAATACATATCTGTTAGTAGTGGTTATAATATGTTTTTTAAATTCTTCTTTATTCTTATTTCGAGAGAATGGGAATGACAGAGAAAGAAAAATCAAGACGTTACAGAGAAAGGCTTAAAGCGGATCCAGAAAAAATGGCTGAACGGAGAGAAATAAAAGAGAAAGCCATCATAAAAACAAAAAGTTAATTTCAAGTATGCAACCAGAAGAACTACAACATTGCAGAATCATTTGGAAATTGTGAAAACAAGAACAGAGAAAACGACAGAAAAGATTTCATGATATTATAGAATGTTGATTACGTTTAAAGTATCTATTGTAAATATTTTATGCATGTAAAGCTTCTAATAAATAATTGTTGATACTTTTTAAAACTGTTTTATTCATTAGCACTATTTAATTTATAAATAAAAGACTAAATGCAGGTTTTAAACGTCGTAACAATTCCTTTGGACAACCAAATAATTCTACTGGACAACCAAGTTGTCCCCACATTTAAACATGGATAGTCAAATCTTTTATCATATTAGAAAAAAAATATGAATAGAACAATATTAAATAAATTAGCTCGCGGTATTTTGTTGCATTGTAATTATTACTTCCGGTTTTAATGAGAAGTTTCGTTGCGGAAATAATCAATCATTGTCTAAGAGATAACAGGAGAAGAATATTTTTAAATTTATAAATCATTTCATTAAAATAAAGACAAATAATTGAAATACACTCAATAATAAACAAAACACAGTGCTTATTTTAATCTTAAATAATAGTTTACGTTGTATAAAAAATATTTTCAATGAGTTGTCCAAGAGACAGACTTAAACGAAGGTCACTGAAAATTTTAAATAAAAACTCCTTTATTTTACAGCGCTGGTTTCTGTTGTATTATAAACAGTATTCAATTACCTATTGAATAAAACGTTTAAACACGAAAAAATCCACATAAAATTAAAAATCAAAAATTTCATGCTCGGGGCATTTAAAAGTGGATTGTCATTTACACTTTCAGCCGTTTCATCATGATGTTTTCCCGAACATAAAAAGGATCGGTTAACATTAAACTAAAGTACATAACTCAGAAAAGAGTCATTGGTACATGGCCGCAGTGGGATTCCAAACCGGTACCTTTCGCTTACGCATCGGAAACCTTAACCACTCGGCCACCGACGTTCCCAATCTCTTTTCAAAGTACCTATTAAACTTATTTAAAGTCTAATATTTTGTCATGTATCTATATCCACATGGGTTACATGATGTAACTACCTATATTAAAACTGTAAGACCTGTATAATCTCACGAATGCAATAAATACATTGACTATAACTAAAATAAAATAGCATACCACTTACATTTTCCTACGCTACCAACCTCTATGAGACAAACTTCACTTTAAGTTTATTTTATTCATTCATTCAACACAGTTTTCCTTCAATAACAGTAACACTCACATTATCATTGTCATCTCACTGTTTCACATTCTACACTACTCGTTGCTAACAACCTATCACTAACCCAAACACTCCACGAGGCGTCACAAGACGACATTACGATTGATCCTAGTAACCTCTAGTACATATCTGACTATCATAGGTAATATTCCGCTCGGATAAGTCCCCCTTAATTGAAATTGCTTGTTGCTTCCTTGCACTGATAGCGCTATAGCACGGTGTAGCTTCCGTGCTGCGGCCTCGCTTGTTATCTACCTACCGTAGTTTTGATATGGCCATTTTTTTATTGTAAAAGTGACATTTTTTTGCTATTTTCATGGCCGTTAGGTAGGTACTGCGTCCGCTATGATGTTTATACGTCACTAGTAGTCTGTAGTTTTAATATGGCCACGTTGTGGATGTTCTAGTAGTGACCCTTTTTTACTATTTTTATGGCCGGTATGTAGGTACTACGTCAGCGCTAATGCTTATACGTGCGTTCGTTGTGTGGGTCAAGGTTTATCAATATTTTTTTCGACTTGGTCAGCTTTCTAGCAGTGGAGCTGCAACATTTTTTGGACTTGATTAGCTTTCTAGCATTTGGAACTGCATAATTTTTATCGAAGTAGAAAGTATATTTAAAATACTTTAAGTAAGTTTAACAACAATGTACGTTAAGTAATATGTTAAACGAAGTTGTCTTATTGCTTGTCGTGGTAACCTATAATTAACGCTGCATTTAGAAAGAGAAAATATTTTAGCTATAAGATGCTATAACTTTGTTAGTGTAAGTCTTGTTGGTTGTCCTAAATAAATAAATAAAAATAAAAATAAAAATAAAAATAAAAATAAAAATAAAAATAAAAATACATTGACCTAAGTTTTTATTATTCGCATTCTAACGTCATAATTATTTTAGTTATATCTTTTTTCTCCTTCTTTGACATTTTGTATTGACATTGTTAAGTTATTAATTACGACATGTGAATTTTTTAATATTATTTACCTTATGTACTTAAGTATTTTACTTTAAGTTTCATATAATTCTGATGACATTGATATTTAGACTATGATGAAATTTAGACATAAAAGCTATATTTATCTTGTTCGTTGTTCATTTATGTTGTTGTTGACAAAATCATTGACTTACTATTAATGTAAAATAATGTACATTTAACTAACTAAAAGTATAGTAATAAAAAATTAGTACCTATAGTAAAAGAACAGTATTAGTAATAAGTACACTATGGGTATTTGCAAAACCAGGAGTATCACCAGGTATCACCCAATGTATTGCCTATATCTATACACTCCACATTGCGCCGGCAACAAATAGGCGACATTTTAATTTAAAATAATACCTACCTATTGTCTGGCTGTGTAAGGGAGGCTCCATTTCGGATGGACATCTCGCTATGCCCTACCTAATATCATCTTCCAATTCAGAATACTCACTTATGGGTCAGCCTGCTTCCTATCGGATGTAGACTTGAGTCTGCGGCTTGAGTATTTTGCACTGAATGACGAACTACCTACTACAAAATTGTCTACCATTTATTGACTCCTAACTTGCACAGATCGCACTGTAAGCAGTTAAAACATATCAAGAAGTACGTAAGAACATATCAACCGTGGGACCACTTACTGACTGAAGGAATGACAAAATAAATGTACGCACAGACTGACATTCCAACGAGTGAAATTGTTTTATTATAACTACTTTGTTATGAAAGCGGTTGCAGTTGGTCTGAGCGGCAGTTAAGAACAATTGAACGCTTATTGTAATATAAACAATCATTAAACCCGTATACTTGACCCGTATATTTGACGACCTGAGTGGTTCAATGGTCTGCCACGCAAGAGGTCCCGGGTTCGATTCCCGGCCGGGCAGAAATTGAAATGATTAATTTTAATTTCAGTTAAAGGTCTGGATGTTCTATGTATAATAAGTATGTATTTAAAAAGTATTTAAGTAGTATATCCGTTATCTAGACCCATAGTACAAGCTTTGCTTAGTTTGGGGCTAGATGGCGCTGTGTGAATTTGTCCACGAATATTTTTTTTTAGTTTTTTATTTATACTAGACGTTAGAGCGTCTCGCCATAATGGTCCCGGGTTCACATCTCAGTGTCACCATGTACCAATGACTCTTTTCTGATTTATGTACATTAGTTGAACATTAACCGATGCTCTTACGGTGAGGGAAAACATCGCGATGAAACCTGCACATTCAGGTGAATGAATGTGTAACTACGATCCAATCTGGTCAGGTTCCCCTGTTCAGAGTCACGGAGGTCTGATGGCAGTCATTTCACTGTAATTACCTGATCTGCCAAAATTCTGGATCATGGTCAAGGCGGACCCCGGGCCCTCGAGCGCGAGAGCACAACCGGGACATTAACGCCAAGATTATTATTATTTTATAGATTTGACGTTTGTATCTGTGGCTCTGTGGCTCTGTGTGTCTGTCCGTGGCCTCGTAGCTCTCCGTTAGGCTACATGGACCGATTTAAATTCGGTCAAGGCGAACCTCGTTCCTTCGTTTGCGAGAGCACAACCTGGCTTTTGCCCGCGAATCAGGTATCTGTATTAAATAATAATTACCCTACGTTAAAGGTAGTGACGCATGCAAACCAGACAATGCGCACGAGCGCACACGACAATAAGACGCCTTGCACGCTACAAGCCTAGGCTTAGCGGATTCTACTACTTATTCTCGCCTCCCGAGCAAGTCGAAAAGGATAATATCACAAACATACGCTGCGAAACTTGGGCTGTACTCTAGGCTCTACAAAGGTGCCAAATTGACTCGATCATATCTCTGACTGGATCGATATCGAAGCATTGAAGTGATTGTACGAAAATGCCACCATGACAGTATGTCTTCCAGAACTCAAAGCCTATTCAGCTGCAGTGAGGAGTTAGACAAGGTGATGTCATGTCACCGAACTTGTTCACCAGTGCGTTGGAGGATGTCTTTAGGCTTCTGGACTGGGACGGACTTGGCATCAATACTAACGTCGAGTACACTCACCTCAGATTTGCTGATATCATAGTCATGGCGGTTACCCTGGAAGACTTAGGCTAAATGCTCAACGACCTATGTAGAGCCGCAAAAGTAGGTCTCAAAATAAACCTGGACAAGACGAAAATTATGTCAAATATACATCTTGTGCCAACTCCGGTGACAGTTGAAGACGCTCCACTTGAAGTTGTTGACGACTATAGGACACATACCTAGGAAAAATAGTCCATTTAAGTAGATCCAATTTAGAGAAAGAGGTCAATCGACGAATCAAACTCGGTTGGCCAGCGTGCAGGAAGCTATGACATATATTTTTGTCCCAATTACCGCTGCAAGACGAAGGTCTTTGAACAATGTGTGTTGCCAGGGATCACCGACGAAACAGAGACGTGGCCGCTCACCATGGGCCTTAAAAAAATCTCACTGTTACCCAGGTGGTCATGGAAAGGGCTATTCTCGGATTCTCGTTGCGCAATAGGAGAATTTAAGGGATCCGCACGCGAACTAAAGTTACCGATAAGCCCGAAGACAGTGAGCACATAGCTCGAAGATCAGATGGCCGATGAGGTAGTAAAGTTCTTGAGTGGCGGAAGACGAAGCATGGGTAGGCCTTCCACACGGTGGACCGACGACCTAGTAAAGATCGTAGGTACCAGCTTGATGCGGAAGTACACAGTACCGGCTTTTGTGGAGATCTCTGGGGGAGGCTTTTGCCGAACAGTGGGCGTCTTTTGGCTGGTATGATGATAATAGTTATGACTCGGGCATACCACCACCTCATGGAGGCTAGCCAGTCTCATCTGCTCGAGGTCGCCCTGCCGACAGATGGATGAGGTTTTGGCGAATCAACTTTTTCCTAACGGGTTGTGTGGGTCAGATGGTCGTTGCCGTAAGTTAAAAACCATGTCGAGAAAGACAGAGTACAGATTTGGCGGTGGAAGGGGTAAGGTAGCCGCCAATGTTGGCAAGCGAAGATGGAAAGGTGGAAAAGGGTAATTACCCACCTGGCCGGATGTTGTGACCAGGGGACCAAGGGTCCGACATTGGATCGTGTGAAGTTGTATATTTATTTATTTATTTATTTATTTATTCCACAAACTTTACAGTCTTACAGTTTAAGAACTAATTACACTGCAAACTTAATATTAGATACATCTTAAGATAGTACAAGTATATAGTATAACAAAAAATATAATTTCATATTACTCACCCATTCATCGTCTCACAGAACCTCAAACACTCCTTACACACATCCGCCCATCTACTCGCAAAAACATCACATTCAGGCGCCGATGCCAGAAGCGAATTCAGCAAAGTTAACGCTCGAATGAGAGGTGCGCTGGCGCGCGACACAGACCGAGCCGCAGGGGCCGCGAAGATATTATGCTGGCGAGGTCTCAGCAATAGCCTAGAGATATGCGGAACGGAAAGTCTCACAACCCGAGCAACGAGCTCCATGCAGTCCGAGTCCCCACGCAAAATACGGCACACAAAAATAAGCAGGCCAGCATTACGCCTTACTTCTAGAGAATTAAATTGTAGTATCCCCAGCAGGAACTTAGTTGGGTACAAAAATGGGTAATACACGTACATTTTCTTGTAAAGAAAACGCAGGAACGCTTTTTGAATTTTCTCTAAAAGTAAAGCGTAAGTACTCTCATGAGGATTCCACACAACAGACGCAAACTCTAGTTTGCTTCTTACTAACGCCATATAAATAACCTTCAATGCACCAGGATCGTCAAAATCTCGGGCATTCCTAATCACAAAGCCTAACCTTTTGTAACAGCTAGTAGCCATAGAAGTCATATGGTCACGAAAATTTAATCTAGTGTCAAAAGTCACTCCTAAATCCCTTAGTAGTAACCCGCTCGATAGGCATGCCACTCAGCACATACTGGGCATTCACAGGATTTTTAGCTCTGCTATAAGACATGATACTGCATTTGGCTGGGTTGAAGCTGAGCTTATTGTCGATGCTCCATTGCAATAGGGAGTCAATATCGCGCTGCAACGCAGCACAATCACCCATATCATTAATAGGGCAGATGACCTTTAGATCATCGGCGTATATTAAACTTTGGGACGAAATAAGGACTCCATCTAGGTTGTTTATCATAATTCCAAAAAGTAATGGTCCCAATATCGACCCCTGACTAACACCGGAACGAGTGTGATAAGTGTCCGAAATGAAGCATCCATGACGAACATACTGCTGCCTGTCACACATATAACTTGCGAATAGTTTTAGGAGATTTGGAGAAAAACCCATTGCACAAAGCTTACTCAACAGGATGTCGTTATCGACCCGATCGAAAGCCTTTTTAAAATCAAAATATACAACGTCAACCTGGGTACCGCGGTCAAGGTGATCCGATATAATATCCACCAAAGTAAGTAGATTGGTGTTGACCGAGCGTTTTGAACGAAACCCGTGATGACAATCGGATAAGTACGGTTTGATCTGCCATGAAATTTCCTTGTGTAGGATGGATTCATACATTTTAGCAGGAGCCGAAGAACTAGCTATAGGCCGATAATTCTCGACACTAGAGGGATTACCAGACTTAAGGATAGGAGTGACACACGTAGTCTTCCAAAAAGTTGGGTACACACCGGTTGCGAGTGACAGGTTTAGAATAAAACATAAGGGGTTCTTTACAAAATCTTTACATCCCTTTAATATAAATGCCGGCACTTTATCAGGCCCAACACTTTTGGATTTCAGCCCACTGATGCTGACCTTAATATCTGCCACTGTAATTTCTCCTATACTGACATGACCAGCTGACGTATTAGTGTTCGAGTATACCGAATCGATATCAAGAGTTGGAGAGTCAGGCAAGAATACACTTGAGAAAAATGACGAAAACGCCTGGGCAGCCAGTCTGCCAGTATGATCTTCCCCCGCGTAAGAAACCTTAGACTCAAATCCAGCTTTGGATCTGAGGCTGTTTATATGTTGCCAAAAAGCACGCGGGTCACTTTTAATTTTCGATTGTACACTGCGAATGTAATAGGTATAAGAAAGAGAGATTCGCTTCTTAATATCAGATCTGAGGCACGAAAATTGCGTATAGTATTCCGGATCTCCACTCGCCTTCCATTTGCGATGGATGACTGCTTTGCATCTAATATCGCGAATCAAGTCAGCAGAGAACCAGACAGGATATGTTCTACTAGTTTTACGAGATCTATTATTTTTAGGTATACATTGATCGAAAAGATTGTATAATATACTATAAAAAGCCGCCACAGACTCGTCTACATCTCCAGCAAGATAAACCTCATCCCAGGAGACATAAGAGAAAAGCCGATACAAAAGCGCATAATCACCAGTCACTGAATCGAGAGTAACGGCAATATGCAGAGGAGGGTGGTAAGCATCTCGATGCGGTACCAAACCATCGCCTTCGATCTCAGATACTTTGCCATGACGAGCGCGCTCAGACACCAGCACCACATTTAACTTTCCTCCATACATATTTAACACATCATTCTTCTCAATCAAACCACAAACCGAGAGAAAATAACAATAATAGCTCATAATATCGCTAGATCTATATCTTGGGTTCAAATTGAGGTCACCCATTATAACAATATTACACTTTAAACTACCTATTATTGACTCAACTTTCGTGAACCAATTCATATACTCCTCCATACAATACAATACAAATACAAAAATCATTTATTTCTCTCAAAAAGGCATTAGGTTACATTGTTATATAGACACTTTATAGAAGCACGTGGATTTATGTACACTACACAGATATAGCACCATTGATTTATCAATAGTGCATAAAGCCCAAAGATCTTCACCGTCAGATGTCTCCAAATCAGTGCGGCGGGTAAGTCCGATGCCAGGGCGAGCGGCCAACAGCACTCCGCCGCCACCACCGGTAGAACGATCACGACGCAATATACTCCATCCGTCGCTCGCTATCTCCGAGTTTTCAACTGATTCATTTAAAAATGATTCGGTAACAGCCACTATGTCATAACTGGAAGCCAACAACTCCTGCTTGAAACATCCCAGCTTAGTATTGAGGCCCCTAACATTTTGATATGCTAAGGCAATATTCGCTCCATTAGTTCTTGAGGTGCTGCTCAGTACGCGCTCCAACTGTGGGCCCTTGGGCTCTACGAAATAACCAAGCTTTAACTCTTGCGTTATCGGGCCAGACTTCTGGAGACAGACATAAATCATAAAACTTCACAGGAACAGTCAGCTTGTATGACTTGTAGTCACCTCTTGACTATATGCTGCGGAGTTGGCATATTTCGCTAGCGCGATGTAGGACGGTCAGCGCCATCTATGTGCGGCTGCTTGCCAACATTGTGTTTGTGTACTCGTAATGTTAGTATCGTTGAATTCCCCTATAGGAGCGATAGATGTCGCTACAGTACTCCCCCCGGAGACTGGATCTTGTGTTCTTGCACTCGTAATGTGAGTATCTTTGAGTTTCCCTATTGGAGCGATAGATGTCACTACATAGACAGATATCCCTTTCGAATTGGAGCCGCCTTACTGGGAAAGTACGCACCTCCATCTAGAGAATACCTAAGCACCGGCGAACCCCAGCGGCGACGGCGGATATACGGGCGAACGCTTTACCTTTATGTCGTGAATCTTCCAGCTATCCGCACGAGCCGATTTAGTTCAACCTTTATAATGCGTACGGCCAAGGATTGAAAAACGTTGCATGCGAGTGTGTTCGCTGATCATTATAATCTAGACGCCTTCAAGGCTAGAGTGAATAAGCGGTTCCTAGACAGGCATGCTCCATCATCAGCCGCATCGACACTTACAGTTAGGTGAGATGGCGGCGAAATGCCTAACTAGACTAATTTAATACAAAAAAGGCAAACAATGCTATTGTGGCATTATCACAAGTCGGGTGTCAAGTGTTTCATGAGGTTGGGAATTTGCATATTTCCTGCCAGAGTAACGTGTGCCGGTGTTTTAAAGGTGGGCAACGTATTGGTGATGCTCCCTTGCGAATCCAATAACCAAGGTTAAGCAACGATTGCAGACTCCGCGTTCTGGATGAGTGACCGTTTCGTACTTTGAGGCTAGTCAAACTTTAGCGCCGTATCCAGCTCGTCACTCGTGTGCCTACTAATATCGTTGGCGAAGCGGATTGACCAGCGTCTTCCTCTGGGGATCCTGAGACTGGTTGAATAATCACAAGAGCCGATTGGCACCCCATTACGTCTCAGCATTACTCCATGGTATCTACTAAAAGTCGAAAAGTTCGAGTCTGTTTATCGCGCACTTGCAGGTAGTTCTATGAGCCTCACGAAATATCTTCTTTGGACCGCAACTCGGAGTTATGAGTATGGTAACTGGAATTGGTAACTACTATCCGCCAGGTGGACCATCTCACCTTATGGCTCAAAATCACATTCACCACAAAATTTGACACAATCGAGTAGATAATTATTAAACAAAGCCATTTAATTAGGTTATTGGTATGTACTTACCACCAAGGATGCCGAAGACCGAGCGAGGTGGGCCAGGAGTAGCAAGAAGGCGGACCCTGGGACCTCGCGTGCCGCGCGGGAGTGCAACCGGGACATAACACCAAGATGATGAATTGGTATGTACTTACTTAATCTTACTGCAGTCTTCTCAACGTTGACTGTGCTATTTAGATGTTTGCGTAGATCTGAGATTGTTATCTGGTATCTAGCACTAGATAATCGTAAGGACGGGCTCTTACTATATTCATTTTAGAACAACTGCGATAAGACTCAATTAATTTGTAGTTTTAAGGTGTATTTGTATACTACAATATTATATCTTGTAGTTACATCGTCACATGGTAGTAGGGCTCTGTCAAACCTGAGGAGTCCGCCTGGGTGAGTACCGCCGCCTTATCTGTTTCTGCCGCAACAATGCCTGCATTGTTGTGTTGCGCTTTGAAGGTATAGATAGCCAGTGCAGTTACAGGCATGAGGCATTTCATCTTAGTCCTCATGATGACAACGCATCGGCGTTTTTGCATTTTGTTGTCTTCAACCTAAATGTATGAATCGTAGATGTTATGGGCGACAGTTACGGCTCACCATCAAGTGTGCTGTCTGCTCATTTGTCAATGCGTGTAATAAATAAAAAAAAGGCACTGAAGAACCTCTTCTATATTTGCACCTAATATGTTGACTAGCGCAGTGCGCTGTAGAGGATTCTGCCATAATCTCAGTGCTTGGCAGGCGGGTTGGAGATCGCAGTGTTGAATATACTCAACAGGTAGGTAAACGCTGCACCTTATTTTCTATGGTATATTGGAATTTGGTTTCGGTGACCCCGTTTCTAAGTACTCTTGGTCATCATACTAGTATTTTACTAGAGTATTTTTTTAAAAGCAGCTAAATCGAGGACGTCACAACAAATTAATGACTCTCATGATGTGACGTTTCCATTAACCATATAATTCTAGTGAAACTGAATTTACTTGGGGAACGAATTGATCACTGTGAGCGTGCAAAGAGCGAATATCATACGAATAATATGTAAAGTATATAGCTTTTTAAAACTGGAATTGAAATTTTGAACAAATTTTCCTCTGCAATAACAAGCAAATATTTAGTGTTAAACAACTATTTGAGCTGCAATGTAGGTAAAATTTTCAAAAACTAATAACGAAGACGTAGGTAAACGCTGCAGCTTATTTTCTATGCTATATTGGAATTTGGTTTCGGTGACCCCGTTTCTAAGTACTCTTGGTCATCATACTAGTATTTTACTAGAGTAAGGTTAGGCTAGAGCCTAAGTTACTCACTGATAATGTAGCTTTCTCTAGGTGAAATAAATTTTAAAATCGGTTAAGTAGGTTTTGAGTTCATCCATTACAAACAAACAATCAAATCTTTTTTGTTTACAATATTATTAAGATTGCTTTTGCTCAAGTACCTGAACGATTTTTCAGCAAAACTGCGATCCGTGAATTTTGCTCGCATAAAAATAATAGGAGTTGTAGTAGACTGAAAATAATTTAATTAGTGTGTTTTAGACTGACTAGGTACACTTATAATCATAACGAATACGGGAAATAGTGCAATGCGTCGTAGAATCCGTCGCACGGTAGCAATTACCTACCGTGTCCTATAGACGCTTGCAAAGTGACGGCGTAAAAATCTTTACACATTCTTCTTGAAAAACTTCTTGTTTATTTATTTCACAGTCTTACAGCAATGTACATTTGTTTACAATCAGATACAGATAAAAGTGGTACTGCCAATTACAAAACTGCAATTTACAAACGGGATTAGTGAAGCTAAGAATACCAAACAGCAAAGTACCCATACCAACACGTGAATTGTTCGGTAATGGTAGACAAACGACACGATACCACTTATATATGTCCGTTCTGCGATGGCTAATCACCTGTCAACAACCGCGAAAAGCCACTGGGATGAGGCGTCAGGCAAGTGTCACAGTTGTGCGGTCCACGTTCGGGTCAGTTTCCGATGCACTCAAGTACGTTCACTATCCACGGTGTGTTGACGGTATGTCAGCGCGGCACTAAACGAAACACTTTACGTTATAATACGCAGACTAAAATAGTAGATAGGCAGATACTGAGCCAAATGCAAACTGAAAGAAGTATTTTAAGTTAAATTTAACTGTTTTTAAGATTAAAATATATAGAGTATTCACCAGCACGGTACTCACAACTAAACAATTCATCAAAAAAGAATATTTCTTGGTCGTTTCTTTCCACACTTAAAATGGAGCATTCTATTGCCCTGATTTCTGAAAATATATGTCATAGCTTCCCGCACACTGGCCAACTGAGTTCGATTCGTCGATTGAACTCTTTCTCTAAATTTGACCAACTTAAATGGACTGTTTTTCCTAGGTATGTACCTATAGTCGTCAACAACTTCAAGAGGAGCGTCTTCAACTGTCACCGGAGTTGCCACCACATAGATATTTGACATAATTTTCGTCTTGTCCAGGTTCATTTTGAGACCTACTTGTTGTGCGGCTCTACATAGGTCGTCGAGCATTTTGACTTAGTCTTCCATGGTTTCAGTCATGACTATGATGTCAGCAAATCTGAGGTAAGTGAGGTACTCGCCGTCAGTAATAATACTTAGTTAGTAAGTCTGTCCCAGTCCAGAAGCCTAAAGACATCCTCCAACGCACTGGTGAACAAGTTCGGTGACATGATATCACCTTGTCTAACTCCTCACTGCAGCTATATAGGCTTCTGGTCCTGAAGACATACTGTCATGGTGGCGTTTTCGTACAATCACTTCAATGCTTCGATATCGATCCAGTCAGAGATATGGTCTGACATTCCATAAGAAATAAAAAAAAACTTAAGTTATTATTGCTTGCCGGTAATAGCCTACTGCCTCTGCGACTACACACTGGTAGTCGGGAGTCGGCAGTTTCCCACCGCCGTAGCCGTGGTCGGTATGTGTAACACTCTCAGTTCGTATTAGTTGTCAGTACGAAACCTTAAATGGAACTGAATGAATGAATAACGCTTTATTGCACAATCAAAAGTATACAATGGGTAACTTAAATTAACAGCAGGCGAAGCAACAGGCGGCCTTATCGCTTAAAGCGATTTCTTCCAGGTAACCTTTTTTGTAATTAACTGTCGACAGAAGTGCAAGATAAGGATATAAGCTGAGAGTAAGCCTGTTTAACAAAAATACATATTGGTGTAATTTTAATTAATACTAATAAAATTATAGATACATTTATATACCTAGCATAATACTATAAATACATATTTAAAAACAGAATAGAAGAGAGTAAGGTTTATCTGGAATGATATATAGCAAACATATAAGGTTATAACCCAACAAGAATTATGAGAAGCAATAGACTTGAAGAAGCTTTATGGGACAGACTGTAGAAGATAAGTTTTAACCAGCCTTTTAAAAGATGGTGCAGTTTTGGCTAGTCGGATGTCCACAGGCAATGAATTCCACAGTCTAATCGACTGGACAGTAAAGGATTTGGAATAGAAATTAGATGAGTAAAGAGGAATATTAAGGAGTAAATTATCAGAAGAGCGGAACTGTTAGTGTGTGACCTATTGCGATTAACTGACAGACTGATGTCGTCCGGCGAACTATTGCAGGGGATCTAAAAGGGCCAGATTAGCGTTTCATAATATGATTAATTTGTCACAATCTTATTTGCGGCGTCGCTGTTGTGGACATTGACATGACAATACAAAATGGCGTCACTTAGTTCCAGTATTGGCCACCGGATCAGATAATTGTGGCTCTTTAATATGAGTCATAATATAAATGGCTAATGTGGCCTTTTTAGACCCCCAGATTACACATACAGTACAGTTAAATACCAAATTAAGGGTTGTTCTGGCCACCTGCGTATCTGGTAGTTTGCTGTCAAAAATATGGTATTTTGCGTGTATGGACATTTCCTGTATAATAAATAGAAAGGTGCAGATACAGATAAATTAAACACCAAAAATTTGTATGTACAGTAATTTATTTACAATTATGACACTAAAAGTTCGTAATCAACATTTTCTATAGTCATAAGCCACATATTTGTTCTATGTATAATAAGTGTGTATTTAAAAAAAGTATTTAAGTAGTATATCAGTTATCTAGCACCCATAGTACAAGCTTTGCTTAGTTTGGGGCTAGATGGCGCTGTGTAAATTAGTTGACTAGCGCAGTGCGAATAAAAAAAAAATCAATTAAAGTACGAGTACTATGTATTTACTAATCAGTCTCTAAAATATAATGTTCATTAAAATAAATTAGCTATATCCACACATAATGAGTTGTTTTTATTTTATAGTACAGATTTAAGTTATTAAACAGTAAATCAAAGTTACAGAAAAGATAAATAAACGATTCACCGAATTGTTCATACATATATACATACATAAAGGTCACGTATCTGTCCCGCAGGTAAGACAGGTAGAGACAATGGCTACTTTGTCATATTCAATAATCAGAATGATAATTTGTACTTGAACTCAGGCATTCAGGTTGCAATTCAGGCGTCTAAATGTGTAACTATGATCAATCTAGTCAGGTTGCCCTTTGTAATTCTAAAGACTAACCTTTGTAATTCAAAGTCTAAATTAAAAATGTTCAAACAGTAATTATTGCACTTCGTTAACTCGCTCCAGAGCACAACCGAGCACAAATGATCATTATCTTATACATTAACTCTCACACATATATAATATGATTAATTGATACAATTGCTATTCTTTTTAATTGATTTCACTTAACTACATCACACACTCTTGATTGTAAGATCACACAACGATAAAAACTCCTTAGCCCGTAATGACTGGCATACATTGGTCAAAGACAGGCCCTATGGTTCAACTTCTATGGCGATGAAAGGCGATGAGCGTGCCGATTCACCATATTGTGTTATAGGAAATTACAGTTCTTAAGATAGTTCGTTTTGGGCAGATCCTTCGGCGATTTTCTGTAACAGACATATTTAGGTATTGCCCTGCCATCTTAAAAGGAGTTTCTTTAATCATTGATTTTGTGTAACTCTAATTAAAAGATAAGGAATTTTCCTACATATTCTGTGCACGCGCAAGTTCATGTCCACCGGGCATGACCGCTTAAATAATTCGAGTAAGAATTATTGAAGGCTCGATATTGCCATCTCACTCGGTAGCGGTTGGAGCGTGTGAGATGGTGATATTATCTATTCGAGTTAGACAGTCCGCCCGATGGACATGAACTATGTTTGAACGAGAAAGTATGTTTACAATCCAAGACTCTTGTCATAATCTCTCATTGTTCTTCATCATCCTCACTAATAAGCTCCAGGGTGGATTCTTCACCAATTATGGAAGGATTAGAGAGACCTGGTTCGCCTGGCACGGATACAGCGTCCTCAGTCAGCGTCTTCATATCATCAGGGCGGTTTCTTCTGAAGAATCCGAACTGGAAATTATAGAAATATGAGATTTAGAACGTTAGCAATTCAGCGTTGTCGCGCTGTCGTGTTTCGATCACGTACAATTCTATATGCAGGACAAATAACACACAAAAAGTAAAATAAAATGTATCTTGAAATTTAATGTAGTATTCTCGGCATTACGGCGAATTTTATAATGTCGCGGGCAAAAGATAGTCCATACTAGTATTATAAAGAGGAAAAGATTGTATGTTTGTAAGATGTAAGGAGTAATCTCCTAAAGTACTTAAACGATTTCGAAAAATCCTTCACTAACAGAGAGATACACAATTCCCCGGTGACTTTGGGTACTTTCGATCCAGAAAAAGTAATAGGATCCCGCGAGATAGCCAAATTTTACAGCGATCTAATCTATCACGGAGGACGGTTTATCTTTTTAAGAAACCGGCTAAGATGTGTCGGGCCACGTGCAGTGCAGGGTTGCGTAGCCTGGCGATATATATGGTTAAAAGATGGCTTTTTATACTATAAAGTTACAAATGCATTGTCCGTGTCCGGTGGCAAAGCGAAGGGATTTTAGACAAAGGTGTCACACAATTTGTAAAAAATCTGCTTAAAAATAATAAATAGAGGGTACCATATTTTTATATGAATTACATTTATTTTACACCTTTATTCTTTTAGAAATTTTTTGGCAACCCTTGTTCCAACAAACACTTGCCGTATACATCCTTTGACTTTGGTAAAAAATAAACGATACTCGGCCGGATGTCAAACAGAGGAAAGCTCTCCACAAGCCAAGCCAAACGTAACACACGTTTAAACTTGTGATAGCTTTCCGAGGTTTGGCAAGCGTGTTGCGCAGGCATAAACATTTCAAAATCAGTTTTAACCTCTGCAAAGCCGTTGTAAACTCCCCAACTGTAAAACTGCTACGAAACTCACGGATTTCCTAACTTGCTATTCGTTCATGCTACGTCATTCTGCGCTAACTACCGACAGTACAATATGCTGAAGTCGCTTGTAATCGAAGAAAATATTGCATTATAACTAAACACTGGCGAAAATTGCTGTTTGGATGCACTAATCCTTTCGAAAAACTTTGTGTACTGCAGCAATGAATCCGTAATTTTTGTTTATGGCAGCACTTGACTCATTTAGGTACTGTTGTTAATTTCGCCAGTAAGTGGGATACGATTCTACCTAACGAGATAACTCGTCAGCTTTACACAAATGTAATATTTTATTTCATTGATGTACAAGGCGGCCATTTCACAGAGCTCGCAATCGCATCAGAAGGATTAATCTGGGATGTGTGGCAAACGCCCAGACACGTGCATCTATAAATAAATAAAATTTTCATTTATTAAATCATAAGTAATACATTTACATTTATATTAACGTCAAGAAAAATATTATTAAAATATAATTAATAATAACTAATTTACCTGAAATAGGCTACCCTGTGTTTCAGGTTGAAAAGTTACGAGTCTTTTTTAACATGGAACAATCAATAATTAAACTGAACCAATCACAAGCAAAATATACTAAATTAAAATGTATCCGATATGGCTATATCGGATAGGCTTATCCGTCTCACCCTGAAAGTGTGAGTGTAGCTGTATATGAATACTATTTTTAATAATTACTAAGAAATTATTTAGTTTTCTTAGTCCGTAATAGGGCGTTAGTAAGCTTAGTGGTCGTCGGTATGTTGGAGTTGTACAATGTACATCATTGAAATAAAGTTTATTAATTAAAACTCATCATCATAATCTTGGCTTTAAAGTCCTAGTTGTGCTCTCGCGCACGAGGGCCCGGGGTCCGCCTTGACCATGATCGAAGATTTGGCAGGTCAGGTAATTACAGTGGAGCGACTGCCATCTGACCTCCATGCCCCTGCTACCCGGGGAACCTGACCAGATTGGATCATGGTTACATCCAGTCGCCTGAATGTGCAGGTTTCATCACGATGTTTTCCCTCGCCGTAAGAGCATCGGTTAGTATTTTATAATAATGTACGTAACTCAGAAAACAGTCATTGGTATATGGCCGGAGCGGGATTCGAACCCTTAATTAAAAGTGAATTTGTGTTTTAAATGGTTGCACCGTATGCAGTCTTGTTGAAACGGAAATCAATTAATTTCGTGACTAATTAACTTAAAAATGTTCGTAGAACTACTGTTATCGTACACTACAGCCAGTACAGGACAGGACACTGTTGCCTAGTTGAAAGTGTAAGTTACTACTACCTCAAAAGCCTTTTCTCATGCTACATTTTGTGTGAAATAAATCGTTTTATATACTTATGTATTTTGTATTTGTTTCCTGTTCATAAAACGATTTTGAGGAAATACATGAGTATTACATTTATTACTCATCTAACGTGTTACACGTTCGTTTATAATATGCCGCCTGATGTTTACTATCAGTTCAATTAAATATTTTATAGTACTAAGAAATGAAAGTAATCATGAACCAGTTTTTTAACTTTTTAGAACCCACACAAAAGGATATGTAAGTATTACAACAACAAAAAAAATTTGTGCCAATTTGTGCACATGCAGACAACCGTTTTGTTGTTGTGTGTTTCTAAACGTCTACTAACGCATTATGTAGGATAACCTACGGCGCCGTCAGTCTATTATTTCTATTCTAAGATTATGTTATGATCAACAGTACAATTTGGCCGTGTGGTGTCCGGCAGAGTAGAATAGCACCAACCCCTTACACTCGTGAGTGTCGTACAAGGCGACTAATGTTTTCGAGGCAAAAGATCAAGAGTCTCCGTATTCTGAAAGATGGGCTGCAGCATTTTCCATTGTTATATTTAAACACTGCGATCTCCAACCCGCTTGCCAAGCGTGGAGATTATGGCAATAACCTCCACTTTCGTGGGAGAGGCCCTAAATCCTGCAGTGGACTGTTACGGGCTGTGATGATGAACAGTATAAACGAGTATCTAACAGTAAGTTACCTTATACAAGCCGAAGACTATAGCAGCCAGCAGAAGAACTCCAGCGACAATCCCGACGATGAGAGGCCAAAGCGGAGTAGCTGCTTCTAAAGTTATCACCGACGATACTGTCGCCATCCTGAGGGTAAGAATTAGGCCATTAAACTTTCATTATCAATAGTCCATAGTAGCAGGAGGACTAAATGAAACAGCGATGAATAGGAAATGCTTAGCTTTGAAGAAACTCTAACCTCAAAAAATATTTATTGGAATTGGATTAGTATAATTAAATAGTCCCTTATAAAATATCAAAAACCCATGAGGAAACAACTGGACAGTCAAGGCAGGTCATAGGCGGCTTGAGCTACCTATAAGCTGGCTTGATTGTTGCACTGACACAAGATCGTACTATAGAATATTTAAGCTATAGTTAAACATAACAAAATTTCGAGTGTATTTTAAAATTAGTAAAAAAAAAACTGAACTCACTTCTTATGTTCTTCCGTTAGCAAGGTAATAATTGATGTGGCATTATAAACCGACTGCTCTGCCAAAAATTTACCTGAAAAACGAATACGAGTTTTAATTTTTTAAATAATTATTGGCTTGGACACGCCAGCCCACTACACAACAGTATTGTACTTGAGCCTCCTTCGCATCAGTGGATTATTTTGCCATAATCATGGTGGGCTAATCTGAAAGGCTGGTTGGAGATCGCAACAGAAAGATGCAGTAACTGATACCATCAGACGTGCGTTAGTAATATAAAAGACCAGCTTTTGCCCGAGACGTCATCTGCGTATCATGTTATATACTACGTTCCGAACCCATTCCCATGGAAACCACATTGAATTTTAATGAAAAATATAGCCTATATTATTCCATGATAATGTAGATTTCTATAAGGGAATGAATGTTTAAAACCGTACAAAATTTTTTTGAGTTTAATCATTACAAATTCTGGCTATTATAGAGGTCTTGGACCGTGCTACAATACATAAGTCGAGTACAAAAGGAGCTTCGATGAGTCAGGCGTGTTTTACACACCCGCCCGTTTTAACTGCCCGTGTTGGTTCTGATTGTAAAAGTATTTGCAGCAATAGATAAATAATTTTACAAACCATGTTTACTAAGACTCAATTGCAGAGGCAGCACCACTGGTACTGAAACTTTGGCCGGAATGGACAGTGTGCAATTAATTCTGTTATCAAACTCCATGCAATGTTCTATGGGACTGGCAAGGGTGACCTGGAAATATTAAGAAGATTCATTGATTTACCGAAGCTGAAAAAGCTGGGGTCCGAAGTGGAGAATAAAAGGAGATGTAGGAAATATGCGAGGAAGAGTTGTGGATATATGCGAGGCTGGAGAGTTGTGTCAGGACAGTGCAAAGTTGCGGTCCATGTACCGGGTTCGAATCCCACTGTCGCTATGTACCTTGTAGGATGACTCCTTTCTGAGTTATGTACATTAGTTGAACAGTAACCCATACTCTTACGTTGAGGTAAAACATCGAGATGAAATCTGCACATTTAGGCGCCTGAATGTGTAACCATGATCCAATCTGGAAAGGTTCCCCTATTAACAGAGTCACGGAGATTAGATGACAGTTGCTCCACTGTAATTACCTGACCTGCAAATTCTGGAATCATGGCCAAGGCCCGCGTGCGTTGGAGCACAACCGGGTCATTAAAAAGATAATTATGATTATTTATTTACCGGTGTGGGAGGTAAAGCCGAAGAAGATTATCCAAATTCCTGCACATTCAGGTGATTAAATGTGTATCCAAGGAGCACGGCTAGGCAAGTCCCGCGTCATAGCTCGCACCGCGAGAAAGCCGTTTATTTCCTGCTCTTAATACTAAAATAAAAGATATGGTAGAGTCTATGTCGCGCCTTATCTCGCTTGTCGCTCTGGTGCACACACTTGTGCTAACTGTGTTAGTGTTACTCGATCGAATGCATCAAGATACTTACTTTTTCTGGAATTTCGATGACAACTTCAAGATTCTCCCAATTGGACGGACCGAAATTGCTGACCTACAAATAAGTAAAAACAATGAATGACTTAGGAAGAAAAATAAACAGCAATGAGCAATTTGTTTTAAAAACGGTAAGGAAATGGAAGAATCATTTTTGTGTTATACGGCAAATAAGCAGGCCACTAGCATGTTTATGGTCATGGGCGCTACCAATACGTTGATCACCACAGTCCACTGCAGGACTTAGGGCCTCTCCCACGAAAGGGAAGGTTATTGCTATAATCTCCACGCTTGGTAGGCGGGTTGGACATCGCAGTGTTTAAATATAACAATGGAAAATACTGCTGCCCATTTTACAGACTACGAAGACTCTTGATCTTTTGCCTCGAAAACATTAGTCGCCTTGTACGACACCCATGAGCGTAAGGGGTTGGTGCTATTCTATTCTGCCGGACACCACAAGGCCAATGCGTTACCCACCTCTAAAGAGATCTCTAATACGTCTCTTGAACTATCCCATGTCATAGTCCAAAGGAAACACCGTAGCTCACCGTAGCTGGGAGCTCATTCCACATTCAAATCGAACGAGCGAGAAATGTTCTTGCGAACATTCACGTGAACACCACAAGAGGATCTACGTAATGGAAATGAGTACTAAGCCAATTGTAAATTGTTGTAAGCTTACCTCAAAAGAATGGGTAAAAGTCACATTAGCATCTTCATCGAGCTTATCCCTAGAAACTGTGATATTGGCATTCGGCAGAGCCTTACCACTAACACCGAAATCAGCACGAGGCGTAACTTTTATGTGCATTTTTTTGTAAGAAGTTTCAGTTATGTTGTCTCTAAACAGTCCATCTAATAACTCTGCCTCAATTGTTAAATATTGGACGGTAGTCTCATTCTGGACATATTCCAGTTCAATCTCCCACTCATCTGTCTTGTCTCTTAGTAAGGGAGCAGTAACATCACATGTCATGTTGAATCCTTCAAGGGTGCATGATGGAGGAACTTTCTTCGGCTGTAAGGGGAGTTTTAGATTTACTTTGGCACCGTAAGCTGGCTCCCCCTTGTTGACGATAGTCAGTGTTGCTCCGAGTCTGTCTTCGGACCCTGGGACATATTCTCTGTAAATAATAAAGGTGATATTCATTTGTATTATCATATAAAGGTACAACACGTTGTATTGTCATACAACAGTTTATTTATGGCGATTTAGATGGCCTCATTTATGTTTTTATCCTGAGCGTACTATCTATCAATAAAAGTTACAAAGTTACCACAACATTTCTGTGGCATTTTCTGGTCTACTGAAGCCCTAGCTGCTTAGCTTCTAAGATGTCACCTTATCATCCTCATCATATCAGCCGAAGGACGCCCACTGCTGGGCATAGGCCTCCCCGAGAGATCTGAGGCGAAACACAAAATACATAACCTTATCTTAGCAATATTGTCCTGGTTGTGCTTTCGCTCTCGAATACTCGGAGTCCGCTTTGAAAATGATCCAGGATTTTACAGATCGGTAAGCTAATTAAGTAACTCGGTTGCTAACAATTCTTCTTCTTCTTCTAAGTCGCTACACTCTTGATAGAATGGTCGTGGTCGTCGGTTGAAGATTGGCAGCACGCTTTACTATCCCGCGCTACTCCTCTCGAACTGCTGCTTTCCTAGTACACTCATAGAGAGTACCATTAACTGCAGCTTCTACTTGGTTGCTAACAATTATCTGATTTCAAACATTTAAATTTTTAATTTTGAGATTACGTATCATCGATTTTCAAAGTTCCATTGTAATAAACTGAAACTTTTTTTTTTTTGGATTGATTTTGTCAATCACATATAATTGCAAAAGTATTAATTTCAATCATTTAAATCAGATAATTGTTAACAACAGAGTTACTCTGTAAGATAATTAATGTGGAGCGAATGCCATATGTATGACTTTTGTGACTAGGTTGGATCATGGTTATGACAAAATACATCATCACATCCGCCAGAAGACGCCCACTGCTGGACCTAGGCCTCCCCCAGAGATCTCCACGGCGGCCGGTCCTGTGCCTTCCGCATCCAGCTGGTACCTGCGATCTTTACCAGGTCGTCTGTCCACCTTGTGGGAGGCCTACTCACGCTGCGTCGACTATATTACTAATTACTAATACTAACCTATTAAAAGGTTCCAGGTCCATTGTCAGCCATGGTGTACACGTCAGGTCTTCTCCACAATCCCTCATCAGTTGTATCACGAACGTAGACTGAAGAGCCGATTGTTCGGAAACTCTCGCAATGCCGTGTGGGAATTTGGTGCTCTCTTTTTGGATGTGATGTAAAGAAAATAGAGGGAAATGACTTTCAAAACATTATTTTTAAAAATAAGACGGATCCACGCGTAATCGTACGGGACGAAAACTTGTCAAAGTAGTTAGTAGTTTGGCAAGTTGTCATAACAAAAACATAAAGTGGACGTATTACTATTTCCCATCGTGTAATTTATCATTAATGTGATTATACGATGTTTCTCGTAATAATACGAACAAAGTAAGAATGTGATGCAACTGCTAAACATTCAATTTCCTCGATTGTAATTCGACAAGGTTCCATCCCATTCTGATTGCACAAGGATTTGTTTCGAAATTTAAATAATTACCTTCTTTTTCCTTCAATTTGAAATTTATTGTAATAGGTTTTGATAAGTCTGCTGATGGCTGAAAGTGAAATAAGCTTTATAATACGCATCTAATAAAATTATGATACTATATAACTGGTGCTACTACTAAGGTTGTAAGGATGTTTGGATCGGTATTTGTTACTCCTTCATGCAAAAGCCATTGAACGATTCTAATCAGACTCGACAGTAAAGTAAATTATCCCAGAACCCTGGTTCCCTCGGGAACGGTTATGATATAATTAACCAATAGTTGCGTTCAGACTCTTTAGGTATAATACTTAATTGAGTATACGGACACTGCATTTATGTTAACGTCATTGTAGTGTGTCATCCTTTTCGTTGTAAAAAATATCGTGGTTTTAAGTAGGTATGACAGACAATATTCACCTTTACTAGAACGATTTGCTCATCGCAGCTGTCGGAGCCTGGCTTGACATGCATCAGGTATTCTGAGTCACCGGATATATGCGCCCGCCTAGTTGTCGTGTCGGGGTCGATAGTTATTGAGGCTTTAAGCTCTGAAAAATATGCACAATTTAACGAAATTAATCATTTATTTAGTGAAATGATCAATGATGATCAACAAGTGATAGCGGAAAGCGGACCCGGTGTAGTGACCGCGTGTTTGCGAGATATTGTAAGGTTGTAAATCGAATGAAAAGATTAGAAAGATATCTATTGGTGCAAGCCCCAAGTAAGATTATAAACAACATTTTTATTTAACAGGAGCTATGCTTGCATTTGACCTTATCTTGCCTATTAAAAACCGTTGTTCATGTCGAAGAATATGTTTGCCTAGGAGTAATCTATCCCACCTACAAAGAAGGCATATGCAAAGAAAACACTTTTACAGTAAAAACTTACCGACACTAACATGTGACCAGAGCTTATGTGACTTCGCAGAAATACAGAAAATCGCAGTGAAATTTGTAGCGTTCGTTGGTAGATTCAAAGCGTCGGGCACTTTTATAAACGCTTGTACTGTGGCGGTTGGTATGCAGCGGTATAAATGCACCGTGGAACTCTCATATGCACCTATTGCGAGATCTGCAAAGGAAACAAATACAGGTTGAAAATATCAAAGCTTTCGAAAATATCGGGAAATAGTATCCTTCGCGCTGGCTGTGGCTGTAGCTTCTTTTCTTCCTTTATTAAAATTTGTACAATTATGTAAAAAGATCCAAGTTCGTAACCGACTGCTTACGGCAGCGGCAGACAGCATCGCAGAAATTCATTTTTGCCAATGATAATCTGTGTCTTGGGAATCAGTGAAATTACCAATGGCGCCACATCATACGTATTAGATTGTGGAATACAATGAGAAAGCTTATAGAAAAGAAGAGATGAAATAAAAAATAAAAACTACATAATCTTAATAGAAAGTAAATAAACAGTTTGTAATGGTGGCTATGTGTGTGAATAAATACCTACCTGACATTCGTAGTGCCTTTTATAAGGTGTTAAATGTGGAACGAATGCTTATTTGTAACAACCATATTATACCATTTAACAGCGAATAAATGAAATGAAATGAAATGAAATAGTTTTTTCTTTAACTAAAAGTAAATGTGCCAAAAATGAATTTCTCTGATACCATCTACTGCGGCCGTGTGATGTCGGCTTCGAACTCGCAGCTTAGATGAGCCCAACACGAGACTTGGGCTTGCACGTATCTGAAGTCTATGTTTCGGAGTGGCGACCGCGTTTTTGTAAATGTGAGATTCCGTGTGACATGATCGACGACCTTCAAAAGGTTGGTAGTGGAATAAATGGCACTCTTTAGGTGAGGCCTTCATTCGGCAATGGTCGGTAATGGGTTGATTGTCCGGTCAATATGTAAGTTGTATTTAAGTACATTATAAAAATAAGTAAACCTCTTGACGTCAACATACCGGTTGTGTTGGATAAGTCATTAGGTTCCCAACGCTTATACATTATTAAAATTTAACGTGTAACATGCTCATGTGTATGTTTCATTCATACTACTATTTATCTTCGGTTCGTCGTTGCAAATGACTCACTATGATACATCCAGCGGATGTATCGTAATGTGAACGTTATCTTATTCACAATGTTTATTTTTGTTTTGTTTAAAGGTCACATCACAACACAGTTAACCTATGTCTACTGATGCATCATGGACTCATGAATTCTCTTTGACACAAGAACTTTGTGAGAGTATATTAGGTAATACGGTCGTCTGTGCCGTCACGGCTTCATGCTACTAGATAGTTTTTGTCCGGGACTAAACGTAATATTGTTGAATTTTACAGACTCAACCGCAATAATGCTTCTTATTAGAACCGAAATTTTTTTTAACATAACAGTAAGTTTTATGTCATACGGTAGGCAAACAGGCAAGCGGGCCACCTGATGGAAAGTGGTCACCACTGCCTAAAGACATTAGCAACACCAAGAGTATCGCTAATGCGTTGCCCACCTCTATAACACGTTGCTCTGGCAGCAAAAAGCAAATGCCACTCCACTGCCAAAGCCACGGTTCCCCAAATCCCCACCCCATGGAGCACTGGAAACCTTACTCACCGGCAGAAACACAATACTATTTAAAAGAGTATTATTTAGCTGCGATATTCTGTAAGGTGGAGGTACTTCCCCAGTCGGGCGGCTCCAATTCGAACGAGATACCCCGCTATGCCCTACCTCTCTTTAAGTTAAGATGATTGGTACGAAAGGACTTTTGGTCAAGCTGAAACGGAGACGCTTCGCGTTCGCTCGATCAATAAATTAATACTGTATATTTATTATAATATATCTATTAAAGTGTCATATTTTTAACAGCTACTATCTACAACCTCATCAAGATCATTTTACTATGTTGGGCATGTGTGTAAGATCCACCAGCCTCATGGGTGAATCCTAGTGGAATAAAAATGAATGAAATGCCATGAAATGGTGGACCAAAAAAGTTTTCTATGGATCCACTAGTGGAGCCTCGACGGTGAATCCTAGTAGAATGAGAGATAGTAAGTCCAAAAAGTAGTAAAAAATGTAAGTAAAATATCCTTCGAACGCGAAGAGAAGGATAAGGAAAAGGCGCATATAGAAATCTGCTATTTCTCGTGGAGCACTGGTAATGAATGAGGAACAGGCAAAATAATTATTATATTCGGGTCGGGGTCGACAACACGTTGGTGATGCGGTGACTGCTTACCATCAGGCAGGCCGTAAGCCTGTTTGCCACTTTGGTGGACAAAAAATAATTCTGGATCTTACTCGCAACTTCTGAGTCAAAATAATATCTGTCTGCTCTTATGAAATACGTAACTATATGAGTGTAAATGTTTGGACTTATATGTGTATTTATGATTAGTTATCATAATCACCTACCATTGCAATGATTGCTATCGATGTCGACTCCTTTCGATATGGACATGCCAAAACCTCTTGCAGTATCTGAGAGTATTCTTTGAGAGTAACGGTTACGGAGTCCTGCTTTACTTCCTTTATAAATGTATACCACACCAAGGCCATCATTTTCCCAGGGAGATCCAATGGCCACATCTGAAACAGAGTTTTTATATTTATTTATTTATTTATTTATTTAACAATTTATTGCACACAATATAAAGTATACAGAAATTACAAAATTACAAACATCGATAGGTTTGGCCTCCTGTACCACTCCGGTAAGCACTGTACCTGTTAATTGTAATTTGTATTTATTTATTTATTAAAACTTTATTCCCAAATTGTACAGTGGTGGACTTAAAGCTATAAAAGCCTTATCTACCAGTCAACCGGGATAATCTAAGCCTGAGAATTGTACACGGTACAGGAAAAGAAAAAAAATACTACATGAGTAAAAAGGAGGAGGGACTTACAACTATAGTCCGGAAATACATACTAAAACATATAAAATAACATAAAATAAACATAAAAGCTAAGTAGGAAATAATGGATATAATATACGGCCGATAATCACAGAGAATATTATAATAAATACATAAATAATACAATTCATTGGACAGCTTAGGGTTCTGCGTCTGGGTAAATCGCAAATAATTTGTTTTTGAACAACTTATACTTTTAACTTAGTAAGCCTTACCAGAAAATCCATCTCCATTTATATCTCCTAAATCAGCAACTGTTGTGCCAAATCTTGCACCGCTCTCTTTGGATCCAGTGACATAGCCTGCACTATTCAGCACTATTTGAGAATTCTGAAAATAATTATAAAATTATGATAAAAATCTTATGCTTCAGGATATTAAGCTTCCTCGGTTGTCAACAGGGATGTACAACGTCGATATCTTAAACTGGTAGAATTTTGAATATATATTGGTATGAATCTTATTCGTGAGAAACGTTTATCATGTTCAGTTGTTCACGTTCACTTACTTTCATGCCGGTTAAGTACACAAACACAGCGCCTTGGTCGTAATGAAGCTTTCCATCCTTCTCGACGTAATTCGGAGCTCCAACTAAAAGATCAGTCACTCCATCGCCATTCAAATCAGTGCAGCAAATGCTTGCACCGAAATAAGATCCAAGTTGGGGTCCAATAACTCTGGCTTTAATGTTCATGGGCATATTGTCTGGTCTACCGCCGACCACTTTATCGTAAATGAGTACCTGAAAAGTTTAAGTTTGCTTTATTTTTTTTAGTGTTTTGTAAACAGATTCTGTTATCATGTGAAATTTCAGTATTTGTTTCTTGGAAACTTTATCTAGTATTTGTATAACCAAAAACACGATTAATTTATTTGTTTTCAATATATTTTAAATTGACTGCGATATGTTTTTTAAGAGATTTTTACGGATTTCTTCAACACCGCTTCGATAGGTAGATCAAATAAATAAGGACAATACATACGATATGCTAAAATTTGTATAAAAGAATTTTGTCTAAATTATTAAGATTTTCTGTATTTTACGAAAAAAGATAAAATACACATTACGCATAAGCATAAGTCGTAAGTCGCTTTTCCAAGTACAGATGATATTCAACTTTAAGACAGCACACGTGAACGCGAATCTGGCTTGGCGCGTCATGCCAAATTAAACGACGTTTAGCAACGGCGTTTTGGTACCAGTTTAAAGAATCAGGCGTGATGGGCATATAAATGAGATAGTAAAGGCCTGTTTCACAACCAACAGGCATGTTCCAAATATCTTATTTTACCGATATCTGTAATGCAATCTCCCTCTTATTAATACAAAATGGAAAAAACGGCATATCTGTCAGTTTTGTATCGGGAACTTATCAGTAGGATGATATGACATGCCCCTATAATGCCCTATCTTACCTGTCCGTATCCTTTTTTTCCTCTGGGTGCACCCCCAACGTATAGAATATTTCCATTAACTTCGAATTGACCAGACTCAACACTATATCCTGAAATAGTAATCATATAAAAAGTTTACATTATTTTTTGTTAAACATTTGCAATGATCTGATGACGATGATCTCTCAAAACATTTAAAGATAGTAACACTTAAGTTTTATTATGTTTTTTATTACTTATTAATATGTTTGTTACAATCATCCCTAGAGTGCTCCAAATCTGGTTAAATAAAAATAAAATAAAATAAAATATAAAGGTTATTTAGCATTTAGATTAGGCAAACTTATAATAAATACAGCATACATAAAATAATAACATAAAAAGCAAAGAAATGAAAAAAAATAATAACATGAACTTAAAACAAATTAAGCAAAAAATATAAGAAGTAAAACTAAAATATATATAAAAACACTAAACGCTAAAAAGGCCAAAGCTCAAAATAGATATACTATAAATGAAAATGAAAAAGTATTTATTGAATCAGGATTACGTTATTAATATATTTTCAAACGTCAAAAATCAAATGATAAGCAAAGGGAAAGTCAAGCGAGCTCATCCAACTTACCAAAATAATCGTCAGGTTGCAGATCCAATGTGAAATATGGATTGTGTACGGGCTGCTTGTTGTAGTATATACTTTTGGGATCAGTACTGAACATATAGTCCACAATAGTCCCTGTGAAGGAAATAAAGTAAATGGGTTTTGGCGAAATATATCTGAGGGTGCGTCCAGATGCCGCAAATACGTTGGTCTGATCTGGGTTATATAATGATAATCAATCATTCCACTAGGATCAACACAACATGTCTTCATTTAACCCTATCGATTGATCAGCAATCAGGTCTTTTGCATGTTGCAATTTACATAGTCTATCAATCTTTTGTTTGGTTGACCTCTACAGGCACATTCATTCATATTCATATTCACCACGTTCATTGTAACATTATTTACGTATTATTTCCTGCTTTCAAACTTCCCTTGATTTAGGTACCTACTCATTAATTCTTTTGTCACTTAACATATCCATTTTAGCACTGTCGCTGTTCTGTGAATGGATTCCTACGCGGTTTTCTGAATTTGAAATAGCAAACGAGATGGTTCTACACTTTGTGTCATTAAAATCAGTGCCAATGTTTGGGAAATAATTGAGTACCTTTATGTACTTTGTAGACTTTGTCGAATATGTTCAGATTTCTGTCGGATAGGTTATTACGTATGCGTCAGCTGACTTGCAGCTCCGACGATAGTCGCTGATGCGGAGCGATAGTCACTGGAGCCGCGCGTCAGTAACCATGATGCTAGGAAGCGACCCTTACTCACCAGCCCACTCCATAACGCCCGGCGCTCCAATGATGATGCTGTTGGAGTCCGTGGCGGCCACGGAGACGCCGGCCTGTCCGTAGGCGAACAGATGAAGAGACACTCCTTGTTCGCTGTACTCTGAACGGGAGCCGTTGGATTTGAAGGCCAGGCGATCTGTTGGGAAGGTGGAAGTGAGATGCTTCAAGTTTTAACTAGCCGTTTTCAGCTAAAAATAGCTACACTGAAGAGTAACCTATTTTTATTAAAATGACATATTTTTATCGATATCGTATATTTTAATTAAATATAATGTTTTAAACTATCGCGGTTATTATTACACATTTTAATGCTATGTTCCGGGTTTCCTACCTTTCTTTATTCTTTATTGTACACAAACTTGACATCATATATTACTGTATATTCCTTAAAAATTTACGTTTCAATGGAAAATAGTAAAACTAAAGCATGACAATGATGATAGCTAAATTAAATTAAAAATCATTTATTTCAAGCTCAAAATAAGTACACTAATACGTTTGTAAAAAAATTTGGTGTAATGTCAAATTAAATACAAAAAAATAACAATTACAATGTCAAATTCAATACAAATTACAATGTCAATATCAATGTCAATTACAGCACAAATTACAACGTTAATAGAATTATGAATGCCAATAAACGAATTAAATTGAATTACTTTAATCAACATTTCAATACCATTTTGCTATTGAATGAAAGGGGATGAAATCGTATGCAACTGCATCCACCTCTGGATCATAAGCGAGTCCTAGGGGTTGGACAGCGCGACCAGGATTCCGTTGGTGCTAGCCCGGAGACGAGCCAGCAAGGCGCTACGTTTCCAAATGACGGCGTCAATAGAAGTCGTCAATGTGGGCATCCGCGAACATTGCGGAGGCGCTACAGAAACGCGGCATTCTCAACAGAACCCTGAACGCGTCGTTGTACTGTACGCGCAGTGCGCTGTACGCCCGCTGCGTGAAGTTGGTCCACAAGCTGCACGTATAAAAACTCTGACAGTATGCTCTAAAGGGCGTCAACTTGACCTCTATCGTGCAACGTGCAAACCTGCGAGCCAACATGTTGCAGCGGACGGACAGCGCCCTGCGCTCCCTATCAATGTCCTCGCAATCACGCAAGTCGTCGGTGACCCAGTGGCCCAGATACTTAAATTTATGTACCCTGTTCAAAGAAATGCCGCAAAGTGTAATATGTACGAAAGAGTAACATTTGGTACCAGCTTTAAATATCATAAATACCATACACCTTGTATCTGAGCCCATGTGCCTCCGCATATGTCTCGCATATGTGCAGCAGATTCCTCATAGCAGCCACCGATGGACTCAGCAGCACCATGTCATCAGCGTAACTGATATTATTTACGCTCACTCCGTCTATGGAGCAGCCGATGTTGGTGTTACTGAGCTCAACGATGAGCTGATTCAAATACAGGTTGAAGAGACGGAGCGAGCTCAGCTCCCCCTGCCTCACTCCACACTCCAGCCCATACGCGTCCGAGTACTCCCCTGCCCACCTAACAACGTTCTGCTGGTAATTGTACTAATATCTAAACATTGAAATAAAT
Organism: Blastobasis lacticolella; assembly: GCA_905147135.1. Taxonomy (NCBI): domain Eukaryota; kingdom Metazoa; phylum Arthropoda; class Insecta; order Lepidoptera; family Blastobasidae; genus Blastobasis; species Blastobasis lacticolella. The sequence continues at coordinate 2,004,952 of LR990041.1, forward strand.
TCACAGGGTAGTTTGGTTTTAGACTCTAGCTTTTGCCACAGCTTGTTATAAGCCACCAAGCCATAGGCTTGGGACAGGTCCAAATAACTTGCGTAAACTGGCGTTTATCTAACAGTATTGTTGTTGTGTTATCTTAACAGTTTGCTTGAGACAGAAGATGGCACTTTCAGTTGAAAGTTGCGGTCTAAAGCCGAAATGCGCGTCATGCAGGTGGAGGTGCTCATCAAGCTGCTTATCAAGCAAACTGTCCAGTACTTTAGCTATAATTGTTGCCAGTGAAATTAGCGTGTAGTTAGACATGTCCGAAACATCACCAGTTTTGTTTTTGACAATTGGCACAACCACTGTGTACATAAGGTCATTGGCATTGAACAGCCTATTCACGCTAGCCTTGAAGGCGTCTAGATTATAATGGTTTGGGAACACATTCGCAGGCCATTCCTTAGTCGTACGCATTATAAAGGTTGAACTAAAGCGATTCGTACGGATAGTTGGAAGATCCACAACAATAAACAATATGTCAATTTATTTACATTTCTGTAAATAAGGCTTTTCGCAGGACGCTACACTTTTGTCTTTTCGTAACCGTTTCAAGAAAGAAGTCCTGCGGTAATCAGTGGAACTACAAACCTCTATAAGGGGCTTTTTCTTTTATATTTTTTCATTAGGTTATCATACTGCTACTCATAATTTTAAACCGCAGTTTTGTTATTGGCATTGCAACTTTGAATTGTATAATTATAACTAAATATTATTGCTGTAAAACTGTATGGAAATAAATAAATAAATATTTCGAGCAGACTCTAGCCTTACAGGAAAAACTTACAGATATCATCCAAAGGCGTCAGGTATACGTTCTTCACGCCGCTACTGACGTAGCAGAAGCCGTACACCAGTCTATGTGTGTTCCCTCGCTGCGTGTACAGTTTGTTCCACCTTGGTGCGCAAGCGACGAACCGCTCGCCTGGCATCGGGGCAAGCGCAGCGCCCAACCACATGTCGTCCATGAACGGGACTATGCCTGGGGAATGTAGACTTTATTTGAGGGGATAAAGGTTCAATTTTATGGGCATGTTATAGTTGGGTTATTGTCTGTTTTTAGATATAGGGCTTTATTGGCTAGCGCCTGCATAACTGTCACCTAATTCGAATTCGTCGTCATCTTTAAGCAATAGGATCGCAATGACATCGCCCATTATTTTCTTTGACGACCCAAGTGGTTCATTTGGTTGAAATGCCGGTTTGCCACGCAGAGGTCCCGGGTTCGGTTCCCGGCCGGACAGAAATTGAAATTAGGAATTTTAATTTCTGTTACGGGTCTATTGTGCGGGTGTTGTATGTATGTATTTAATAGTTTATCAGTTTTCTGGCACTCAACACAAGCTTTGCTTACTTTTGGGCTTGGTGGCGTTGTGTGATTTGTCCAAGCATAAAGAGTGATGTGATGGGATTGATGGTGGGTTAGTTGACGAAATGAAGCCACAAGAAGTTCACTCACTTTCAGTTTATTCGAACTAGATGGTAAAAAGATATTGTCACAGAACACAGAATGAAAGTTCGAACACGCACAGAAGGAGTAATTAAGAGCGACGGAAAACAGATATAGAAATAGGAAGGCTTTAGAAACGGTATCGACAAACACGCGTAGGTAAGTTGGCGGTGCATAAAATGTCATACGTCTCGCGTCTAGAATGGTGGAGGACTGCCGACCGGACCGACCCGCGTTCGCGTCGCAGGAGTCGGTAGACGCGATTTTGCGACTACCGCCACGCGCGTCGCTAAATCCTCTAGGAAAAAACTAGGAAAAGTTTTCGGTCTGGCCGGTGTATGTATAATATGATAATAATAATTACACTGAATAATAATAATTATCATATTAAACTTTACATTAAATATAAGTTTACAGTATAATTATTAGCTGACAAACAAAATATAATAAGTATGAATAAGTAGGTACACTACACATATTTAACGTTTAACTCGAGGTAGGCAGTCGGGCTGCTGCCCTATCTCAACGTGAATGCGTACTGCACAACATAATAAATAAAAAATAGTTTAACCTTGTATTGTCAGTCAGTGGAGATAATAAAATGATAAAGAAGCGCAAATAGGAAAGATAAAAATGCGACCAATGACCTTTACCAGGTCAGGCCAAAGACAGCATGTCGACCTATACTAAAATATGAGCTAACATTACTATAAAAAATCCTCCTACCTATATACCTAGATACCTTAACGACTCGGCCAACGACATTATTATGCGCTATGACGCTAGATCATCTTATACTAGTTTTGGGTAGGAGGTCGATTTGCTGTCTTCTGCACCAGCTGGATGCGGACGACAAAGACAGCCAGTATGTCACTAGGTGACATAAGTAAACTTATGTCACCGTATATTAGTGGTTTCGAAAAAGCGTCACCAATAATAATCGTAATAACCGGTTGGTAGGTAACCTATGTGGCTTAATTACACACCAATACCTACATTGTAATAACCACAATACATTGTTGACATTTGTTATATGTATAAATACATTGTAATACTGCAATAGAGCGAATAATATGGCTTTATTGAACCACATCAATTAGGATCATTTAGGTAATTACTTAACGACTGAATATCATTAATGAAATACTTTGAAAAGAAAATACCATTGAAGATCAAAGTTAAAACGAAGATCAACGTTAAAATTGTAGTATTTCGGAACAAATTTAATTGTTGAAGATTGTACCGGGCTTTTTCGGGAAGGCCTCATTACTAAATTGGCTGATCTATCAATCAATAATTATAAAACTACTTTGATAGTTTAGTGATATTGAAAATCCAATATTTGTTTTTTTTTGCCTATGTATGTACACGGACGAACGGTCCACCTGGTGGAAAGCGACCGCCGTCGTCCAGGATATCTGCAACCGCGGATACGGTGCCGGTCTTTGTAGTTTCAAACCCCAATTTTACATTTTATAATTCTATTAAATGGGTTATTTTCCTACTTATCAGACCTAATTGAGTAAAATAAAATAATCATCTTTCCTTTAATATCCCGGTTGTACTTTCACTCACGAGGATCCAGGATCCGCCTTTACCATGTGACTGTCATCTGACCTCCGTGACCCTGCTACCAGGGGAACCCGACTAGATTAAATCATGGTTACACATTCAGTGGCCTGAATGTGCAGGTTTCATCACGATGTTTTTCCTTCACCGTAAGAGCATTAGTTAGTAATCAACTAATGTACATAGCTCAGAAAAGAGTCATTGGTACGTGGCCCCAGTGGGATTCGAACCCAATATCTCTCGCTTACGAGTCTGATACTTTACCACTCGGCCACCGACTCTCCCCCTAAACCTATTTAGGTATTTAATGAAATTACCTTCTTTGATGTCCAAAGAATAGCAAGTAACGTTGCTATGGTCGAGGTACGTGAGATTACACTTGAACACAAGTCCAGTAGCCATGGTGGGGTATCTCGGGTTTATGGCTTTCGGGGCACCGACGAGGATTCTGAAAAAGAAATACCGAAAAATAAATTCAATGAGGATATCTTAATATTACATTTGGAAATAGTAAAGAAATTAACTCGTGACGTTACAGTAGTGTCTGTTTCTCTATATAGTCATACATTCGGAAGTATTTGTACATTATTGGTTTCGTACGTTTTGTAAGCGTATCGTAAGTGAGAGGACTCAAATGAGGCCATGTACCAAGAACTCTTTTCTGAGTTATGTACATTGGTTGAGCTGCTAACCGATGCTCTTACGGTGGGGGAAAACATCATAATAATGCGACTGACTCTGCGGGGCTATTGGCTAACTCACTTGACAACTGTATTTGACACTAGATAATTCTACACCACGTCATCTACGTTGAAAACTGGCAATAGCGTCTACCAAATTAGAGTAGTGTCAGATTTTTTTTATGTCAAATTCAGTTGTCCACTGAGATAGCCGATAGGCCCTCTGGTCAGGTTCCCCTCATAGCAGGAGCACGGAGGTAAGATGGCAGTCGCTCCAATGTAATTATCTACCAATCAAATTATCAAATTATCCATCATAGTCAAGCTGGACCGCGGGCTCCCGTACGCGAAAGCACAACCAGAACATTCGTCACGATGATTTATTTTATAGCTTTCGCGAACTGGCACTCAATGCTAAAGCGACTGTTGCAGTCATACTAACAATGCGCGTGCCAGAAAGGGCAAAGAATAATGAATAATGAATTTACACGGAATTGTGATTGTATGAGTAACCGTTCAGTGTAAAGGATGACCGTTATCGTATGGTGTCATACAAAAAGTCGTATGTTGGGAGGACGAGTCAATAATTACAGAAAGTAATTGATAAGGTTATAGATAAGACATCAACCGATTCGACCAGCTGTATCAATCTTTCATACTTAGTTATGGCCATCTGACCAGCAGCAACTGTCTAAACTTCTACATACACATATACTACATAAACAGGGTGTCCCCTAAGGTTACGATAAGATGGGATAGGGTGATCGAGGAAGTCATTAGGGTCACCAGAAAAATCTAAAACAAATCGCTGTTGGATATTTTTAAAATTATAGCAATTTATTTTTAAATCAAAAATTGAACACCCGTTGAGCCTATTTCATTAACTGTGACTACAAATATTGCTTAAAAAAAAAAAAAAAAACTGTTATGTAAACGTAAATAACCTTTCTACAATCTGAAATAAAAAAAACAATACATATCTGACCAAGATCATAAAGAAAATCATGTTTTTCCCTTGCCAAGGACTTAACAATTACGATTTCACTCAACTTTATCAGATTGTCCTGAAAAAAAATGTACTATGCAACTCTGGCAAGTTTCTTCAAAAGTTAGCTTATTTTATCACCATTCTAAAATGGTATAACACTTATTTGGTTGGACGTGCCACGGCCACGGGATTTAACGCCGAGATGATGATGATGAATGTCATCTATAGTTACGTCAATGTAAATTGAGTAGGGTGTAGTGTCGAACAGTGACCCACAAAAAAGTTTAACAATCATATCTCATAAGTTTTTCAATATAATGAAATGTTTTTTGGCCCAGTCATTGCGTAATATATCTGACTCTCACTTTGTATATAAGTTTATGGAAAAGAGTTAGAGAAAAAATTGTAATGCAGATTATTTAAAAGATGGGAAATGACTTATTGTGTCCACCTCTTGGGACACATTGAACCTAAGGGGGTTAGTACAGCGAACCGGAGAGTACACAGAGAGCCCGACGAATGAGATCACAATTAATGTATCCTCTTGTAGTTATTAGCATAATAAAGAAGTTAAATAACAATACATTATTTATATATGAGTAAGCAATTAGTTTTATTTCCTAATATAACTGTGAAGACTATAAAGCAACATAAATCCATAACAACATAACATAACCTATATTCTAATTTCAGTAATTGATGATATCTTTTAAAGTTGTATAAAAATAAAGAATCAACCAGCTTTAGCATTGTTACACAATCCACTAGAGTTTTCATTAATTAGTCTCGTAGAACTCAAACAGGTACCTAGTCAGCGCAATGACAGATATAAGGCAGACGGCGGGCAGGCAATATATATTTTATTTGCTAGTTATGGGACGCTACTTGCGTCAGCACTGTTGCCCCGAGTCACCTGAGTCACACATTAATGTAATTTGTGACATTTTTATAAATATAACAACTGACATGTAATGAATATTACTAATTAATAAATATGAATAAGAATATCATTCCGTCCTCTCTCCAGCGGCTGCTGCGGACCACGTTGCGCGTAAATAACAGAAAAAATATGCAGCGTTGGATGCACAATATTATTTTGTGCTCATTGCTGTGGAGACCATGGGCAGTTGGGGCTCTGAGGCAATGGCGGTGGTGAGCGAGAGGGCGAAGATTGAGGGAGAAATTGGGTGACTTCCACTCTGACTCGTACCTGGTGCAAAGGTAAGCCATAGCCATCTGACGTGGCAATGCCGCAAGCGTGATGGGCACCTTTGCCCCAGACACTGTCAGAGGCGTGCTATTTATCGACTGATATTTGTATATATTTTTTTTTTAATTTAGCTTTAATTTAAATAAGTCTATAAATTTTGTACTTAATTCTGAGTCCTACCGAGAGCACAACCGGGATATTATTATAGTTTGGATGCCAAGATGGATTATTATAGTTTTCATCCGTACGTAGGCTGGGTAAATCGCTAATATGTTACGTTACTCGACTCGTTATCAACGCAACGGAATTAATGTTTCAATACATTATTACCTCTTATCTATGAGCTCGAGATTGAATTTAAGTCTTTAATGGAATTTGAGACTCAGTTATCTAAAATGTCACACGTAGCAATCAAGAGGTTAAATGAGGTGAGACTGTAGTTTTTTTATTGCCTTGGCAGGCACACGCACAGGCCACCTGATGGAAAGCGGCTACTGTCGATCAGGGACCCTATTTTTGGAACCGCTCGCACTCACGCGAGCGCTCGCGTGCGCTACCTATCTCTTCCACACTCGTGATAAGTTGCTACAGATAGAGCAAGCATTAGAAAACATATAATTAATAATATAATATAATAAAAAGTTTATTAAATCTTGTAAAGTACATTTCAATTTTAGATGTAAAAAACACGTAAAAGGTAAAAATAAAACATATTTTTGCCTGAGCTAGGATAATATGATTCCCTGTGTTTCAGGCGAGAAATTACAGATTTTAAATTAACATGGGCTCGCGTGGATGTTAGAATAAGAATAAAAAAGAATAAGAGATATTTATTTACACAAACAGAAACACCACAACACCAAAATTTGGAAAGCACGACATTTTGTAACACAGAAGAAAAGAAAAAGTACAGAAAAATTAACAAAACGCACATGACAACAGAAGCAAATGAAAGCTAGCACAGTGTCGATGCGTATAGTAGTAGATAAGTGGTGTGTGTTAGTGGTGTAATGCATGTGCAAAAGGGACCTCACTCAGCATTTTGCCCCGCTGCGAACCGAAGCGCTGGTTTTCAGTGGGACCCGCTGAGTAAGGTACGCACGAAAGCGTGTAATAAATAGAGATATCTTCATCTAATACATAAACTATAATATTGCTGGTTATTTATATGCTGTATAGTGTGTAAAGTTCGGTAACATTGTAGGAAGTAATGTTTACGGGTGACTACTGAGTATACCTAATATAATACATGTGATATTGCGATTATGGTAATCATCATCACAGCCCGTAACAGTCCACTGCAGGACTTAGGGCCTCTCCCACGAAAGGGGAGGTTATTGCCATAATCTCCACGCTTGGCAGGCGGGTTGGAGATCGCAGTGTTTAAATATAACAATGGAAAATGCTGCTGCCCATTTTCCAGACTACGGAGACTCTTGATCTTTTGCCTCTAAAACATTAGTCGCCTTGTACGACACCCACAAGCGTAAGGGGTTGGTGCTATTCTACTCTGCCGGTCACCACACGGCCATTATGGTAATGTCACAGTTTAAATAAATGTTTTCTACCTAAGTAATTGAAATAAATCGGTTAGCGGTTCCAAGAATAGGGCCCTAGGACATGTGCAACCTAAGGGGAGCAGTTTGGGGTCATACACGGATTGTGTACCTTTTGATCAAAGTACATCCAACGAAAGCAGATAAAGATAATAAACAAATTCACCACTGTACCTGTTATTTCATTACAAACGAATCAACGTGACAATTTATCACCGGCAATAACCGCTTGTTCTACCGGGGATACTATAATATTTATTTATTTATTAAATCTTCATGCACAAAATAGTACAAAGTACAAATAGTAGAATATAACAACTATCCGGAATAATGATATATTTATATGCATCCGGCGAAATTGGTATAATGTTATCAGTTAAACATAACGACTTCAGCTGATTGTGACATAACATAAAGGTCCATCACACTAAAAGCAGCTCTGCGAGGTATATAAGTAGTTCTTCGGTTTCCTGGCACCCATAATACAAGCTTTGCTTACTTTGCGGCTAGATGGCGCTGTGTGAATTGTCTACACATATTTATTTTTATTTATTAATAAATATGTGATTTTGACGATTAAGAGAATGCAAAATAGTGTCTCTTTGACAAATCTACCATCATCAACCTGTCTGTGTGGAATTAAATAAAAACAATAGTAATAAAACGAATCTAAGTACCGTCTCGATCAAACTGCCTTTCAAATAAAGAAACGCGCATCCAAATCAGTCCAACTACTCGAGAGCTACGATAGCGCAGGCAGATACACACCTCCACACCTCCACACATCCACAGATACACATGCCGAACTTATAACACCCCCCTTATTTAGACATAGACATTTTTCGTCATATTACGTTAAAAAGTACTAGAAACAGCATTGCTGTGAGATATCTCGCGAGTAAGATTGAAGAGTCCCACGTGGGAACCAGGTGCTTTAATCTGCCGGTAAAAGGAAAGAGGTCCCGCAGGAGGTCCAAGAAGCGATCTATTGATGTCGCTGAGTCAGATGCCAGGCTGGCGACGCGAGGATGCTGAAGACTGAGGGAAGTTGGGGAAAATAGGTGCGTGGCACTCGAACCTTGTCAGAAGCCTTTGATCGCTTTAAAACATCCATCAACCAACATGAATATCATTATTACTAGAAATAGTCTTAGGGAAACATGCCGTCTAATAAAAAAATGTAAATCAGATGACGATTGGAACATCCCCTCCCCCCCCCCCTCCCCCCTCTCACCCATCCACTCCATCCCATCCTTATCCATCCTCGCGTCTACTCCCCTTAGATTGCAGATATCCTGGACGACGGTCCGTCCGTCCGCCTCACTAGGCAATAAAAAACTATAAAAGTGGAACAATAATGTCTTTTACCCCTGCGGGAAAAATACGTGACGGTATGTACATATAATATGTAGAACCAGAAACGTATGTTTTGGAAAATTGATCACTGAGTGCTCGTATATTCGTGTTCAGAAACGAAAGCTAAGTAACACAATTTAAAAAATGGTCCGCCCTCATTTATTTTGTGACTGTCAAAGAATTAACAATAAACAAAAGTAACAAAAAGTAACATAAAAAGTTATAATACTTAGTACTGTGAGAACGCATAGTAACGCTACTTTATTTAGCCCGGCTTGCACCAAATTCCTAAACACGTTTAAATATGGCGTTTATCGTTTTCTTTGTATGAAATTTTTTGTTTAGGGATCAGCTTAAATGAGTTTAAGAATTTGGTGCAAGCCGCCTTTATTGTTTGTAATTACGGGTGTTAGATTAGTTTTCTGTATATTATAAAATAACTCACAAATTACGGGTCAAAACGACAGAGAATCCAAAGTATTTGGCCGACACCGGGTCATGGGGTTGAAACGTAATGGCACTGTTCACATGAAATATATCACTGGAACCACAAATCTCACTGAGCACTATTAAAAACACTAGTATTTTACACTTAAAATCCGACATTGTGTTAACGTTTTGTCACTCGGAAATTTACAATGCCAATTTTGTGACACCACTAATTTTGTTGCTAATATTTTAGCAGTCAATCAATATACAGACTTTAATATAACATTTTTTATCACTCAAGTACTGTTTACTCCGCGATATCTGAGTTGCAACTGACTACGAATACTGGTTATTAGTAGCATAATTGTGATGACAAAGTTACCTAGTCACAGTATTAAGTAGAAGTGTAGTAGTTTGTCTCTTGTGAGTCATCATAATTCCTATAGATCACTAAGCTATAGCGTATTGTAATATGACCGGGCTTCCGGATTAGTTGATTATTAGTTTTCTATTTCGATTACTGAATACAAATATGGTAATTAGTATAATGGTAAGTTCTTATCTACTAGCTGGTAGCTTTGATAGCTAAATTGGTGCTCTGCCCGCTGATCTGGAGGTCGTTAGATCAATTACATGACTATATAGTTTTGATTATTGGTGTAGACTCTGCTTGTTTATATTAATATGTTTAGTATATTTAAGAGAGGTAGGGCATAGCGGGGTATCTCGTTCGAATTGGAGCCGCCCGACAGGGGAAGTACCTCCACCTTACAGAATATCGCAGCTAAATAATACTCTTTTAAATAGTATTGGGTTTCTGCCGGTGAGTAAGGTTTCCAGTGCTCCATGGGGTGGGGATTTGGGGAAACGTGGTTTTGGCAGTGGAGTGGCTTTTGCCATTTTGCCGACAGAGTAACGTGTTATAGAGGTGGGCAACGCATTGGCGATACTCTTGGTGTTGCTAATGTCTATAGGCAGTGGTGACTGCTTCCCATCAGGTGGCCGGCTTGCCTGTTTGCCTATCGTATGTCATAAAAAAAAATAGTAGGTATGCGTACATATATTTAAGTAGTGTAATATGTGTCATCTAGCTTGTGCGCTACTACATTTGACTAAGTTCATAAGCAAAAAGCGTGAGAGCAAATCGAAGTGGAATGTATTGCTCATAGAATAAGGTCCAATTTTGTATCACTTATATTATGACGCGTCGCTGACTGACGCGACTTTTCAAACGCCGTGATACAAAAATGGACCTTATTGAAGTAGTAATACATTCCACTTTTATTTGCACTCACGCTTTTTGCTTCTGAATTTAGTCACATGTAAATAGCTTTACTTAGTTTGGGGACAGATGTCGCTGTAGTCAGTGCATAATTCACTGCTTGTCTGTAAATAATTGCTATCGGCCGCGGACGGAACCACGGTTTCGTAACCGGTTTCGATCGACGAGTTTTCAATCCTTGTATAGTCAAGTGCTATCGACCTAGAAAAACCAGTATAAGATGAGCTAGCGTCTCTATAGGCGCGCATAGCAATGTTAGCTCCTTTAATACTGGTTTTATAGGTCGATTGTCTACAGCAGTAACCAATTGCGATTAAAGACATTTTTCTCCATGTTAGAAATCGGTTACGAACACATATCAACATAGATAATACAGTCTTACTAGGCGTCGGTGGCCGAATAGCTAATGGGACGGATTGGTAGCGAGAGGTACCGGAGTCGAAACCCATTGCCGCCATGTACTTACATACATACATGACTTTTTCTGAGTAATTTATTTTACTTATGTATTAATACTAACGTCGATGACGTTGTGAGGAAAACTGCACATTTCCCCGAATGAATAGTAGATGTAACAATGATTCATACTGGTCAGGATCCCCTGTTAAAAGGAGTGTCCCTCGAGCGCGTTATACGGTGTTACATAATATATGTATGAAGCCGTGAACTGGATGGAGTGCTAAACATATTAAAACGATAGGTACAATTATTTCTGTCGTACGTGGAACTTTTGTACCTATCGTTTTCATTCATTTAGCTCTCGATCTGGTTCACGGCTTCATACATATATTATGTAACACCCTGTATACAAACGTAGTTTGATCATATTTTCAATATTACGCTATCAAAGCTAATGTGATGTAGATGTGATCTAGAAACCAATATATATGCGTGTAGTTTGTCAGATTACGATTATAATATATCGTTTCAAAGTTGCATGGGATTTAAGGATCCCATACAAGTTTTAAATCCCGTGCAACTTTGAAACTACATAATATGTTAACGTTTATATTTAGGAATCCTTATTTAAAATATCAAACAAGATAAAAATACTAGCAGGTAGAGCTCGTCTAGTCTAAAATGACGCGCCCCACTACTTAGTTAGTTGATTTCGATGTGTGAGTGCAAAAATTGATAACGACACTTCATCTGTGTGGGAGCCAATGAACGACGCGTGCTCCTACGTTTGAATTTCACCGGCAACTGAATGACCAATTACAACGGCATTTGTATATGTATTGCGTCCATATTTTAAACTTGCTTGTGTGCGTTAATGCGATAGTGGGGCGCGTCATTTTAGATTAGACGAGCTCTACTTACATAATTGTAGTCTTGTAAAATCTTTTGAATTACTGATGAACAGGGTGAATTATGGTACCATTCCCCAAAGTTTGAAAGCAAGTCAGCAACTTTAGTTTTAAGTTCTTTGTTCTTTGCTCGAGTAAAAGGGTCTATAAGGGTCATTTTACTTTCTATTCCTAGGTACAGCTGTACCAGAAATCAGGGCAATGGGATGTTCCATTTTAAGTGTGGAAAGGAAAGACCAACAAACAAGAAGTTTTACGAGAAAGATGTGAAAAGGTTTTTACGGGGTCTAGAGGTTTTTAGCATCTATAGAACTCGGTAGGTAATTGTAAAGTAAAGTAAGTAAAGTAAAACACATTTATTACACTCAAACACACAGCACAAAATTCTTAAAATTAAATTTAAAAAATATAATCAAATAGAGACAATAACAAAACAAGAAAAAGAAAAAAGAGACTCTAATCTCGTTACTTGTGCCATGTGGAGACTGCAATAGGGCCACACTCAGCATATGCCTTGCTACCATGCTATTACCATGCTATGTACCATGTAATTGCTACCATGTGACCGGTTCTACGACGCATTGCACTATTAATAGTATTCGTTAAGATGTACCTAGTCCACAGATTACTATAGACAACCTAGTCAGCTTAAAACGGGCGAATTAAAATATTTTCAGTCTTCTACGACTCCTATTATTTTTATTCAAGCAAAATTTACGGCTCGCAGTTTTGCTAAGTAAATCGTTCAGGAACTAAGAAAATGAAATCTTACTAATATTCTATTTTTTCCTTAAAACTAAACTGACTAACTTAACTTTCTTAGAAAAACAGTAAAACTACTTAACTGTTTTTAAAATTTCATCACCTAGAGAAAGCTACATTATCAGCGAGTAACTTCGAGTAACTTATAATCATAATCAAGATTCCTCAGCCACGATGTCACAATTCTCCTACACTCCAATATACACCTTGGATATATGTTTAGAACTTTATTTATTTTGTTGTAGATGTAGCTCCCGAGGAAATAAAATGTACGTTGGGCCAAGCTGGAACTGGTCGATACAGTGGAACAGACGGTGTAAGACCGGCGCGAGGTGGGCGGATTAGATAGGTCATATGTCCCCACATGACAATGAGTCCGCAGAGTAAGCTGAAGTATAAAAAGTTGACGCACTGAGAGAACGTTACATTTTCTGTAAAGTTCAAATGTAGGGAACCGGTATGGCAGTTTCCAGCCCACCTTTAGAGGCGCCCTCTGGGCGCGTTCAAGCTTTAGTAAATAGGTTTTATCACATCCACCCCATGAGTCAACACAGTAAGAGATTAAAGACTGTGCGAGGGCGAGGTACACCGTTCTTAGTAACTTGACATTAGCGATATCACGAAGTGTTTTAAATATAAATATTAATTTACGTATTCTGGCTGCTAGCCCGTCAATATGCGTGTGGAAGGAAAGAAGGTTATCAAGGCTGACCCCTAGGTACTTAATTGACCTAACACTAGAGAGCTCAGGACAACCGCACAGCCTGTTTATTGATAGATCTGAACAGGAGTGAGAAAATAGGGAGAATTCGTGAGGTGCAGGCAAACTCCTATTCGACAAAGAAAATGTCATAAACTTCGTCTTGTCTACGTTTAAAGTCAGTAGATTCTCGTCTAACCAGTCCCGTACAGAGTTGAACCCAGTCTGAGCACAGTTGAATGCCGACTCCCAAGTTTCACCGTAGAATATTAGCGCAGTATCGTCGGCGTACGCAAAAATGGAGCCACCACTAAGCTTAAATTGACAAAGGTCGTTAATGTAGATTAAAAATAATGTAGGACCGAGTACACTACCCTGAGGCACACCGCAGGAGATCCCCAGCTCATTGCTTAATCTATCTCCAATCCTGACACGTTGCCGTCTATTCGAGAGATAACTCCTAAAAAGTTCAAGCTGGGCGCCTCTGATACCAATGGACTCAAGTTTGGTAATAAGTATTGGTACAGAGACAGTGTCAAATGCCTTCGCCAAGTCAAGGAATATACCTACCACTTTCTTTTTATTATCCAGGTGTGTAACAATGTTGGTAGTAAGTTTCAGTACCGCATCACTAGCAGAAATTCCAGAACAAAAGCCATATTGTGAAGGTGATAAAATTTTATTTTTTTCCAAATATTTTACTAGTCTGTTGTTTATTAGTCATTCCAAGATTTTAGAGAGACTGGGTAAAATTGAAATTGGTCTATAATTAGTGACACTGTCGCTGTCACCACTCTTAAATATTGGCGTGACAACTGCTACTTAGAAAGCGTCAGGAAAAGAACCCGACGAGAAAGCACGATTGCAGAGAAAGGTAATGGGAGGGGTCAGAACTTCCCTGTATCTTTTAAGGAATGCGGTTGACAATCCATCTAGACCAGTCTCGCAGTTGTCTCGAAAATTTGCAATTAAGCTTCCTACTTCAGCCTCATTAGTGTCCAGGAGTGCAAAAGAATATGGACAAGACTGAATGACACCTGCCCGCTGTCGCAAGTCGCCGGTTGGTTTTATCTTTTCAGCCAGTATTCTTCTTATGTTCGCAAAAAAGTGATTAACCCCATTGATAATGCGGTCTGGATCTCGAGTCGAAATAAGGCAATCTGCACTAGATTTCTGTTTAGCGGTATAAGTTATATTTTTATAGCGCTCCAAAGACGTTTATTATTACCTTGTGAATCCTGTATCAACGCTCTATCATTTTCCATTTTTGCTTTCCTGAGTAGGGCGTTACAGAAATTTATATACCTGGTAAATGTTGTCCTAAGTATTTTATCACCAGGCGATTTTTTAATTTAGTATGTAGTTTATCTCTGTTCAGCAAACATTTTAAAAGTCCTGTAGTCATTCAAGGCTTTCTTAATGAACGTCGGTTTGAAGCTGCTTTTAAGGTGGTATTGGCAGTAACAATTCCATTAAGAGTATTAGTAAAAAAATTTGTGGCTTCATTTATATCCGACACATTGTACAAAGGACTAAAATTAGTTTTTCGAAGTTCTCGTTCTATTGAGTCATAGTCGATTATTTTAAGAGTTTTGAGTTTGGGCAATGCATTATTTTTTTTATAGTTAGAGGTATATAAATAGAGCATTACCGTGTCGTGATCTGTTACAGTTGTATCGGCCACAAAGCCAAACGCCGGACATTATGTTTTTAAAATGATATGGTCCAGGCCAGATTGATTATTACGTGTGGCCAATGTGTGCGCAGGAAGTATGCCGTGACAGGAAATAAGAGTTAGGTATTCAGTAGACCGGGAGTCGCACACGTTTTCAGAGATATCAATGTTCATGTCGCCTGTCAATATTATATTTTTATATGAAGAATATAGGCTTAAATGTTCAATTCGGCAGCAACACACGGCATGTCCAGGAAACAATTCTGCCGCGCTCTAGTTAGGACTGTTGATGAATGTTTGCGCGTCAATATTGCGCGGCACTTGCGAGACACGCCGCGCATTTGAATTCAGTCTGAACCAAAACTACAATGAAGGCGGTCAGTGTTTTAGCTCTGCTTATTATTCGAATTTGCTTATCATTTTTGTTGAGGATCCCACAACTCATTATATGAGCCATATATTTCAATCAATCTAATTGATATTTTATTGTCCATTTTTGAGAAGCGCAAACACGTCCAGACAGGATTACGGACGAACGATAACTGCCTGTACAAACACAGCGCGGCACGCCGCGCGCGGCAGCCGCGCACACTTGCCGCTCTATGTTTGGACACACCTTAAGAAATCCGTTAAAGTTGCAATTAATAGATACTTCTTTTATTTTGACATATAAGTTTTAAAGATGAACGGTGCGTTATTGATAAACTTTTACAGTCTTCGATCGTACAGGTAGCAGACTTAGCCACCCTAAGGTCATCAAGTTCCATGTTTATATTGTCGAGATTATGGAATTCCAATGTGTAGGTAGGAAGTCGGCAGATAACTAAGTTTGTTTACGTTTAAGTGTAGGGTAGTTTGCACTAAAAATACTTATACGAAAGATACATTATAGCTGCGTGTTAGTATCATTATTCTGTGACTATGGTTCAAAATTGCAACTTGAATTTTATATTGTGGGTAGAATAACATTAAATTAGAAATTTTATTGATTACTTACTATTTTATTGCATGTTTTTTAGGCCATAAATTATGTTACTGCTTGCTAATATTGCGAAATAGTTAGCTAAGTGGCCGTCCGAAGAGTTGCAGTGTGAGCTTGTGTGTGTGTAAGAAATGGCGTAAGATGTGTATGGGGTGTGATGTGTTGGATATGGGTTACCTCTCAATTTGGAAATATATACGTGTAATACGACATGGCAGTCCGCACACGACGCGACATGCATCCGACGTGTAGGATGCATGTGTCCGACGTGTCGCGTACAACTGTAGTCCGCACACGACGTGACACGTCGGATGCATGTCGCGTATGAGAAAAAAATAATATATTTAGTCTGCGCACATCGCACGCTAATGACATCGTAACGACATGCAACTTGACACTGACATGACACTCACTGCATACGTGTCTCCTAGGGATGTTCCAGTTTTTGTATAATTTAATCTAAAAACTAGAAAGCTGTGACCCGGTATACAACCTCATTGATTAAATATTATGTTGTGTGCAATAAGGTACTTCTGATAAGAAAATTAGTCCCGAAGGTTTTTCAATTTTAATTAAGTAAACCTAAATATATAATATAGGTACTATTATTACATTCATACATTACATACAACACTCACGCCCGTGTCCCATAGGGGTAGCCAGAGACTATCGAGTACCCCAAGCTACGATCCTAACACACCTCTTTTGCCTCTTCCACATTCATACATCTTTTCATGCATTTGCGCCGGTTGAGGGTACTCCTGACCTTTATTTGATCAGTATAATGTCCTCTTGGGCGCTCTTTCAACCCTTCCATTTACTTTCATACGATAGATACCATTCGTAATCTGTTTTTGAGCCATCGTCTCCACGTGTCAAAACCATCTCAGCATACCTCTTTCAATACTCTTTTATGAGATTACTCCTCATTTTATCACTTATGATGATGACCTCACACTCCGTATATTATACCTACATTAAATACCTATATTGTTTTTTTATTACATTCCTTTGGACATGGAATCATGGACAGAATGGCACAGATCTATCATTACTCTTCAGGAACAAGAGGTCTGAGATCAATAGTTTCCAAGTTATTACACTTTCACGTTTGACAGCTGTCATCCGAAATGTGGATATCGACGAGTACTATCATTTCTCTTTAGAAACTAGAATTCTAGGACCTTTAGTTTCCGAGTTATAACTGTTTTAAGTTTGACAGCTGTCATCCGAAATGTAGATTTCGACGAGTACTACCATTTCTCTTTACTGCGACTAATAGTTTCCTAGTCATAACAGTTTGAAGCTAGCTGTACGCTCGATTTGAGTCGCTTTGGGGGTCTCGTTAATCTTCTAATAATTGCTATTTTCTGAGTTCATGGACGATTTCTTTGATTTCAATCTCAAACGATGGACCGGATTAGGCACACTGTACCACCAGCTCAAAAGACCAACTCGGGATTTACGACTTTTTACAATTAATTACGCAAAATATGAAACACGCACATTGCCACAAACGCAAAACACCAACCCGGGACTTGTGAAATTTTTGCAATCAAAATGGCGGGCAGTACAACAACAGGCCGACATTTCGTACCTTCACTATCCTGGGTACAAGTTTGAACCTAAGTTCTTTTTTTGCGCTGGTGTTTGCCTATTCGTCAAATTATAAGTCACCACACTAAGTTAATGTTGTTATAATATTTTGTAAGTCTTTCTGGTACTCACAATGATAGTGCTATAAGAGGTTTTATTCTGAAAATTACAAGGCACTTTATATTTTCGCAAACTGACATGCAGTTCCGAAGATATTTAGACTTTAACGAGGAAAATTTAAAATTATCCATACATCTCGGCTGGTCATCTTGGCGATAATGTCCCGGTTGTGGTCTCGCGCGCAAGTGCCCTGGGTCCACCTTTATCCATGATTTGGGAGATCAGGCAATTATAGTGGAGCAACTGCCATCTGACCACTGTGACTCTGTTAACAAGGGAACCTAACCAGATTGGACATTGCTGGGGCCTGAACGTGCATATTGCATCACGATGTTTCCCTCACCGCAAGGACACTGGTTAGTGTTCAACTAATGTATATAACTTATATAGAGCATTGGCACTGCTGTTCGAACCCTCGTACCTCGGGATACGTGTTTTACCCCTTAACCATTACGCCTCCAACGTTCTCATCATAGTACATCTCGGATACTGAATATAAATGTAAAGCAGGTAAACTGATAATAGAGTGTGCTGTAAATAACGTGGGGAACAGATGTCTGGCCACCCTCTCCAGGCACGGGAAGGAGAAATCGGCCCAGGTCGTAAAGAGTGACGTGCGTTCCAACAGACTTACCACTAAGGTTGTCAAAGACCGTGCAAAGTCAACTAAGAAGAGCAGAAAGTTAGACCGCGGGCCTCCGCGTGTTGGGCGGGAGCGCAACCGAGATTTAAAGCAAATATTATGGTGATTTCCCTCACCTTACGGTGGGTATAGGTTAATGTTCAACTGTACGTAACTCAAAAAAGAGTCATTGGTACATAGTGGACCTGGGGTTCGTACCCAGTATTTCAGGGTATGAGTCTGACCCCTAAACTATTAGGTTACCGACACTCTCATTATCATCGTACTTCTCAGATTACTCTTATCGAATCTTATACTTTATTCGCCCAGTATTTGGAGATACATACAGCCTTTGGATTGGCCTCGAACAAGACTAATAAACATACTGACTCAAATGTAACGCAGTTAAACTGGTAATTTAGGACAATAGAATGTGTTGGGAGCCCGCATACACTTAAGTTTAGATATTATACGTACCTACCTACCTTTACCTGACTCACCTAGCTGACGTCAGAATTAACCTTAAATGATCTGAACCTTTAAACTATCGAGTATACAATTGTAATTTAAGCAAAAAATTTGCAATTACACTCTATTTTTTTTAACTTTAAAGTACTGGTATGCTGTTCTCCATTCTCATTGGTTTCAAGTCAGCGTTCACATCAAACATACATTCCCACTTTCCTGTAATCAAATGAATTGAAATTTTGCATACATATAAAATAAATGACAGTAGAATATAATGGTATTACTGAGCTGAACTACACTCGGTGACAATCGGCTCCGAGACTGTTCAACGTCGAACGTCGAACGATCGACATGGACACGGGACGACACATCGTATATAAACTAAACAAGTTCCTTCATCTCATAAATAACCCATAGTTTGTTTATAAATTTGCGACAAGCACTTGGCCAAGTTTTTGTGCAGCTGAGTGTATAAGATAAGATAAACTATGATGCAATGGTATTTTATATAATTTTCTTCTAGTTTGAGCACATCTGTTTCACGCATTATTTGACATTATGCTCTCTCCCCTTAAAAGGAGCTTTTTCTTTCCTCATTGCATAACAGTTACAAGGTTCATTTGGCATTTTGATGAGGGCGTGAGTGTCAAATATTAACTCCAGCTGTCTGTCAAAAGTGACGCTGTACAAGGTGGCAGCGTTAATTCTGATTTCGGCCACGAGCCAAATGATCTTTGTAAACCGTCAGTTGACAGTGTCGCGTGCATGTGTCGTGCACGCGACACTGTCAACTTTCCACTACAACCGTGCCGACAGAGGAACGATCTTTGCTAGGCTTTTTCCGATAAATATTTTTGTATTCCGTGGGTCGAATAGGATGATTTATAATATCTCCAATCGTGGTGAGTTTGGAACTAAGGATCTCCTCATTTCTGTGAGGAGAACGTAATAGACTCCTGGATTTTAGAGTTTTGATCCAGTAAATTATTCATTGAGGAATTAAGAGCCTCGAATTTTAAGTTTTGAGTGCGCTCGAACTTCGCAAATAATTTAGTCATTTCAGACATAAGTAAAGCGGGGTCGGTGTTGGGATTATCGTGCGAGTCTGCCTCCAATTGTCGTCGCGCCCTACGTGTCTTTACACCAGGGTCCCTTTTATCCGTTTCACTAGGTAGTGAGCTCAGTGTGGGGTCCAAATTCGACGACGGCGGTGGAGTTCTTTGCGTTGACATCTCTGAGTTATAATATTTCGATCCTCTAGACCTAAATAAGTGCGCGGGCGCCGTCGGCAAATGAATAGGTAAAAGAGGCGTGGCCTAATAAAAAGAAATGCTGTCACTCGAGGGACTTAGTAGGTCAGCAGCCTGTCATTGGTGATTTTGCACAGGTTAGGTATTGAACGGGTATGACGGAGGTATAGTTGTCAATGCAGTTGGTCTCACACACTGGGTAGGTAGCTGGATTTGCACCTTCTTACACTTCTGTTCGCCTGGTATACTTGTGGATTATTCAATATTTTAATTTTTGTTTAAATTTAGAATAAACAGCAATAAACACGTCCGTCACTTAAAATATCCTATCCTATCCTATTTAAATGTCTTTGTTGAATAATTATCTCTCAATTGTGTCAAATTTTGTGGTGAATGTTCTTTTGAGCCCTGGGTTACAAGGTCAGAAGGTCCACCTGATGGATAGTAGTTACCTTCGTGTAGGACATTTGCACGCAAAAGGGAGCGGATACAGTGCCTTTGATGTTCCTATAGACATGCCTATAGAAGAACTCCAAGTTGCGGTATAAAGAAAATATTTCGGGAGGAATAATCTCATTCCACATTTTACAAACATACTCGCGATCATAGACAAAATATTTACTAACGTAATAGAGCAGCCATCACGAACAAAAATATTGTACCAACCTGTCACGTGCGGGAGGTGCGGGGGGAGGCTGCTAAGTCATACAATGACCGGTGAAATGTTATCATTTTCTTTATTTTTGGCCCTCGAATGGTTCGTACAGTTTTTAATGCACAAGATGGCGTTTATTTTTAATATCCAAGCCACTGTCAGATTGGTCCGCGTCGCGCAATGTCTCAGAACTGACTGCGACCACTGTTGTCCATGGACCGCAAAGCGTGGTTCAAAGAAAATACTTGCGGTGTCTCCTCTATTACGTTAGTAAATATTTTCTCTATGCTCGCTATGTATATATATGTCGTCGCGTGAAGGAAAGGCGTGTATCAGGATCATTGTCATCAGGGTGGTGGTATCAGTATTAGATCGTATTCGTTCAGATAAATTAAAGAAAAGGTTCACATTTACTCCACTGTATTTATTCCAATTCATTGTTGCACATCACTTATAATTTCACTTGAAATCAGAGCGGTATTACAATGTAGGCAGTTGAGGTAATTTACTTTCTAATTTCAAAGGTGATTTTAAAATTACTTTATTTTCAAACGTAAATAACTTTATCTATAAACGAACTTCAAACGTAAACAAACGAAATGTTTCAAGGCGCGTCACTTCTCCCGAGTCGTGCCGTCGAGACTCTGTCAGCACGCCCCACCAGAGAGAACACTACCACTTCCGTTTTCTTCATCATGAGTCCGTACTATTGACCATATGATGCCATACTATTGACCGTGATCCATCACGGCCGTCCTGCTGTACACACTTGTCCTCGTGTATTATCTAAAACATGAAAACCATAGCACAGAACCATATTCGCTCGGTCACTTCTGACCACAACACTTCAACCAAGTAAGTCTTATGAATCATGTGATTGGATCTATCGCGACTGCATAAACCCACCAATACTTAAGTAACTGCTATTACACCTGCCTGCACCTGCACATAAGCGAAATATCACACAGACTAGGTGCCACACAGGCTGGGTGTCACTCTGGTCAGTGCTACTCTAATCGTCAAACGATGAGTCTATTCATTATATATCCTGTATCACGTCTGCCATAGCACGATACAGGTAAGATGTCACACAAGGGTAAATGGCACAGAGGCGAAATGCCACACAGGCGGAATGCCTCACAGGCTAAATACCAAACAGGCGGGATGCCACACAGGCGGGACAAATAAATAGAAGTTTATAAACATTGCCAACATATCAGCTCAGTGATGTTCATTCGTCACATTTTTAAAACCGGTAGGTACTTATAGACTCTAGTAATACCTCTATCTATAATATAGGGGCACCACTGTAGTAGCCGTACCTGTGCATGTTAGTATACTTTTCAATATGAAATTGCTAAAATTATTAAGTAGTAACTTTAACACGCTTTACTTCACTAATAGCTCTCAGCTCGTGGTCAGTCCTTCGACCAAATCTGTACTAATTCAGTAATAGATAACAGTATATCTGCTATCATAAACGTATTAACGGTCTACGAGTTACACAACAAGTAATCGTCACAGACCCGAACAACTGTTCACGATGTGTTCTCTACAAAATCAACATTATTTCTACTGCCCAATATCAAAACTAAATCAGGGTTTAATAATAAGATGCTCTCACGTCTATCTGATACGCCAGTTATAGGTTACAACAGTTCATCTGTTACCACACCAAAACTAAACAAGTAATAATCATCGTCACCGATTTTAACTGTTCGAATGAGTATACTCTATCTAGACTTTACGTTACGTTTAAGCTCCCATTTTGAAACGATTTAACAATGTTTGTAATAACGAAGGCGTCCCAATACCAGCCGCCTTTTAAAAAAATATTACAACATTAAATTTGCCATCTACAGCCACAACACCGAGACTTTCGGGGCTCTCAGCCCAATGAGTCACACACATGATTCCCGGGCCACTCCAAGTCAGACAAACAAATCATGTGACCTCAACAACAGTTCAGGTACCACTAAAGTTGTACTGGCAGAAAACATTGAAATCTCACCATTGCTTACACTGCCTCATCTTGCTGGTACAACAACAGAACTCGATACAGTTAGTTTATATCGGTAATCAAAGAAATTTCAGTACTCAAAGCTAAAGTTAAGCTATAAAACCGAGTATTGAACAATCACCAAAATATCTGGACTTTCTGAATAGAATAGAATATTTATTTGCTTAAAACATGGTTACAATGATAGGTCTTAAGATAATCATCACACAGTGGCTCTCACATATTCAGCCAGTATTAACAGGCATGCAAACTTGTTCAGCGTTAATGAACATGCACCTTAGGCTACCTTAAACTCTAAAAAATCCTTGACAGAATAAAAGGAGTGCTCCAATAGTCATTTATACAAGTCCTTTTCAAATTTGTTTATAGGCTGTTCTTTAATTGCCAGTGGAATTTTATTAAATATTGATATAGCCATCAAATAACATTGCTTCAAATACAAAGTAGAATTTGGTGTAACTTCGTGTACAAGGCGAAATGGGTTTCGCGAATTTCTCATAAATATATCCTTTGCAACTTTAAATAAGCTGCGGTGACCTGTAACGACTTTGCGACCTCAAATATATACAAGCATGGAAGAGTTAGTACGTTTAGATATCTAAATAGAGGACGACATGGTTCATACGGAGGCACTCTACAGATAGCTCGTATACATTTTTTGGACAACAAATGCCTTATTTATATCTGTGCTGTTGCCCCAAATCAACAATCCATACCGGAGCACAGATTCCACATAACCATAATAAGCTGTAACGGCTGCATTTTATTATGCTGATAATACTAACCTGTGCAGCGCATAAGAAAAACTGTTTAACCTATTGCAAACACTGTTTACATGATGCTTCCAATTTAGTAATTCGTCAATTACTATTCCCAAAAACGTCACAACTTGAGTTTTTCTTAAAATTTTACAATCAATGTCAATATTATTCAATTCATTGAATTTATTAAAATTTATAAAATTTGATTTGTCAATATTAATGTCTAAATTATTATCATTAGTCCATACTAAAATAGATTAAAGAACATTACGAATGTCATTTTTATGGTTATTTATTCCTAGTTTTTTATTTGTCGTCGCTACAATCGAGAGGTCGTCTGCAAACAATAAACTTTTATAATTATTTAATTCAATTAGGTCATTTATGTACAGGATAAATAATAAAGGTCCCAGTACGCTTCCTTGGGGAACACCTGAGTTATTACCCTGATCTATGATTTTGTAGCACCTGTTTATCATTTAGTTTTGATATCTCAACGCACTGCTGCCTATCTTCTAAGTAGGATTTTATCCAACTTTGAGCTGGCCCTCTAACTGGCCCGATAACAGCAATTTATAAGAAACTAAGTCGAAAGCCGAAAAGTCGAAAGTTGGCCGTGTGGTGTCCGGCAGAGTATAATAGCACCAACCCCTTACACTCGTGGGTGTCGTACAAGGCGACTAATGTTTTCGAGGCAAAAGATCAAGAGTCTCCGTAGTCTGGAAAATGGGCAGCAGCATTTTCCATCGTTATAGCCTCCCCTTTCGTGGGAGAGGCCCTAAGTCCTGCAGTGGACTGTTAGGGTAGGGTTAGGGTATCAATAGTGTTTCTGTCAACATACTTTTCTGAATTATCAAAGTAAATAACTCTTACTTAATAATCCTTTAATTTTCATATAATTCTGATGACATTGATATTTAGACATAAAAAGCTATATTTATCTTGTTCGTTGTTTATTTATGTTCTTGTTGACAAAATCATTGGTTTACTATTAATGTGAAATTATGTACATTTAGCGTACACATTGACCCATAAATGATTTGTGGACTTTGGCCAGACGACAAGAACCAGTAACAAGTTTATCTTTATTTCTAGTATTTCTAATATGAACATCACTGTTCTTCATAAACAAGTGTATATTTTTATGAACATAGATCAAGTTCTCATATATGTATTGTGATGGCATTGTCATAATGTCAACATTCTTGAATTTATCTCTTAGTGAAGTTCTAGGTCTCAATTGATAAATCGCGCGAATAGCCCTTTTCTGCAATACAAATACATTGTGCCAGTCGGCAGCGTGTCCCCACAGCAGTATGCCATAGGCCATAATACTGTGGAAATAACTAAAGTAAACTAATCTTGCTGTAGCCTCGTCAGAAATACCTCGTATTTTCTTTACAGCATATGCTGCAGAACTTAGCCGTTTCGCCAATTTATCAATGTGAGGACCCCATTGCAATTTATTATCCAGAGTAAAGCCTAAAAATACTGTAGAATCAACAAGATTCAAATTTTCGCCTTTTATTTGTACATTAGTGGGCACTGATCTAACATTTGGCAAAGAGAATTTTATACATTTTGTTTTCTTGCCATTCAGTAATAAATTATTAACCGTAAACCAGTTTACCACTTCTGCAATAGCCTTGTTCACGTCTTCATATGTTAATTGTTGTCTTTTTACTTTAAGCACTAAAGATGTATCGTCCGCGAACAAGACAATTTCATGGGTATCTTAATACCTCGGTAATATAAGTAATACAAAAATGGACCTTATTCTATGAGCAATACATTCCACTTCGATTTGCTCTCACGCTTTTTGCTTATGAACTTAGTCAAATGTAGTATGCGCACAAGCTAGATGACACATATTACACTACTTAAATATATGTAGGCATACCTACTACACATTTTAATATACTTAATCAATGTGTTAATAAGGGCGATTTTCCTGACCTGATGAAACATAGCAAAATTATTCCATTGTGTAAAACAGGTAGCACAACAGATCCCACAAATTTTAGACCAGTTTCGGTGTTACCGGCATTAAGTAAAATATTTGAGAAAATCATATTAAACCAACTAAAAGTCCACTTTTATGGAAATGATCTATTGCATCCCAAACAATTCGGTTTTACTCGGGGTCGTTCAACAACAGATGCAGGTGTTGAACTAATTAAGCATGTCTTTGGAGCCTGGGAGGAATCACGTGATGCCTTAGGGGTGTTCTGTGATTTATCCAATGCCTTTGATTGTGTTAATTATGAAACTTTGGTCAGGAAATTGCAACATTATGGAATAAAGGGCTTAGCTCTAAACTTATTAAGTTCATATTTATGTCAGAGAATTCAGAAGGTTGTGATGTGTGATGTGAACGGAGAAAGATCGACAGGGTCTGTTGTTTCTATGGGGGTCCCCCAGGGGTCAATTCTGAGTCCGTTTTTGTTTCTTATTTATGTAACTGGTTTGCCGTACTTTGTAAAAGATCTCCCAGAATTTGTTTTGTTCGCTGATTATACATCTTTAGTGATAAAAATTAAAAGACAACAATTAACATATGACGACGTGAACAATGCTATTTCAGAAGTGATAAAATGGTTTACTGTTAATAATTCTCCTTGCCAAATGTTAGATCAATACCTACTAATATACAAGTAAGAGGCGAAAATTTGGATCTTGTTGATTACACAGTATTTTTAGGCTTTACTCTAGATAGTGGATTACAATGGGGTCCACACATCGATAAATTGGCGAAAACGCTAAGTTCTGCAGTATATGCTGTAAAAAGGATATGAGGTTATTCTGACGAGGCTACAGCAAGATTAGTTTACTTTAGTTATTTCCACAGCATTATGACTTATGGCATACTGCTGTGGTGACACGCTGCCGACTGGCATAATGTATTTGTACTGCAGAAGAGGGTTATTCGCGCGATTTACCAATTGGGACTTAGAACTTCACTTAGAGATAAATTCAAGAATGTTGACATTATGACAATGCCATCACAATACATATATGAGAACTTGATCTATGTTCATAAAAATATACACTTGTTTATGAAGAACAGTGATGTTCATAGTAGAAATACTAGAAATAAAGATAAACTTGTTACTGGTTCTTGTCGTCTGGCCAAAGTCCACACGATCTACTCTACTACAAACAATCATTTGTGGGTCAATGTGTACGCTTTTATAATAAGGTTCCAACAGATATACAGAATTTATTATTGAATCAATTTAAAGCCACTATAAAAATCAAATTATGTCATAAAAGTTATTATAGTATATCTGAATATGAAAATGACAAAAGTCCATGGGACTGAACTGCTGTTCTATACAGGTATTTACTTATAAGATATTATATAGGAAAAATAATGTATTAGTACATAGGACATGTTTAAAAAAAATGAATTAACGTAGGCTCTGTGGGTTTCTTGCCGTTTCTTTCCCCCACGGAGAACCACCTTGGAAGCGGCGTTAAATTTCCTACCTTTCCTACACATAGTGACTTCTGCCTGCGGTTGAGTAGGGGTAGGGTAGTAGTTAAAGTAGGGGTAGGGTAGGGGTAAGATAGTGGTAAGGTAGGGGTAAGATAGTGGTAGGGTAGCAGTAGGATAGTGGTAGGGTAGGGGTAAGATAGTGGTAGGGTAGGGGTAAGATAGAGGTAGGGTAGAGGTAGGATAGTGGTAGGGTAGGGGTAAGATAGTGGTAGGGTAGGGGTAGGATAGTGGTAGGGTAGGGGTAAGGTAGCGGTAGGGTAGGGTTAAGGCAGTAGGAGAATATGGTAGGGGTAAGCTAGGGGTAGGGTAGGGATAGGATAGAGTAGGGTGGGACCAGCTACCTTTCACATGCAGCATGTGAAATGCACGCTCACTTAAAAGTCTGTCTGGCGGTGGCGTGGGGGCCGGGTCGCTCTTTTCCCTCAAATATGGTTGAGTTGGACGATGGCTGGGCCCTGCGTTATACTCGTGAACGGGTGCTGTCTTGGTAAACTGGCTTACTCTTGCTGTAGTTTTAGGTGGGTTTTCTTAATTTCACCAGACATATTTATATAATATATTGAGCGCGGTCCGGCTTTGCCTCTCATTGCCGGGCACGGTCCGGTCGTGACTGGCGTGGGGTAAGTTTGCTGCTGCCATGGGGCGGCCAGCGTGTCACTGTGTGCTTCTTTCCTACTTTCCTACCCCCTCCTTTTTGACGATTGAAAGAGATAGTTAATGTCCTAATCAATAAATAAATTTAGAATTAATTTGTATTTAATATAAACCAACAGAGTCTATACCAATAATCAAAACTATATAGTCATGTAATTTATCTAACGACCTCCAGATCAGCGGGCAGAGCACCAATTTAGCTATCAAAGCTACCAGCTAGTAGATAAACATTACATTTATTACCATTTTTGTATTCAGTATCCAAATAAAAAACCCGTAATCAACTATTACGGAAGCCCGGTCATATAACAATACGCTTTAGCTCTGTAATCTATAGGAAATATGATGACTCACAAGAGACAAACTACTACACTTCTACTTAATACTGTGACTAGATAATTTTATCTGTGGTGTCTTGTAAATGGCTGATGGAAATTATGCTATTGTACTTATCTTATAGTTGTAAGCTGTGAGACAGCCAAATAAAATAAAATAAAAATAAAAAATAAAATAATTTGATCATCACAATTATGCTACTAATAAACAGCATTCGTTGTCAGTTGTAACTCAGATATCGCAGAGTAAACAATGCTTGATGGATACAAAATTTTATATTAAATTCATTATAGTGATTAACTGCTAAAATATTAGCAACAGTATTAGTGGTGTCACAAAATTGCCTTTGGGAATTGACAAGAGACGTAGAAGATTTTCAGAATGTCGGCTTTTAAGTGTAAAATTGTAATGTTTTTAATAGTGCTCAGTGAGATTTGTGATTCCAGTGATATATTTCATGTGAACAGTGCAATTACGTTTCAACCCCATAACCCGGTTTCAGCCAAATATTTTGGATTCTCTGTCGTTTTGACACGCAATTCGTAAGTTATTTTATAATATATAGAAATCTAATCTAACACCCGTATTTATAAACAATACTTGTCTAAAGGCAGCTTACACCAAATTTTTATCTCATTTAAGCTAATACTCAAACAAAAAATTTCATACAAAAGCGATAAACTTTATACTTGAACGTGTTTAGGAATTTGGTGCAAGCCGGGCTAAGTGAAGGAGCGTTACAATGCGTTCTCACAGTACTAAGTATTATATATTTTTATGTTAATTTTGTTTATCGTAATTCTAAATTGGTACGTGCGCAACAAACTCATACCACGGAGACACACGAGATGTATATAAAATTTAAAAAATGCAAATAGACTTAAAGATAGAAAATATAAAATTGCACAAATGAAATAGTTACTTGGAGAGAAGCCACATCTGAAATGATAAAATTGTCGAATGAAAACTCGGACATGATCGAACGACTGATGACTGCCAAAGATGAGGAATGTGAGTGTGTCGCTTCGGAGCTTCAGTGCCCCGCGCCCCAGCCGCAAAACATTGTCGTCGCCCCCGAGGCCCATGCTGCAAGCACCGCGGCCCCCGCGGTTAACGTCGAGCCCGCGGTGAACGGATGTAAGGTCTTAGCCGCCCTGGCCTACGCGGCCACCTCTGCCACCGCGGCTCACATCGTACCTGCGGTAGTCGGGCCCCACAAAGCTTCAGCCGCCCCGGCCGTCGCAGCCACCTCTTATGCCGCCGCTGCGAAGAGAACGACGCGCTCTAAGGCCCACGCGGCCCACATCCAGCCCGCGGTCGACTAGCCATTCAAGGCCACAGCCGCACTGGCCATTGCGGCCACCTACTATGCCACCATAGCAAGAATATCGAAGCGCTCTACGGACCCCGCGGCCCACATCCAGCCCGCGGTCGCCAGGCCCCACAAGACCTCAGCCGCCCCGGCCGTCATGGCCACCTCTTATGCCGCCGCCACAACGACATTGGCGAGCACTACGGACGCGAGCACTACGGACACGGCAAAGGGTTCAATACGCACAATAATATATTCCGATTCACTTGGCAAAAGCATGGGCATATTAATAGGTAATCATGTCAATAAATCCGTTTGTAATCATTGATTGCCAAACCGATCATTTAATGAGATAATCAATGTGGCTAGTCAACAATGTAATAAAAACCGTACCAATATTAGAGTCATCATCATCATCATCATTACAGCCCGTAACAGTCCACTGCAGGACTTAGAGCCTCTCCCACGAAAGGGGAGGTTATTGCCATAATCTCCACGCTTGGCAGGCGGGTTGGAGATCGCAGTGTTTAAATATAACAATGGAAAATGCTGCTGCCCATTTTTCAGACTACGGAGACTTTTGATCTTTTGCCTCGAAAACATTAGTCGCCTTGTACGACACCCATGAGCGTAAGGGGTTGGTGCTATTCTACTCTGCCGGACACCACACGGCTAATATTAGAGTAATGGTCGGAAATCGCATGGGAATAACTAAAAATGATACTGTAGAGTTTTCAAAAAATTCAGTCCCATAATTTTAATAAAATTACTTTGTACATATTATTATATTAGACGGGACTTGGACGCGACGTACCTTTATGATTTGTTTTCCCGACGTTTCTTTATTACTTTGTGTGCTTTCCCGTATACAAATAATGACCCTAAGTTAAAAAGACGTATTCATAGACTGAATACATGTTTATATAATTTGACTCGTTATAGTAACGCATTTTTATTTTTTTGACATCAACAAATTTGTTGACAATGTAATTTGTACAAATGATATTTTGTATCTCAAGAAAAAGGACAAAAAGTGTATTGCTACATTGTTAGCTTATAATATTAACCATATTATTTTTTTATTTCTCCTACCGTAGGCCGATTTGTTAATAAACAAAAAGGGTCACTGTTTAAACTAGTATGTAAGACAAATGAGCTGTCCTGTAACATGTCAGCAGACTTGAATAGTAAATCCTTTGATATTGGTCAGAATATACCGGACTGCTCTGGCATAAAGTCATCAGTAAATAGTGGTAATAAGCCTTTGGTTGTACGTAAAGTAAAATGTTATAAAAATAAACAAAATTGTATTATCAACTTAGTACATCAAAATATCCAAGGCATGTCGAATAAAGAATTGGAAGTTGAGCTATTCATGAACGATGAGAATGTTGATATTTTTTGCTTTACTGAACATTGGTTGAAAGATCACCAGCTCATATTTGGCTTTAACAACCATAAACTTGCAAGTTCGTTCACTAGAGGGCAAGCAATTCATGGGGGTTCCCTAATACTTGCTCGTAATTGCCTAAAATGTAAGGAACGTACTGATATTGTCAAGCTGTCTGTTGAACGAACTGCTGAAATTGCCTATATAAAACTAGAGCGACTTATTGTAATGAGCGTATTCAGATCACCAGCTTCATCATTTGATCTGTTTGAAAAAATTATGGATGAAGCCCTTATTAAAGTTAGCAATTGTAATAAGAATATTAATGTTTGTGGAGATTTTAATATAGATTTATTAGATGTATCTTGTAAATATAGTAGTAGACTAATAACATTATTTAAGTGTCATAATTTAAAAATCTTATTTTTAGAGCCTACCAGAATAAAAAGTACTACATCTACTTGTCTAGACAACATTTTTTGCGATATCCAGGCATGTAGCCAGTCTGTAATAAACAAACTACAATCCGATCATTGTGGTCAATTAGCTGTGTTTAATGTTGATATGAGGAAAGAGACAAAAATACTATTAAATTTGTACCAATTAATAACAACCGTCTGAATAGCTTTAGAAATAACATTATAGAGAAATCATATAATTTAAAGCATTGTTTGACAAAAACTGAAAGTAATCGTATATTCAAACCAAAGGTGAAGGCAATAAACAGCAAACTTATGTTAAGCGATTGGGCGACAGCAGGAATTCATATAAGTAGAAACAAATTATATGAGCTTTATACAGAACGGGCGTATAATAATAGCGTAGAATTTGCTGACTATGTTAAGCATTACTCGAAGGTATTTAAACGCGTTTGTGCTATAGCTAAATCGAATTTCTTTAAACACAAACTAAAAAATAGCAAAGATGTAGTAAAATCCACATGGCAGATAATAAATAGTGAAACTGGAAAAGATAAAACTCGCGATACAAAATACAAATTAAAAATAAATGATAATGTTGTTACCATAATCTCGCAAGTTGCGGAGGCTATCATTGAATTATTTACAGACATTCCAGTGTCGACTACAAAATCATTAAATGCGTCTCCTGTACCCTAGAGTGTCATCGATTTTAAGTTCGAACATGTAGATATAGTTAAGGCTTTTAAAAGCATAAAAATAAAAGCGACTGCCGACATCGATGATTTGTCAGTTAGAATTATTAGCTCTGTAATTGATGTTATTGCTGTCCACTTAGCGAATATATTTAATAAATGTGTTGATAATGGCGATTTTCCTGACCTGATGAAACATAGCAAAATTATTCCATTGTTTAAAACAGGTAGCACAACAGATCCCACAAATTTTAGACCAGTTTCGGTGTTACCGGCATTAAGTAAAATATTTGAGAAAATCATATTAAACCAACTAAAAGTCCACTTTTATGAAAATAATCTATTGCATCCTAAACAATTCGGTTTTTCTCGGGGTCGTTCAACAGATGCAGGTGTTGAACTAATTAAGCATGTCTTTGGAGCCTGGGAGGAATCACGTGATGGCTTAGGGGTATTCTGTGATTTATCTAAGGCCGTTGATTATGTTAATTACGAAACTTTGGTCAGGAAATTGCAACATTATGGAATAAAGGGCTTAGCTCTGAAATTATTAAGTTCATATTTAAGTCAGAGGATTCAGAAGGTTTATGTGAACGGAGAAAGATCTGCAGGGTCTGTTGTCTCTATGGGGATCCCACAGGGGTCAATTCTGGTCCGTTTTTGTTTCTTATTTATGTAAATGATTTGCCGTACTTTGTAAAAGATACTCACGACATTGTATTGTTCGCTGATGATACACCTTTAGTGTTTAAAATTAAAAGACAACAATTAACATATGACGACGTGAACAAAGCTATTTCAGAAGTGGTAAACTGGTTTACGGTTAATAATTTATTACGGAATGGCAAGAAGACAAAATGTTTAAAATTCTCCTTGCCAAATGTTAGATCAGTACCTACTAATATACAATTAAGAGGCGAAAATTTGGATCTTGTTGATTCCACAGTATTTTTAGGCTTTACTCTAGATAGTAGCTTATAATATAGTCCACACATTGATAAATTGGTGAAAAGGCTAAGTTCTGCAGCATATGCTGTAAAAAGATACGAGGTTATTCTGATGAGGCTACAGCAAGATTAGTTTACTTTAGTTATTTCAACAGCATTATGACTTATGGCATACTGCTGTGGGGACACGCTGCCGACTGGCATAATGTATTTGTACTGCAGAAGAGGGCTATTCGCGTGATTTACCAATTGGGACCTAGAACTTCACTTAGAGATAAATTCAAGAATGTTGACATTATGACAATGCCATCACAATACATATATGAGAACTTGATCTATATTTATAAAAATATACACTTGTTTATGAAGAACAGTGATGTTCATAGTAGTAAGTAAGAATACTAGAAATAAAGATAAACTTGTTACTGGTTCTTGTTGTCTGGCCAAAGTCCACAAATCATTTATGGGTCAATGTGTACGCTTTTACAATAAGGTTCCAACAGATATACAGAATTTATCATTGAATTAATTTAAAGCCACTATAAAAATCAAATTATGTCAAAAAAGTTATTATAGTATATCTGAATATGAAAACGACAAAAGTCCATGGGACTGAACTGCTGTTCTATACAGGTATTTACTTTTAAGATAGTATCTAGGAAAAATAATGTATTAGTTAGTACATAAGATATGTAAAAAAAAAAAAATTAACGTAGGCTCTGTGGGTTTCTGGCCGTTTCTTTCCGCCACGGAGACCCACTTTGGAAGCGGCGTTAAATTTCCTTCCTTTCCCACACATAGTGACTTCTGTCTGCGTTTCGGTAGGGGTAGGGTAGGGGTAGGATAGTGGTAGGGTATGGATAAGATAGTGGTAGGGTAGGGGTAGGATAGTGGTAGGGTAGGGATAAGATAGTGGTAGGGTAGGGGTAGGATAGTGGTAGGGTAGGGGTAAGATAGTGGTAGGGTAGGGGTAAGGTAGTGTTAGGGTAGGGATAGGATAGAGTAGGGTGGGAGCAGCTACCTGTCACATGCAGCATGTGTAATGCACACTCACTTCTGTCTGGCGGTGGCGTGGGGGCCGGATCACTCTTTTCCCTCAAATATGGATGAATTGGACGATGGCTGGGCCTGCGTTATACTCGTGAACGGGTGCTGCCTTGGTGGACTGGCTTACTCTTGCTGTTGTTTTAGGTGGTTTTTCTTAATTTTACTAGACATATTTATATAATATATTGAGCGCGGTCCGGCTTTGCCTGGCATTGCCGGGCACGGTCCGGTCGTGACTGGCGTGGGTTGGGTTTGCTACTGCCATGAGGCGGTCAGCGTGTCACTGTGTGCTTCCTTCCTACTTTCTTACCCCCCTCCTTTTTGACGATTGAAAGAGATATTTAATGTCCTAATCAATAAATAAATTTTTAATTTTGAATTTTATCGTTAATTCTTGGACAGTCACAAAATAACAGAGGGCGGGCCGTTTTTTAAATTGTGGTACTTAGCTTTCGTTTCTGAACACGGATTTACGAGCAGTCAGTGAACAATTTTCCAAAACATACGTTTCTGGTTCTACATATTATACATACCGTCACTTATTTTTCCCCGGAGGGGTAAAAGACAACATTGTTTCACTTTTTAAATTTTTTTTATTTCCTTGGTCACGGTCGGAATATCCACCTGATGGAAAGCGGCCACCGTCGTCCAGGATATTTTCAACCTAATGCAGATGGACGAGGATGGGATGGAGTGGATGGAAGAGGTGAAGGGGGGAGGACTATGTTTCATACGGTCATATTTATCAACCTCTAAAAAGTACGTACATACTGCTTTAAAAGTAACAACCGAACTGATTAAAAATTTCTTTCACTGATATTTATCAAGCTACAAGTATCTTTAAGACAATTTCTAGTAATTATGATGACATTGATGAAAGGCTTCTGACAAGGTTATCGGGTGCCCCGCACCTACTTTTCCCCAACTTCTCTCAGTCTTCAGCATCCTCGCGTCGCCAGCCTTTGGCCCTGGCTAACTCAGCGACATCAATAGATCGCTTCTTGGGCCTCCTGCGGGACCTCTTTCCTTTTACCGGCAAATTAAGGCACATGGTTCCCACGTGGCGGCTCAATCTTATCCGCGATAATTCTCACACCAATGATGTTACTAGTACTTTTTAACATAATATGTCGAAAAATGTCTATGTCTAAAAAAGAGGGGTGTTAAAGTTTGACATGTGCATCTGTGGATGTGTGGAGGTGTGTGTTAGCCTGCGACATCGTAGCTTCCGAACAGATGGATTGATTTGGAAGCGGTTTTCTTTTTTGAAAGCGAGTTTAATCGAGATGATTCTTAGATTCGTTTTATACCTATTAATTTTATTTTATTCCATACAGAAGTAGGTTTATGATGGTAGATTTGTCAAAGCCACTGTTTTGCATTCGCCTAGTCACAAAATCACATTATAAATAAATAAATATGCTTGGACAAAAGTAAGCAAAGCTTGTATTATGGGTGCCAGAAAACCGAAGAACGACTTATATACCTAATCGCAGAGCTTTTTTTAGTGTGATGTTTTGTCACAATCAGCTTAAGTCGTTATGTTTAACTGATAACATTATACCAATTTTGCCAGATGCATATAAATATATCATTATTCCGGATAGTTGTTATATTATAGTATCCCCGGTAGAGCAAGCGTGTATTGCTGGTGATAAATTGTCACGATGATTCGTTTTTGATGAAATAACAGGCGTCGGTACAGTGGTGTATTTTGTATATATTCTTTATCTGCTTCATTGGACGTACTTTAATCTGTAGGTATACAATCCGTGTATGACCTTAAACGCCCTCAGCTCAAGGTACTTCAACGGCCGGCACCGCATCCGCTCGCCTTAGGTTGCAGATGGCCTGGAGCCCAATATTTGAAACCGCTGACATCCACGCGAGCCCTCGTTTTCTAATGCTTGCCTTTTCTATCTCTGGCAACTTATCACGAGTGTGGAAGAGATAGGTAGCGCACCTGAGCGCTCGCGTGTGTGCGAGCGGTTCCAAAAATTGGATCCTTGGTCGACGGTAGCCGCTTTTCATCAGGTGGACTGTGCGTGTGCCTCACTAGCAATAAAAAATATCAGTCTCACCTCATTTAACCTCTTGATTGCTACGTGTGACATTTACGATAACTGAGTCTCAAATTCCATTCAAGACTTAAATTCAATCTCAAGCTCGTAGATAAGAGGTAATAATGTATTGAAACATTAATTCCGTTGTGTTCATAACGAAACGAGTAACATAACAGAAAGTATATTAGCGACTTGCCCAGCCTTCGTACGGATGAAAACTATAATAATCCATCTTGGCGTCAATATCCCGGTTGTGCTCTCGCGAGGGCCCGGGATCCCCCTTGATCCATGATTCAGGATTTAGTAGATCAGGTAATTATAGAGCGACTACCACCTGAACTCCATGGCCCTGTTACGAGGGGAACCTGAACAGATCGGATCATGGTTACACATTCAGTTGCCTGACTTAACAGATTTCATCATGATGTTTTCGCTAGTTTTTCGGACTCACTAGTAATTATTTTATTTATCAATAAATAAATTACAAAATATACAGACTTATCTAACTTAAGCTAAATTTAAAAGAAATATTTACAAATATCAGTCGATAAATAGCACGCCTCTGACAGTGACAGTGACAGTCTACTTCCTCGGTGTGCAGTGACCCGCGTCGCAAGTTCTGCTCATGTCACCCGCGGCAGCAGTCGCCAATATAATATGTCGGCCAAACGGCGACTTTGATGTGCATAACACTTAGAAAACCTTTCTATAATAATATATATGTCGTCGCGTGAAGGAAAGGGGTGTATCAGGATCATTGTCGTCAGGGTGGTGGTATCAGTATTAGATCGTATTCGTCTAGATAAATTAGGGAAATGGTTCACATTTACTCCACTGTATTTATTCCAATTCATTTTTGTTTCATTCATTCAATTCATATCTCGGAGTGTTTGGACTCTTGGCTGCGCTTTGAACGTGTTATCTTGTTACATATCAATGTAGGCAACTCAACTTAATCGAGTAATCACTTTCCTTTTATTATTACGCTTCTACGAAGCGTATCTGCATTTTCTTTGTCGCTTTTTATCATACCATCTCTTGGGCGTTGCGTTCGTCATCAACGCTTCGGATGTCGTCGCGTGAAGGAAAGGGGTGTATCAGGATCATTGTCATCAGAGTGGTGATATCAGTATTTGATCGTATTCGTCCAGATAAATTAAAGAGATGGTTCACATTTACTCCACTGTATTTATTCTAATTTATTTTTGCACATAACTTATAATTTCACTTGAAATCAGAGCGGTATTTTAATGTAGGCAGTTGAGGTAATTTACTTTCTTATTTCAAAGGTGATTTTAAAATAACTTTATTTTCATACGCAAATAACACTTTCTATAAACGAACGTCAAACGTAAACAAGCGAAATGTGGAGTCAGTTTCAAGACGCGTCACTCCTCGGCGGCGGTCACCCCAAGAATGGTCGCCACTCCGCCCGAGAGGGCGCACTCCCACTTCCGTTTTCTTCGTCATGAGTACTATTGACCACATTATTCCATACTATTAACCATGATCCGTCATATACTATTCTATATTTTCTTTATGAATACTGTTATTTTGACACCATAAATTGAAATACTCGTATACTACTTATATTATTTTTTAATTAATCTATCTATTGCTGAAAACCGCATTAAAATTCGTTGCGTAAGGATATATAATAAATAATAAGAAAAAATAATCGTGTACAAAGTAAGCAAAGCTTGTGTTATGGGTGCTAGATAACTGATAAACTACTTATATACTTTTAAATATATACTTATTTTACATAGAACACCCAGACACGTAACAGAAATTAAAAAAATTCATTTCAATTTCTGCCCGGCCGGGAATCAAACCCGGGACCTCTTGCGTGGCAGACCGGCTGTTGACCACTTAACCACTCAGGTCGTCATAATACACAGATACACACATATTCAATAGATACATACATAGGGACAGACGGCGGAAAGAGACTTTGTTTTATACTATGTGTATGTGTATAGAAGTTTAGACAGTTGCGGCTGGTCAGACGG
The DNA here is from genome assembly GCA_905147135.1 of Blastobasis lacticolella. NCBI lineage: Eukaryota > Metazoa > Arthropoda > Insecta > Lepidoptera > Blastobasidae > Blastobasis > Blastobasis lacticolella. Next base: position 2,042,803 of record LR990041.1, read on the forward strand.
CCATAGAGAACTAAGCAGGAAAGATTTCTGACATTATATCACTTATAGGACTAGTCTAATCGGTCGATGTTATTTCTGTAATTTTATCAGTTACTTCCTGTTATAATTGATTCTTCCTCCCAACGTCCAACTTTTTGTATGACTCCATGCGATAACTGGCATCCTTTACATTGAATGGTTACTCATACAATCACAATTCCATTTAAATTCATTATTCGCTGTCCTTTCTAGTAAGCGCATCGTTAGTATGCGTATATTATAAAAAAAAAAATAAAAAAAAATAACGTAGGCTCTGTGGGTTTCTTGCCGTTTCTTTCCCCCACGGAGAACCACCTTGGAAACGGCGTTAATTTTCCTTCCTCTCCCACACATGGTGTCTCCTGTCTGCGCTAGGGTAGGGGTAGGGTAGTAGTTAGAGTAGGGGTAGGGTAGGGTAGGAGTAAGATAGCGGTAAGGTAGTATAGGGTGGGGTAGGGGTAAGATAGTGGTAGGGTCGGGGTAAGATAGTGGTAGGGGTAAGGTAGTGGTAGGGTAGGATTAAGACAATGGTAGGATAGGGTAGGGGTAAGGTAGCGATAGGGTAGGGATAGGATAGACTAGGGTGGTAGCGACTACCTACCACATACAGCATGTGTGATGCACGCTCACTTAAAACTCTGTCTGGCGATGGCGTGGGGGCCGGGTCGCTCTTTTCCCTCAAATATGGTTGAATTGGACGATGGCTGGGCCCTGCGTTATACTCGTGAACGGGTGCTGCCTTGGTGGACTGGCTTACTCTTACTGTAGTTTTAGGTGGTTTTTCTTAATTATACTAGACATACCTATTTAGCGTTCCGGCTCTGCCTGGCATTGTCGAGCACGGTTAGGTCATGGTTGGCGAGGGATACGTGTATCTACGGCCATAGGGCGGTCAGCGTGTCACTGTGTGTTTCTTTCCTACTTTCCTACCCCCATCCTTTTTGACGATTGAAAGAGATATTTAATGTCCTAATCAACAAAGAAATTCTGAATTTTGAATTTTTGAATTTTATGACTGCAACAGTCGTTTTAGTACTCAAGGCCTGTCTGCGAAAGCTATAAAAGAAATAATCGTGGCGTTAATGTCCCGCTTGAGGTATCGCGCGAGGGTCCGGGGTCTGTCTTGACTATGATCCAGGATTTGGTAGATCAGATAATTACAGTGGGGCGACTGCCATCCGATCTCCATGACACTGCTATAAGGGGAACCTTACCAAATTACACATTCAGTCGCCTGCAGGTTTCATCACGATGTTTTCCCTCACCGTAAGAGCATCGGTTACCATTCAACTAATGTACATAACTCAGAAAAGAGTCTGGTGCATAGCCGCAATGGGATTCGAACCCGGTACCTCTCGCTTACGAGTCGCTTACAACACGTACCAAATAAATATTGTGTAAATACTTAAGAATGTATGACTATTGAGAGAAACAAACAGTGCTGAAACGTCACTAGTACATTTATTTTTTATTTCCAAATTTGATATTAAGATTTCGTCAATGAATTTATTTTTTGGAATTTATTTTTCAGAATCCTCGTTGGTGCCCCGAAAGCCGAACACCAGAGATACACCACGACCACAGGACTTGTGTTCAAGTGTAGTCTTACGTACCTCCACGATAGCAACGTTACTTGCTATTCTTTGGACATCAAAGGAGGTAATTTTATTAAATACCTAATTAGGTTTAGGGGGGAGAGTCGGTGGCCAAGTAGTTAAAGTATCGGACTCGTAAGCGATAGATATCGGGTTCGAATCCCACTGGGGCCACGTACCAATGACTCTTTTCTGAGCTATGTACATTAGTTGAATACTAACCAATGCTCTTACGGTGAAGGAAAAACATCGTGATGAAACCTGCACATTCAGGCCACTGAATGTGTAACCAAGATTAAATCTAGTCAGGTTCCCCTGGTAGCAGGGTCACGGAGGTCAGGGAGCCTACCACAAGCCTTACAAACAAGATAACTTTAACCTTGTTTTCAAATTGGTACCATGACCTCAAACAAAATAATGTTAAAAAAAAATTGTTTTGGTTAGATGTTTTGTGACGTCACAGCCAAATCATTCATTCAAACCAGAGACTAAAAGCCACCAAACTTATCTGACCCGGTGGCCAAAACTGGAACGAAGTGTAACTATTTTGAAATGTAATTGTGTTACCAAAAGCAGCGATGCTCTTCTAGTACTTTGACTAGTACAGTGTCACCTAGCTACCGTTTGACGGAAAGCATTGTTTATATTATATCAGATGTGTACGAATTGCAATTTTGATAATTTATGTTTATAGAGAAGGTAATAATAATTAAAACGTTATTTTGTAAAATCTTTATACCTACGTATTCAATTTAATGTCTTCTACTCCAATACTACAACAATTGTGATGTTCTGTCATAGATGGCCAAAGAATTCGAGATATTATTCGTGGTTGTAGAGCTGATAAGCTTTAGCTTTAAACTCAACCAGGAAATAGCGTCAAAAGCCATTGTATGAGAAATGTAACCCCATCGGCGAACATAGATGTTGCGGAGATCGTCAACAGATGCAAACACAGAAGCTTACACGTAAAATTCGACAGATTTGTCTGTTCAACGAAGAACGTTAAGGATCGTCCAGTTAGCCAAGGAGAACAGCTCATGTTCAATTTGTGCGTTGCGTTGATACCTATCGTTGAAGATTTAGAGTTCTTCATTAGGGAATATTATTGTCTCAAAGAAGGCCAAGTATATGCTTTACCGGAGTTTCCGTGGGCGACCTAGAATTATCGGTAATGCCGATATGAAGTTAAAGGAGTGCCAGAAAGTGATAATGTGTGTCCGAAGTGTGTAGATATTAAATTATATTTTTTTTGTAAGTACCTATTGTAAACGAATGTATAATGTTGTATATTTGTGTATTTAGGGATACATACACGTATACCTCTGGCCTCAGTTGCCTGATGTATTTAAATAAATATATAAATTTATAACATATTAACATTTCTCGAGCTTTTAATGGTTTGATTTATTTTTTATTATTTTATTTTTTATTTTAATTCTTGAATTTTTTAATAGTTCCGTAAGTGTGAAATGGTTTCGTTTTACTTCTTAACGAGGTAATGCCAACAATTATAAAGTAGGCTTTAGGCGCTAAGCTAGCCCCGAATTAGTGCGGTCGTAAATTGCCCGATAGGTAGACACTTAAATATTTCGTACAATATGAATAAATTATAATCATCATCTTGGCATTAATGTACCAGTTGTGTTCTCGCGCACGAGGGCCCGGAGTCCGCCTTGACCATGTTTCAGAATTTTGTAGATCGAGTAATTACGGTAGAGCGACAGGCATTTGCCCTCCGTGACCCTGTTAACTGGGGCACCTGACTAGATTGGATTATGGTTACTCATTCAGATGCCTGGAGGTGCAGGATTCATTACGATGTTTCCCTCACCGTAAGAGCATAGGTAGTATTCAACGATGTACCTCACCTTTCAGAATACCGCAGCTAAACAATACTCTTTTAAATATTATTGTGTTTCTGCCGGTGAGTAAGGTTTCCAGTGCTCCATGGGGTGGGGATTTGGGGAACCGTGGCTTTGGCAGTGGAGGGGCATTTGCCTTTTTTGCTGCCAGAGCAACGTGTTATAAAGGTGGGCAACGCATTAGCGATACTCTTGGTTTTGCTAATGTCTATAGACAGTGGTGACCACTTTCCATCAGGTGGCCCGCTTGCCTGTTTGCCTACCATATGACATAAAAAAAATGTACATAACTCAGAAAAGAGGCATTGGTACATGGCGGCTCTCGGTTACGAGTTGGATACTTCACTAGGCCACCGATGCTCCAAGCAAAGATTTGATTGATTAAATAGTGCTAATACCAAGGTAAAGAACAGGTTTTATCAGGTGTTAGGACACTATCGAGCCTGTGGAGTCCGCCTGGGTGAGTACCAACGCCTTATCCATTCCTGCCGCCAAACAATTATGCTTGCATTGTCGTGTTCTGGTACCAGCCATCGCAATTACAGGCCTGAGGCATTTCATCTTATTCCTCTCAGTGCAAAGGCACCTGCGCTTCTCCATTTTTGTGCAATGTATGAATCATAGACTTTATGGGCGACAATTACTGCTTACTGTTAGGTGGGCTGCCTGATGATTAGTCACTGCGTAGCATAAAAAAACAACAAATATATAATTATAACCGGTTAAGTCTGCGTCGAATTCGCGAACCAATATTTTGAAATTAATTGAACATATTGCTTTGGCATCTAAATATTATTGGTGATCAACAGGGGGTCTCCGTAGTAAATAACTTAATAATGGCTTAACAGAAAGTAACATTTTTTTTTTTTTTTTTTTATGTTACTTAGCAGACAAACAGGCAAGCGGGCCACCTGATGGTAAGTGGTCACCGCCGCCTATGGACATCAGCAACACCAGGGGAGTCACCAATGCGTTGCCCGCCTCGAAAGAAAACCTTTAAGGGAAGCCTACTACCATCTTATGTCTACATCTACATGCTTGCCAATATCATCATTAAAGTGGGGTTTATGCTTATCTTGATAGGAATTATTGGAGTGATGGCCCAAATATTTACGTTACATCCGTGCGGTGTCGGTTTTTCACCGAATATCAAAGGGTTATAACGTAGTTGGTGTAGAATATTTGCCGATGCGTTAGCCATGCATTTTCCTCCTGTATGTATATTAATTGCTGTGGCACGCTGATATACCGGCTCTTCGGTTTGCTCTATGGGTGATGACTCTATAGGTCTATGGGAATACTATCATGTTTTTAGCAAGCTCAAAGTGTTATTAGAATTTATTGGTACCATCAAAGAGATTGGAATGTTAGCGACCTTCATGGTTATAGACTGGCAAGAAGGTCGCTAGCATTCCAATCTTTTTGGGTACCATGATCTCTTATAAACAACGTTATCATTATATTGTTTAGAGAGGGGTATGAGCGAATGTATTGTCTATTGTAAATATATGTGAAAAGGGGTATGAGCGAATGTATTGTCTATTGTAAATATATGTGAAAAAGAGACAGCGTTATAATGTTCGTACAGTGCCACAAACTTATCTGACCCGGTAGCGAAAGCTGGAACTAAGTGTCGTAATATCATGTCAATCATAACAACAGTGATGCTATCACCGGGTCAGTTGTGTTTGTAGTTCTACATAGCATTATCTTTTTCTCACCTTACTCCGGATCACGCCTTAATATTGCGATCTTTGATTTATTTTATAACTTATTTTCAAATACAATTTATTACAAATCTACTTCATAGCAGAAAATGATACTAAAATGTAGATTTCTAAACAAAAATGTAATTTTATTCATAGTAATATCCAATGAATGATATGATCCAAGAAATGATATAGTAGGACCACGCCAAGACCGAATCGCTTTTAAAAAAAATTAAATAAAAATCTCTGTATGGCAACTAATGCCATGTCTTTTATCCGTCATAGAACGTCATTCATAAAAGTCATAACAAAGAATTTGACTGCTTTGAAAAATATTGTTGAGGCGATTGGCACATTGGAGCGTAGCATTCATTCTGGCGAAATTTGGAAATATGTGTAATTTTTATATTGTTTTATATACAATAAAAAATTTAGGAATTCTCCAAATTGTTATAATATTTTCATAAAATTATATTATTTTACTTTATTTTATACTAAAATGTAGATTTCTAAACAAAAATGTAATTTTATTCATAGTAATATCCAATGAATGATATGATCCAAGAAATGATATAGTAGGACCACGCTAAGACCGAATCGCTTTTTAAAAAAATTAAATAAAAATCTCTCTATGGCAACTAATGCCATGTCTTTTATCCGTCATAGAACGTCATTCATAAAAGTCATAACAAAGAATTTGACTGCTTTGAAAAATATTGTTGAGGCGATTGGCACATTGGAGCGTAGCATTCATTCTGGCGAAATTTGGAAATATGTGTAATTTTTATATTGATTATATACAATAAAAAATTTAGGAATTCTCCAAATTGTTATAATATTTTCATAAAATTATATTATTTAAGCGAAAAATAATAAGAGAACTTAGTAACGGAATACCTACTTGACAATCCTGGAGACGTCACTTCACAGCAGCGGTCTATTTGACGCCTTTTTATGTGGAAAGTACAGGGCCAAAAACTTATCTGACCCGCAGCCCATGTCAAATGTGTCAAAGAAAAATAACGACGGATCCGCACGAACACGCGTGGATGCGTTTTCAATGTGTTCGACTATGAGTAATTTCCATAGAAACCGATGACTGCGCAAATAACTTTATGTCGCGCACGCGTCACGCACAACTGTACGGTGCTGCGTTCCAGTGTACGGATCGCCTAAATAATAACGGACAATGACTGACAAGGACAGATTTTATATTTTCTACCACTGTCAGTTGATTCGGACTAAGCGTGGTCCTATTGTAGCACTCGTCAAGATCTGAATTTCAGGTGACAGCTGTCAAACTTAAAACCGTTATAACTCGGAAACTACAGGTCCTAGAACACTAGTTCCTAAAGAGAAATGATAGCACTCGTCGAGATCTGAATTTCAGGTGACAGCTGTCAAACTTAAAACCGTTATAACTCTGAAACTACAGGTCCTAGAACACTAGTTCCTAAAGAGAAATGATAGCACTCGTCGAGATCTGAAATTCAGGTGACAGACTCAAATGTAGATATCGACGAGTGCTATCATTTCTCTTTGGAACTAGTGTTCTAGGATTGTTTCTGAGTTAAAACGGTTTGAAGTTCGGCAACTGGCGTAATCGCAGTGTCAGCGAATTTTAGGCTTAGGTTTGGTCGGTGTCTAATGCTATCATTTCTCTTTGGAACTAGTGTTCTAGGATTGTTTCTGAGTTAAAACGGTTTGAAGTTCGGCAACTGGCGTAATCGCAGTGTCAGCCAATTTTAGGCTTAGGTTTGGTCGGTGTCTAATGCTGTCACAAGTGTCAACTCAAAATTGTAATTCATTTGACGACCTGAGTGGTTCAATGGTCAACATGCCGGTCTGCCACGCAAGAGGTCCCGGGTTCGATTCCCGGCCGGGCAGAAATTGAAATGATGAATTTTAATTTCTGTTACGGGTCTGGGTGTTCTATGTATAATAAGTATGTATTTAAAAGTATTTAGTAGTATATCAGTTATCTAGCACCCATAGCACAAGCTTTGCTTAGTTTGGGGCTAGATGGCGCTGTGTGAATTTGTCCACGAATATTTATTTTATTTTATTTATTTATTAATCTGTGTAACTAACCTCATGACATTAAGATCCTTTATCTGTTGTAACCATGGACTTACTACCCAAAGGGACTGCGCACTGCGTTGACTAAAACCGGGCAGAGCGAGAGTCACCATCGATAGTCCTGTGTCCCTTTCTAGTGTTGCCACCATTGTTGATGCAAATTCCGAATTACTTTTATTATTTGGCGCGGACACCGACCTCAGGGCCAGGCAGAGCCGGACCGGGTGCAATCTAAAGGTCATGTTTTCACCAGGGTCCAGCCCAAGCTTACCCTGCTACTCGGAAACTATTGGCCCTAGAACACTAGTTCCTAGAGTGAAATGATAGCACTCCTCGAGATCATCATTTCGTATGACAGCTGTCAATGTTCAATCTTTTAAAAATCGGTACCCATTGGTCCTAAAACACTAGTTTCTAGGGAGAAATGATAGTACTTATTGAGATCTACATTTCGAATGACAGCTGTCAAACTTTGAACTGAAATAACTCCTAATTTATTGGTGCTATATCACTCGTTCCTAAAGAAAAATGATAGTGTTCGCGGAGATCTACATTTCGCATGACAGCTGTCAAACTTAGAACTGTTGTAGCTCGGAAACGATTGGTCTTAGAACACTAGTTCCTTGAGCAATACGATGGTAATCATCGAGATCTACATTTTGGATGACAGTTCTAAGTTTGACAGCTGTCATACGAACTGTAGATCTCGACGAGTACTATCATATCTCTTTAGAAACTAGTGTTCTAGAACCAATGGGTTCCGAGTTATAACACATTTAAGTTTGACAGCTGTCACCCGAAAAGTAGATATCGACGAGTACTATCACTTCTCTTTAGAAACTAGTGTTGTAGGATAAATCGTTACCGAACTCTTTTATCTGTTTTGTGGAACAAAAAGTTGTAGGTTAATAATTATGTCGACGTTTGTCGGAGAAACGTTCAGTAGATCAAAAGGTATTTTGACAACTGCTTTTCGGATTGTACGGATTACCTCATAATAATACCAAATTCACGGTAAATATGTTTCTCCAATAATGGCAACACCAAACATGACACTTGTCAATTCAGAATGACGGTGATTATGCCAATAACATTGTGTTTACACTGTTAGAAAGGGACAAAGGACTATCGATGGTGACTCTCGCTCTGCCCGGTTTTAGTCAAAGCAGTGCGCAGTCCCTTTGGGTAGTAAGTCCATGGTTGTAACATTATTTTAAGAATAATGACTACTCAAGAATTTGATGACATTTGACGTGTAAATTTATGTTTATCAAAATAAATGAATTGAATTGAATTGTACGCATTATTTTAAATTTTTTTTTATTACACTATAGGCAAACAGGCAAGCGGGCCACCTGATGTTAAATCACCACTGCCTATAGACATTAGCAACACCAAGAGTATCGCCAATGCGTTGCCCATCTCTACTACACGTTGCTCTGGCAGCAAAAAGGCAAAAGCCACTGCACTTCCAAAGCCACGGTTCCCCAAATCCCCACCCCATGGAGCACTGGAAACCTTACTCACCGGCAAAAACACAATACTATTTAAAAGAGTATTATTTAGCTGCGATATTCTGTAAGGTGGAGGTACTTCCCCAGTCGGGCGGCTCCAATTAGAACGAGATACCCCGCTATGTCCTACCTCTCTTGGAATTTTTGAATTTTTTTTGCGCATTAGTAATTCATACAATTTTTAGTTGACAGCATAACGCAACCTGCGTCGCCGACGCTTGATATAATCCGCGCCTTAGGTCAGGTGCTAGCCAATAAAGCTCCATATCTAAAAACAGACAGATACAAAACTATAACATGTCCATAAAATGGAACCTTCAGCCCCTCAAATAAAGTCTACATTCCCCAGGCAAAGTCCAAATCATGCACGACATGTGGCTGGGCGCTGCGCTTGCGCCGATGCCAGGCGAGCGGTTCGTCGCTTGCGCACCAAGATGGTACAAACTATACAGGCACCGATGGAACACGGAGAGAGTGGTGTCCGGCTTCTGCTACGTCAGTAGCGGCGTGAGGAACGTATACCTGACGCCTTTGGATGACATCTGTAAGTTTATTCTGTAAAGCTAGAGTCTGCTTCACTTAATAAGTCCCTTACAGAGTTTTGTAGTTCCACTGATTACCGCAGTAGTTCTTTCTTGAAACGGTTACAAAATACTAAAGTTGCTATACTTTATTGTTCTGGGTCTTCCAGCTATCCGTACGAGCAGCTTTAGTTCAACCCTTATAATACGTACGGCTAAGGAATGGAACACGTTGCCTGCGAATCTAGATGCCTTCAAGGCTAGAGTGAATAGGCTGTTCCTAGACACGCATGCTTCATATCGGCGTCACTTACCACCAGGTCAGATGGCGGTCAAATGCCTGGCTGGTCTAATTATATAAAAAAGTACATTTATTTAGACTTTTGTGGAATACTCATCATTGTCGTGCTCTAGTTTTACTATTTTGTATTGAAACGTAAATTTTAAAGACGTATCGCATATCAGTGTTTCCGATGATGTACTCTTTCAAGATGGTGAAATGGGTATCGGCTTCCGTCATCCGGGCTGTACGCTTATTATTGTTAGGTTAGGACATATTAAAAAAAATATTTGTGACATACCTACAATAAATGTTGGAAATGTTTATCACAAAATTCTGACTACTTACGTCATTCAGTATCTTCGGTCAACCACTCATTCAGGAACAAGGAATGGACAGGAAAAACTAGTTTTGAGTCATCAATTGCAGCAAGTTCAATGTCAATGTCGACAAGATGATTCAATCAATACTTTTTTCACAGAAGCAATGAGGAGTTTTCCAGTAGGTATTGATAGTTGGTTTCAAAAAGCATTAATACACGGCGCTCCTACAATTTTGGTAATCTTTTTTTAATCTGTATGATGGTGGCAGTAATTTCATGCAGCCAACTAATGCTAAACTTAAAAATAAAATGTTTATTAATATAAACATAACTGTTAAAGATTGAACGAAATGTAAAATGAAATATTTATAGAAGTTGGCACTATGTTCCATTATTATGACCACCTCTAAAATGGTTGAAAACTATTGACAAATACAATATTATCCAATACAACGCACCCAGTGTTTATATCCTGTTTGGTAAGAACCTATTTCAAGTAATTATCAATTACCAAAATTGTCGGGGCGCCATCTAGTGAGTGGTTAGGAATGCTTTAGATACCTATTGGAAACTGCTCATTAAATAGATATGTAGCACTCTCCGCGGTTTCACCCGCGCAGTTGGGATCTCTGTAAACAATCAACCCGTGGGAACCTATCATATTTCCGGAATAAAAAGTAGACTATGTTCCTCAAGATAATGTAGTATTCCACACGGTGCGCCACTCGAAGTGTTACCAATTGAAAATAATTTTGTCAATGTATAGTTTTTTAACACTTTGGGTTGTCACTTCATGATGGAACTCCATTATTATGAATTAAATCAAATTTTATTAAATAGCAACCGGTTTCGAATTACTCGTCTTCAGGCAATGATAATATAAAATCATGATTTAATTCATAGTTTATTAAATTAAATTCTTCAGTTTATCGTAAAAAAGTATATGACAAGTTTTAACAAAAATAGGTTATTGTTCGGTGTAGCCACTTTTAGCTGAAAACGGCTAGGTATAACTAAAAGCATTTCACTTCCACCTCTTCCCAACAGTCCGCCTGGCCTTTAAATCCAACGGCTCCCGTCCAGAGTACAGCGAACTAGGAGTCTCTCTGAATCTATTCGCTTACGGGCAGGCCGGCGTCTCCGTGGCCGTCACCGACTCCAACAGCATCATCATTGGAGCGCCGGGGGTTATGGAGTGGGCTGGTGAGTAAGGGTCATTTTCGAACATCGCGGTATCTGACTATCGGCACAGCCGCAAGTTAGCTGACGTGCGGTACCAGAGCGCATACGTCGTAACTTTACCGACAGAAGTCGGAAAACAGCCGACGAAATCTACATAAAGGCACTTAAATATTTCCAAAACTGTTGAGCCAATTTTAATGAAACAAAGTTGCGAACCATCTTGTTTGCTTTTTCAAATTAAGAAAACCGCGTAGGAATCCATCCACAGAACAGCGACGGTGCTAAAATTGAAATGTCTTATTAAGTGACAAAAGAAGAAATGAGTAGGTACCTAAATCAAGGGAAGTTTTAAAATAGCAAAGTATACGTAAATCATGTTACAATGAACGTGGTGAATATGAATGAATGTCCCAGTAGAGGCCAACCAAACAAAATATTGACACACTATGTAAATTGCGACATGCCAAGAACTGATTGCTGAGATTGATTGGGTTAAATGAAGACATATTGTGTTGACTCCACCTAGTGGGATGATTGATTATCATTATATAACCCAGATCAGACCAGCAGGGCTATTAGTTATTTCATGGCTATTTATGATATTTATATCAGTGGGCAACCGAATTTTTCATTTGATATTTCCACGCAACGTTAATTTGGTATTTGCTATGGCCAGTGGTCAATGTACATGAGTATAAATAGAATTATCAATCGATAAATTCATTGTTGTTGTTCAAGTTCTTCATTAAGATAGCCATGCTGGTCTAAATAATTGATGTACAGTACAAGAGCATTAGTGCATTACCACTTCAAGAAAAAATTCCGTTGCCGCTACAGCAACATTCACAGTATTTGGTGCATGTTTAGACAAAATAAGTTTGCTTAAACAAGGGAGCATTAGATGTCCCTTAAGCCCAAAGGACTCGTCCTCTACCCCCAGGGTATTTTTTATATGATAAGTAAATATTTAATTAATGAATGCTATAAAAACTGTCGAACAACTGCACTGTAGTGCAAAGGAATATTATTCTTAAGGTGGTCATGCAATTATGCTCTTGCCTTTTTTGTGCACTCGCGCAGCTCACTTGCTACAAAGTTGCATTTTCATCGTATTTGCGGCATCTGGACGCACCCTTAGATATATTACGCCAAAATCTATGAACTTTATTTCCTTCACAGGGACTATTGTGGACTATAAGTTCAGTACTGATCCCAAGAGTATATACTACAAAAAGCAGCCCGTACACAATCCGTATTTCACATTGGATCTGCAACCTGACGATTATTTTGGTAAGTTGGATGAGCTCGCTTGACTTTCCTTTTGCTTTCCATTTGAGTTTGGACGTTTGAAAAGATATTAATTAACGTAATCCTAATTCAATAAATACTTTTTCATTTTCATTTATAGTATATCTATTTTGAGCTTTGGCCTTTTTAGCGTTTAGTGTATTTATATATATTTTAGTTTTACTTCTTATATCTTTTGCTTAATTTGTTTTAAGTTCATGCTATTATTTTTTTTAATTTCTTTCCTTTTTTATGTTATTATTTGATGTATGCTGTATTTATTATAACTTTGCCTAATCTAAATGCTAAATAAATAACTTTATATTTTATTTTATAGGGATGATTGTAACAAACATATTAATAAGTAACAAATAACATAATAAAACTTAAGTGTTACTATCTTTAAATTTATTAAGAGATCATCATGATCAGATCATTGCAAATGTTTAACTAAAAATAATGTAAACTTATTATATAATTACTATTTCAGGATATAGTGTTGAGTCTGGACAATTCGAAGTTAATGGAAACACTCTATACGTTGGGGGTGCACCCAGAGGAAAAAAAGGATACGGACAGGTAAGATAGGGCATGATAAGGGCAAGTCATATCGTTTTAAGCAATTCTTGGGGCATGTTTCACCACCTAATGATAAGTTCACGATCTCGTAACTGACTGATATCTGTCATGCGGTATTTTTCGTTTTGTATTAAGAAGAAGGAGACGGCATTACAGATATGTGTCTGAAATAGGCCCTTACTGTTTCATGAATATGCCCATCACGCCTGATTCTTTAAGCTGATATTGAACTGTCGTTCGTTGTCATTTGTTTTTGTATGTCGCGCCATACCAGATTCGCGTTTACAAGTGCTGTCATAAAGTTGAATGTGTCATGTACTTGAAAAGCGACTTACAACCTACGCTTATTTGTATTTTACCTTTTTCCGTGAAATACTGAAAATCATAACAGTTTAGACAAAATTTCTCTATACGAATTTTACCTTATCGTATGTTTTTATTAATGGTATTTATTTGATCTACCTATCGAAGCCGTTTATAAAAATCTAATCTTTCAAAAACATATCGCTGTAAATTTAAAACATAGTTAAGAAAATGTAATAAATCGTGTTTTTGGTTATTCTTATACTTGATAAGGGTTCCAAAAAACACACATTGAAATTTCATGAGACAATCATTCAGCTAGCTCAGAATCTGTTTTCAAAAACCTTCAAAAAATTAAAGTCGACTTAAACTTTTCAGGTACTCATTTACGATGAAGTTGTTGGCGGTAGACCAGACTATATGCCCATGAACATAAAAGCCAGAGTCATCGGACCCCAACTTGGATCATACTTTGGTGCAAGCATTTGCTGCACGGATTTGAATGGCGATGGAGTGACTGATCTTCTAGTCGGAGCTCCGAATTACGTCGAAAAGGATGGAAAGCTTCATTACGACCAAGGCGCTGTTTTTGTCTACTTAACAGGCATGAAGGTAAGTGAACAGGAACGTTTCTCACAAATAAGATTCGTGTCAATACGCATTCAATTCAAAGTACCAAGCAAACTTTATATACCGACTATAATTGTTTTCAGGATTCTCAAATAGTCCTAAATAGTGCAGGCTATGTCACTGGATCCAGAGGGAGCGGTGCAAGATTTGGTACAACTGTTGCTGATTTGGGGGACATCAATGGAGATGGATTTTCTGGTAAGGCTTACCAAGTTAAACATTACAAATTCTTTAAAAATAAATTATATCGATTTCAATAATTCAGATGCCCTGCTGAAGGCCTTGATCAACTATGCTTCTCCGACGGAATTATTTATTTATTGTGATATCACTATTAATAGGTACATTGCGTACCGGAGTAGTACAGGAGGGCCAACCTATCATTGCTTGTACTTATAAAAAATATTTTTCAGATGTAGCCATTGGATCTCCCTGGGAAAATGAAGGCCTTGGTGTGGTATACATTTATAAAGGAAGTAAAGTAGGACTTCGTAACCGTTACTCTCAAAGAATACTTTCAAATACTGCAAGAGGTTTTGGCATGTCCATATCGAAAGGAGTCGACATCGATAGCAATCATTGTAATGGTAAGTGATTATGAAACCCAATAATAAATACAAACATACACACTAATATACTTACGCATCTCATAAGAGTAGACAGATATTTTTATGACTCAGAACTTATGAGTAAGATCCTGTAATATAATAATTATTTTGCCTCTTGCTCATTCCTTACCAGTGCTCCGTGAGAAATAGTAGTTTAATATACTCGCCCTTTCCTTATGCTTTTCTTTGCATTTGAAGGATATTTTATAGAATCTGTAGACTATGAGGCCGCCATAGATTATTCCACGTCATCGAGTATAAGTATAATAAAAATTCCTTTTGCAGCGATTATAGAGGTTTAGCAGATGGTCCCACAAAGCGATGGTCTCCCCGTGCACAATCCGGCACATTTTTTTTGTGACCCTAACTTTTTTCCTCCTTTGTGGATTCAAGAAGTAAAAAGAACCGGCCTCACATCCTCTTGGCAGTTTCGCTTTTCACATTAACGTCACCAAAACGAAAGGTGACTTTAATCCCCCAAATTATCTTAGCTTACTTTTATGATACAAAAAATGTTTGTCCCCGTAAGAAGAATTATTACGTTTGAGTCTGTGAAATTCAACAATATTATGTTTAATCTCAAACAATAACTATCTAGTAGCTTGAAGCCGTGACAACACAGACGACCGTATTACCTAATTTATGCTCACAAAGTTCTTGTGACAAAGAGAATTCATGAGCCCATGATGCATGCCCTCATCAGTAGACATATAGTAGACAGTTGTGATGTGACGTTTAAACAAAACAATACTATTTATTGTGCACAATAAATGTTAAATAATAATAATAATAAAAATAATCATGGTGAATAAGATAACGTTCACATTACGATACATCCGCTGGATGTAACAAAGTGAGTCATTTGCAACGACGAACCGTAGATAAATTGTAGTAAGAATGAAACATGAGTATGTTATAAATGAAATTTTAATAGTGTATAAAACCTTCGGTGGCCTAATGGATAGCTGTTCGCACTCGGAAGTGTGAAATATCAACTTTGAACGCAAGTGCCAACAATGATTTTTTTCTGAGATATGTATATTGAACACAAAAGATCATGAAGTAACAACAACATTCAGACGACTGAATGTGTAACCATGATTCAGATGGCAGTCACTCTACAGTAATTTTTTGATCTGTCAAATCCTAGTCAAGGCGTATGCCTTGATCATGATTTAGGATTTCTGGGATACCCCAGGCCCTCTTGCGCCAGAGCACATCCGGGACATTAACGCCAATATGATTAACTTTGTTTTTATTATTAATTTAAATATTTCTTTGTTTTACTTAAAAAATTATCATTGCCAAAAAAAATTCTGTCCGATGTGGTCTGCTGCTGTCGTAAAAAGCAGTCGCCTACGAACTTGCATCTTTTCACATAATTGTACTACAGCTACAGCTACTATACAGCTAGCGCTACGCATATCTACTTATTTCTGACGTATTCCTCGAACGCTTTTTTATTTTCTACCTATATTTGTCTTTTTCCAGATCTCGCTATAGGTGCCTATGAGAGTTCCACAGTGCATTTATATCGCTGCATACCCACCGTGACAGTACACGCGTTTATAAATGTGCCCGACGCTTTGAATCTACAAACGAACGATACAAATTTCACTGCGACTTTCTGTATTTCTGCGAAGTCACATAAGCTCTGGTCACATGTTATTGTCGGTAAGTTTTTACTGTAAAAGTGTTTTCCTTGCATATGCCTTCTTTGTAGGTGGGATAGATGACTCCTAGGCAAACATATTGTTCGACATGAACAACGGTTTTAATAGGCAAGAGGTCAAATGCAAGCGTAGCTCCCGTTAAATAAAAATGTTGTTTTTTAATCTTACTCGGGGCTTGCACCAATGGATTTCTTTCAAATCTCTTAATTCGTCTTACAACCTCTAGAGTCAGAGTTACGAGCTCATATCTCGCAAACACGCGGTCACTAGACCGGGTCCGCTTTCCGCTATCACTTGTTGATCATCGTTGATCATTTCACTAAATAAATGATTAATTTCGTTAAATTGTGCATATTTTTCAGAGCTCAAAGCCTCAATAACTATCGACCCCGACACGACAACTAGGCGGGCGCACATATCCGGTGACTCAGAATACCTGATGCATATCAAGCCAGGCTCCGACAGCTGCAATGAGAAAATCGTTCTAGTAAAGGTGAATATTGTCTGTCATACCTACTTAAAACCACGATATTTTTCACCACGAAAAGGATGACACTACAATGACGTTAACATAAATGCAGTGTTCGTATATTCAATTAAGTATTATCCCTGAAGATTCTTAACGTAACCATGTTCAATTTTTTCATAACCGTATCCGAGGGAACCACATTGAATTACGGGAAAAATGTCTATGTGCTATTCTGGGTTAGTTAAAGCTACTTTACTGTCGAGTTTCATATAAATTAATTCTATAGCTTTTGCGGATGTAGAAACAAACATCTATTCAAACACCCAACCATCCTCACAAGAAGTATAAATAATATAGTATCATATTTTTATTGATTGCATATTATAAAGCTTGTTTTACTTTCAGCCATCAGCAGACTTATCAAAACCTATCACAATAAGTTTCAAATTGGAGGAAATAGAAGGTAATGTTTTGAATTTCGAAATACAAATCCGCGTGCAATCAGAATGTGTTGGAAACAGTCGTGGAAATTGAATATTTCGTCAGTTTCGTCATCTTCTTACTTATTACGAGAAACATCGTATAATCACATACACAATAAATTTCACGTTGGGAAATAGTACACGTTTGACGGAATTTGACGACCTGAGTGGTTCAATGGTCAACATGTCTGCCACGCAAATGTTCCCAGGTTCGATTCCCGGCCGGGCAGAAATTAAAATTTTGAATTTTAATTTCTGTTACGGGTCTGGGTGTTCTTTGTATAATTAGTATGTATTTAAAAGTATTTAAGTAGTATATCTGTTATCTAGCACCCATCGTACAAGATTTTCTTAGTATGGGGCTAGAAGGCGCTGTGTGCACGTGGACCTGTCATACTTTCGAAAAAAAGTTAAAAAATGTACCATATCCCTCTACTTTCTTTTCCTTCACACCCAACAAGGGAGCACCAAATTCCCACACGGCATGGCTAGAGTTTCCGAAGACTCGGCTCTTCAGTCTACGTTCGTGATACTACTGATGAGGGATTGTGGAGAAGACCTGACGTGTACACCATGGCTGACAATGGACCTGGAACCTTTTAATAGGTTAGTATTAGTAGTTAGTAATATAGTAGACGCAGCGTAAGTAGGCCTCCTACAAGGTAGACCGACGACCTGGTAAAGATCGCAGGTATCAGCTGGATGCGGAAAACACAGGACCGGCCTTTGTGGAGATATCTGGAGGAGGCCTATGCCCAGCAGTGGGCGACTTCTGGCTGATATGATGATGTATTTTGTCATAATCATGATCCAACCTAGTCATGAAGGTCATAAGCCAGTCGCTCCACAGTAATTATCTTCAGGCTAATTACATAACTCTTGTGCTAACAATTTTCCGATTTCATTGATTGAAATTGTTACTTTTGCTATATGATTTATTTAATAGTTTCAGTGGATTGCTATGGATCTTTGTTAGCAACTAAACCCATGCAATCAATTATATGTAATCGCAAACCCTTTGACTTATAGGTGTCGTATTAGGAGACCGGCCTTTGTGGCACAGGACCGGCCTTTGTAGAGATCTCTGGGGTAGGCCTATGCCCAGTAGTGGGCGTCTTTTAGCTGATATGATGAAGGTGATTAACATCTTTGAAGTTAAGCAGCTAAAGCTTTAGTAGAATATGAAATTCCACAGACACGTTGTGGTAACTTTGTAACTTTCGTTGATAAATACGCTCAAGATAAAAACATAGATGAGACCATCTAAATCGCCATAAACAACAGTTGTATTGTACTTTTCTATGATAATACAAATGATTATTACCTTTATTATTTACAGAGAATATGTTCCAGGCTCCGAAGACAGACTCGGAGCCACACTGACAATCGTTAACAAAGGAGAGCCGGCTTACGGTGCCAAAGTAAATCTGAAACTCCCCTTACAGCCCAAAAAAGTTCCGCCATTATGCACCCTTGAAGGATTCAACATGACATGTGATGTTACTGCTCCTTTACTAAGAGACAAGACAGATGAGTGGGAGATTGAACTGGAATATGGCCAAAATGAGACTACAGTCAAATACCTAACTCTCGAGGCTGAGTTAATAGATGGACTGTTTAGAGACAACATAACTGAAACTTCTTACAAAAGACTGCATATAAAAGTTGCGCCTCGTGCTGATTTCAGTGTTAGTGGTAAGGCTCTGCCGAATGCCAATATCACAGTCGCTAGGGATAAGCTCGATGAAGATGCTAATGTTACTTTTACGCATTCTTTTGAGGTAAGCTTACAACAATTCATAATAAACAATGCACAATTAGTTTAACACAATTCCGCCATCACACTACCCGCCAAAGGCTAGGTACTCATCCCCACTACGTAGACGACCCCTCTAGTAAAGGTTCAAAAGAACGATTCTTATTCGTAAAATTCGGACGTAGAATGAGCTTCCAGCTCTGTGGCTTTCTTTAGACAATAACGTGAGATCGTATTAGAGGTTTTTTTAGAGGTAGGTGTTGCTGATGTCTGTAGGCGGCGGTGATCACTTTCTATCATTTTGCCTGTTTGTCTGCCGTAGAACATAAAAATAATTCTCACATTTCCTTACCGTTTTTAAAACAAATTGCACAAATTCTGTTTAATATAAACATTTTTTTCCTTAATTTTAGGTCAGTAATTTTGGTCCGTCCAATTGGGAAAATCTTGAAGTTGTCATCGAAATACCGGAGAAAGTAAGTACCTTGATGCAATTGGGCCGAACGAGACCCGCACGGTTAGCACAAGCGTATGCGCGAGAACGACAAGCGGGATAAGGCGCGACATAGATCCTACCATCTCTTTCAATTTAGTATTGAGAGAAGGAAATAAAGGGTGCTATGTTGCGGGCATACTTGTACTAGCCGTACAGCTTGATCATTTCGACACATCGCACCCCGAATTAAAAAAGTGGAGCAATAGCCATCTGACCTTCGTGACTCTCTTGACAACCTGACCAGGATCATGGTTACACATTTAGTCACCTAAATCTGTAGGAATTTAGGCTAATCTCCGCAGGCTTTACAAATACCTGCCACACCGGTTAATCAAAAATCATCATCATCTTGGCATTGTTCTCTCGCACATGAGGGCCCGGGATCCGCCTTGACCATGATCCAGGATTTTCTAGAGCAAGTAATTACAGTGGAGCGACTGCCATCTGAACTCCGTGACTTTACTAGCATAGGAACCTGACCAGATTGGATCATGGTTCACATATTCACTCGCCTGAATGTACAGGTTTCATCACGATATTTCCTTCACCTAACTCAGAAAAGAGTCATTGATATATGGCGGCAGTGGGATTTGGATCCAGTACTTCTTGCTGACGAGTCGGATACCTTTACCGCTAGGCCACCAACTCTCCTAAACCGGTAAATAAATGAATCTTCTTAATATTTCCAGGTCACTCTTGCCAGTCCCATAGAACATTGCACGGAGTTTGATTACAGCATTAATTGCACGCTGTCTATTCCGGCCAAAGTTTCAATACCAGTGGTGCTGCCTCTGCAATTGAGTCTTAGTAAACATGGTTGGTAAAATTGTTTATCTAGAATTTTATTCCCGTTGTCCCCCATTTATGAATATGGGCGACAATGAAACTAAAATTCCCGTTATCCCATTGGGGATATAGTATTTGGGGGCATCGGGAATGAACCTGTTTCGGTTTGGTTGCATCACGTACCACCGTCAAGACCAAGGCGGACCAGACTAGACTAGACAAAAGGTCTGATCATAGAGAGAAAAAATACAACGCACAACTAATATTATAAAGAGAAAAGGTTGTTTGTAATGGATAAACTCAAAAATTACTTGACTGGTTTTAAAAATTATTGACACGTAACAGAAATTAAAATTTATCCGGCCGGCTTCTGCGGGACCTCTGCGTGGCAGACATGTTAAGCACTGAACCACTTAGGTCGTTAAATCTATTTTCACTACAAACTAAAACTCCCTTCCCTTTTTTAGGTCAATATTTGGCAGAGCAGTCGATTTATAATGCCACATCGATTATTACCTTGCTGACGGAAGAACATAAGAAGTAAGTCAAGACTATTTTTTTCACTAATTTTAAAATACACTCGAAATGTTGTTATATTTGACCATAGTTTAAATATTCTATAGTACGAGCTGGAAGACACAGCAGAGCAGACTAACACTTGCTCGTACGTCGTATTCGGCGATTAACGTCTTATGCATTCGTGCGCGCTGGCCACCCGCCTGTATGAGCTGGCTTGACTGTCCCTTTGTTTCCTCTTGCGTTTTTAATATTTTATTAATCGGAAAATATACCCGAAAAAATGGACTAATTAAACTAGCCAGGCATTTGACCGCCATCTCACCTCGTGGTATTTGACGATGCAGCCTAAGATGAGGAGCATAGGTGCCTAGGAATAGCATAGCCACTCTAGCCTTGAAGGCGTCCAAATTATAGTGATTTTTTGAAAGTTAAATTCTATTCATTGCTAATCCGTGTCCTACACGTCTTCCTCTTGCTATGGACTATAGATGATGAAAGTTTAATGGCCTTATTTTTATCCTCAGGATAGCGACAGTGTCGTCGCTGATAACGTTAGAAGCAGCTACTCCGATTTGGCCTCTCATCGTCGGGATGGTCGCTGGAGTTATTCTGCTGGCTGCTATAGTCTTCGGCTTGTACAAGGTAACTTGCTATTAGATACTCGTTTATACTGTTGATCATTTAATTGCTTTGTCGCTAAGGGTGATCAGATCCATCGACTGAATTGGGGAACAGCAGGGACGCTGGACGACGACGACGACGACGACGACACTCCATTCGCAGCGGTGTTTGTAGGAGGCACAAAGACAATGGCCCGTGCGTAGACTATTTAAGTTGCACCAATCTCACCTAGATAGTTCAGATCCCTTTAGGTTGCTGCCAGGTATTATATCATATCCGAATTTTCCTGCCATAAACAATAACCAAATTTGGTTCCATGCGCGACTACTACTGAATTCGTCGTTCACGAGTGACGCAGCAATCTTATATGCCGGAGTTCTGGATTTTGGCCAATTCAATGGCTAACTTCGCTTGATCATAACATAATCTTAGAATATAAATAATATACTGTGAGCGCGCCGATCGAATACAAGAAAAATTGCACTTTGTAGCGTTAATAGACACATAAAAAAAGGTTTGTCTAACCGTGCACAAACAGGAACAAACATATTTTTTTAACTGGTTCGTTATTACTTTCATTACTAAGTAGATCATAAGATCAAATTCCATAAAACTATTAATTTGAACTGATAGTAAATCACAGGCGGCATATTATAAACACGTTAGATGAGTAATAAATGTAATACTCAAGTATTTTCTCAAAATCGTTTTATGAACAGGAAACAAATACAAAATACATAAGTATACGAAATTATTTATTTCACACAAAATGTAGCATGAGATAAAGGCTTTTGAGGTAGTAGTAACTTACACTTTCAACTAGGCAACAGTGTCCTGTCCTGTACTGGCTGTAGTGTACGATTACAGTAGTTCCACGAACATTAATAATTTAATTAGTCACAAAATTGGCTGTTCCCGTTTAAAAAAGACTGCATACGGTGCAACCAATTAAAACACAAATTCAGCTTTAATTAAGAGTTCGAATCCCGCTCCGGCCATGTACCAATGACTGTTTTCTAAGTTATGTACATTAGTTGAATACTAACCGAAGCTCTTACGGCGAGGGAAAACATTGTAATAAAACCTGCACATTCAGGCGACTGGATGTGTAACCATGATCCAATCTGGTCAGGTTCCCCTGGTAGCAGGGTCATGGAGGTCAGATGGCAGTCGCTCCACTATAATTACCTGACCTGCCAAAGCTTGGATCATGGTCAAGGCGGACCCCGGGCCCTCGTGCGCGAGAGCACAACTGGGACTTTAAAGCCAAGATGATTATGATGAGTTTTAATTAATAAACTTTATTTCAATGATGTACATTGTACAACTCCAACATACTTAGTGGCCCATAAATCGCAGTGGACAGTTAATTTTGGCAGACACCATACTTAATTAAATTTATATTGCAACAGCGGAGATTGAAACCGACGATCACTAAGCTTACGGACGCCCTATTATGGACGAAGCATGAATATTCATGCTACAAATTAAGAAAATAAATAATTTCTCACTTATATTCACATTCATCCACGAGCTTGACTCTAGTAAATGAAACTTTCAGAACATAGAATAGAAATTTTTTATTACATCAAAGACGCCACGACACGACAATATAAAAAAAAAATATTTTTTTATGTTATATGGTAGGCAAACCCTGGTGTTACTAATGTCTATAGGCAAGCGGGCCACCTGCTGGAAAGTGGTCACCGCTGCCTATAGACATTAGTAACACCAGGGTATCGCCAATGCGTCTAAATGAATCTAAATCTAAAATCTAGTAAATAAAAGCCACACTTCGGCTACATAATATGTATCCCAGGTAAAATCCCACAAACTGGCGAAGTTAACAACAGTACCTAAATGAGTCGGAGTACTGCCATAAACGAAAATTATGGATTCATTGCTGCAGTACACAAAGTTTTTCGAAAGGATTAGTGCATCCAAACAGCAATTTTCGCTGTTCACTTCGTTCGTTCACTTTAAATGCAA
The DNA here is from genome assembly GCA_905147135.1 of Blastobasis lacticolella. Classification (NCBI taxonomy): domain Eukaryota; kingdom Metazoa; phylum Arthropoda; class Insecta; order Lepidoptera; family Blastobasidae; genus Blastobasis; species Blastobasis lacticolella. The sequence continues at coordinate 2,066,086 of LR990041.1, forward strand.
TTCCTATATTTTCTTCGATAACAAGCGACTTCAGCATATTGTACTGTCGGTAGTTAGCGCAGAATGACGTAGCATGAACGAATAGCAAGTTAGGATATACGAGTTAGTAACAGTTTTACTGTTGTGGAGTTTACAACGGCTTTGCAGAGGTTAAAACTGGTTTTGAAAGGTTTGTAAACCTCGAAAAGCTATCACAAGTCCAAACGTGTGTTAAGTAGCTGATACACGTACGAACTTTAAGTACGCAGTTTTTAAGTTCGCGAACTTACTCGGCACGTTTTTCTATGATTTCCTTAAATAATTCGAGTTAATAGCGTCTAATATCAGTCACTTTTGCAACGGAGAAGCATAAAGTTAATTAAACTTAAACTAATTTTATGCAAAATTCACAACTGCACGAGATACATCCCCAAAAAAATTGGCGGCACGCGGCTCGCGGCGCTGACAGACGAGCAAAAATCAAACATATTGGATCGCCGGCGAACTTACTCGGCGGTTTTAAAGTACGCGTACTTAGGCTGACACACGAGCGAGCAAGGTCGTCGAGCCACAAGTACGCGTACTTACTCGCACGTCTATCAGCCACTTTACGTTTGGTTTGGCTTGCGCAGAGCTTTACTCTGTTTGCGAGCGGCCACACAGAAAAGACTCAGACACGTCGCGGACAGGGCACAGACGGGACGCGGACGCGACTTAAAACATACAGAAAAGACAGGGCAAGGACGCGGCGCCGTCGCGGATCAGTCAAGAGTTTAGGCAAGACAAGGACGGCAAGCGTTTCGGGCGAGGCCCGGCTCCCGCGCCCCGCCCGCACCCCCGCTCTCGCCTACGACGCGCCCTTGCCTCGTCTTTTCTGTATGTTTCAAGTCGTGTCTGCGACGCGTCCTCGCCCTGTCCTAGCCCTGTCTTTTCTGTATGTTTTGCGTCGTGACGTTTCTATACATTAAGTATGAAAGTAAATTGAACGGGCGCGTCTGCGACGTGTCTGCGTCTTACGTCTTTTCTGTGTGGCCGCTCGCTTTGATGCCGATTCGGCCGAATATCTTTTTTTTGACACAAGTCAAAGGCAGTTTGCGGCAACCATTTATGGTGCATCCACACGTTTGTTGTGAGTAGGGTTGCCAAAAAATTTCAAGACGAATATAGGAGATTTTAATTTAGGGTGTCAAAAATAATATCCATTTATAAAGTATGGTATGCTTTATTTATTATTTTAAGTAGATTTTTTACAATTTGTATGACATCCTTGTCGAAGATCCTTTTGCTATGCTAACACACCTAATAAAATGCATACCGTTTTGTATTCTTTGATCATATAGCTCTTATTATACACGAAGGAAGTGTTTTTTTTTATTCTCTCTCAGTGACAAACGAGCCAGCCTTCCTGATGGTAAGCGGTAACTGTCGCCCATAACCAGGTCAGGTCAGGTGGCCCGCTTGCCTGTTTGCCTACAGAATAATATAAAAAAAAAAATTAAAAAAAATATCTACGAATAATTGTACGATCTCTGTATTGCTAAAACATAGTAGATTTGGCTACTACCTATATTTATTTTTCCCACAGTATATAGTATCTTCACCCAAAATATAGAAGTATACTACAATATTTAGTAGATTTGGCAACCCTAGTTGGGCTCTGTATTTGATTTGGATTGAAGTTTGCGACAAATGGCAAGCGTGAGGCGGTGGCACACTAAGTGCATGTCCCCCGACATTATCCGCTAGGACGATGATGAAGTGAATGTATGAATGTGGAAGCGACTGTGATGTATAATAACGTAGTTTGTGGACTTTGTGGCACTCAAAACGATTTTGAGAACGGATTCGTTAGTCATAGACTAGGGAATGCAATACCGGGACTATACCGGGATCCCGAAATACCGGGATCCCGCATACATTTTGCGGGACTAATCCCGGCCGAAAATTTTGCGGGATCCCGCTGGACAGGCGGGATTACAGAGATGCGCTGTTGAATGGACTGTCTGGCTGGGACCTGGCCCTAAACAATGCGAGAGAATGGAAAATTTTAAAATTCTAATTGGTCTGACAGTTAGATTATAAAAAATTTTAGACATGTATAGTAAGTAAGTGGGAGCTCGTGACGTCACTTCTGAATAAAATTTCAACTCACAAATTTTCAACGAACTGTTTTACGTTACTTTTTGTTTGAGTAATAAAAAGAATAAGTGTCCAATATTTTTTCATAATCTACCTGACTGACTGAAAATGTTTTTCAGTCATCCCTATTTCGCTCCCGCACCCCTTGCTTGTTTAAATTGTTTTGCCAATTACGACTTGTACTTTGACGCATGGCAGTATTTTATTAATTGAATATTGATTATTTAGAACTTTAAGATAGATCTTCTTATTTTATTCTATGTGGTATTTTTTATGGCTAAAAGTATTATTTAACCATTTAAAATGTATTAAAAAGCTTGTTTAATATGAGTTAAAATTAAAACCATGCCAACGAGGTCTATAAGGTCTTTATTACAATTGATTTCTGAGGTCTAAGTCTAACTTGCGGGATCCCGCAAATACCTGGATCCAGCGGGACTAAGATGGTTCAGTCCCGCAAATACCTGGATTGAAAATATCTGGTGGGATTGCATTCCCTATCATAGTCCTATGTGTATAAAAAATTAACGACGAAGTTGTCAGTAAATCTCTGTCCCTTTTTATGTTTAAAGTCATTTTTTTCTTTATGGGTTTCGTTTTTTTTTGTATCATTCTGTTAGTGAAAGAATTTTCGTAATCGGTTCAGTTGTTTAGGAGATTGCCTCTTACATCGAAACTTACAAGCTTATCCTCTTTATAATATTAGTATGGATATTTTGGTCGCGACTTCGTAAAATTCGCCGTAATCCTACTCAATGGGTTTGCTAAAAAGTCATAAATAAAAACCCCAGAATCGCAAGAAACGAAATGAATAAAAATGGGTTCCCTATAGTAAAATCATTATGTTTTTAATAAATCAGCCCCCTAACCCATGTAATATAGAAGTTATTATACTGTATGAGAATCATAACTACATTGATTTTTCTTGTTTTCTTTTTTTTATCACTATCACTTTATTAAATGATAATAATTATATTCAAAAATGTAATAAAATATACAAATTTTAATACTTCGTAATAAAATTTTTATTCTATTCCATTTATCTATCACCACCACCATCACAGCCCGTTGCAGTCCACTGCAGGGCTTAGGGCCTCTCCCACGAAAAGGGAGGTCATTGCCATAATCTCCACGCTTGGCAGGCGGATTGGAGATCGCAGTGTTTAAATATAACAATGGAAAATGCTGCTGCCCATTTTCCAGACTACGGAGACTCTTGATCTTTTGCCTCGAAAACATTAGTCGCCTTGTACGACACCCATGAGTGTAAGGGGTTGGTGCTATTCTACTCTGCCGGACACCACACGGCCATTTATCTATACCTACGTAATAATCAATTGTAGTGCGTTAGTCTCGCTAAAACTCGAAAACGGCTAGACAGGTTTGAATATTTTTTTTTTTGTTTTGTTCGCTATAATATTGGGATCCCTTAAACTCAAAGAAAATAAGGGTATGCAGGGGCAAATAGTAGGCTAGTTTACCCCTATCTACACGTTTTTTTTCTTTTGTACAAATCACTCCTGTATTATAATCAACAAACCAAAAGAAGAATTATTCAAATCTGTCCAGCCGTTTTCAAGTTATAACGAGATTATCGAAGAGCAATTAATTTTATATATGGAGATTGTACCTTTTATAAAAAAAATATCTAGTGATCTACATCGATTTTCAGTAAAGTATTTTATATTTTTGATGTACATATTATGATTATAATAATGTAATATATGACCTTTCTGGCGACTCTGGCTTTTTTTTAGCCAAGACCTTTCAAGGATACATTTTATTATAGTTTACGTGTTTTGTTCGTCCTTCATATAGAACTTTAAATGATCAAAACACGACAGCGCGATAACACTGAATTGCTAATGTTCTAAATCTCATATTTCTATTATTTCCAGTTCGGATTCTTCAGAAGAATCCGCTCATATGATATAAAGACGCTGAATGAAGACGCTGTATCCGTGCCAGGCGAACCAGGTGTCGCCAATCCTTCTATAATTGGTGAAGAATCCACCCAGCTAATAAGTGAGGATGATGAAGAACAATGAGAGATTATGGACAAGTCTTGAATTGTAACCATACTTTCTCGCTGTCCGGTTTAGGTACAGAGCGCGCGCAAGTTCATGTCCATCGGGCGGACTGTCCTACTCGGATTATGTCTTTTTCGAATTATTTAAGCGGTCGTGCCTGATGGAGTTGAACTCGCGCGCGTGGAAACTCTTGTGGAAAAATTCACTATCTTTCATTTGTAACATTACACAAAATAAATGATTAAAGAAACTCCTTTCAAGAGGGCAGGGCAATACCTAAACATGCCTGTTACAGCAAATGGGCAACGGATGTGCCCAAAAAGAACTAGCATAAGAACTAATTTCCTGTCACACAATATGGCTAATCGGCATGCTCGTCGCCTCTCATCGCCATAGAAGTTGAAGTTTAGGGCCTGTCCTTGACCAATGTAAGCCAGCCATTATGGGGGATTTTCTTTCGTTGGGTGATCTTAGAACTAGAGTGTGTGATGTAGTTAAGTGAAATCAATTAAAAAGAACAGCAATTGTATAAATATATTTTATTATATATGTTAGTGCGAGTGTTAATGTATAAGATAATGATCATAAATAATTGAAGTGCAATAATTACTGTACATTTTTAATTTAGACTTTGAATTACAAAGGTTAGTCTTTAGAATTACATAGGGGAACCTGACCAGATTTATCATAGTTACACATTCAGACACCTGAATTGTAACCTGAATGCCTGAGTTCAAGTAGAAATTATGATTCTGATTAAATAAGTAATATGACAAAGTGGCCATTGTCTCTACCTGTCCCACCTGCGAGACAGAGGTGTGACCTTTATGTTTATATGTATGACAAATTAGGTGAATCCTTTATATATCTTTTGTGTAACTTTGATTTACTGTTTCTTCTCATAAATAATATATGCATTATGATGACATAAAAACAACTAATTTTTTGTAGATATTTTAGAAGAAGAAGAAGAATTTTTTGTAGAAGCTAATTTATTTTATTGAACATTATATTTTAGAGAGTGATTAGTGTGTGTATACGGTACTTAAATTGAGATATGTGGCTTATGACAATAAAAAATGTTGTTTACCAACTTTAGTGTAATATTTGTAAATAAATTATTTATTACATAAATACCTGGTGTTTAATTTATCTGTATTAGAAATATTGTCTCAGAAACGCAAACCATACACGCAAAGGACCATATTTTCAGGAAACTACCATATACGCAGACGACCAGTTATTCGGGCGACGCATCAGTGACTCTCCTGGTGTTGCTGATGTCCATAGGCAGCGGTGACCACTTTCCATCAGGTGGCCCGCTTGCCTGTTTGTCAGCCGTATAACATAAAAAAAATTCAAGAAAGGGGTGAAAAGGTTTTTACAGGGTAGGCAACGCGTGGGCGGTGCCTCTGGTATTGCAAACGTCCATAGGCTGCGGTGACTGCTTACCATCAGGCGGGCCGTAAGCTTGTTTGCCACCTCAGTGGTATAAAAAACACGTACTGAGAGTGTGTGACCGCTTGACGATTTCGGCCAGCGTTGACAAGTATCGGCTAACCCTACGGCGGCTACGGTGGGAAATTGCCGACTTCCGACTACTAGTATGTAGTGGCAACAGGCCATTGCCGGCAAGCAATAATCGCTTTAGCTTTTTTTATTCGTATGGCATTATTGCAAAATACGAGAAACACATTTTAACAAGGATAATATAGCCGCCAATGTTGGCAAGCGAAAATGGGGAGAAGGTAGAAAAGGGTAATTACCCACCTGGCCGGGTGTTGTGACCAGGGGACCAAGGGTCCGACAGTTGATCGTCGGAAGTTGTATATATGCCGTGGAAGTTGGCAGATTTCTCTAGCGCGATGCAGGACGGTTAGCGCCATCTATGTGCGGATGCTTGCCAACCTTGTGTTCGTGTACTCGTAATGTGAGTATCGTTGAGTTTCCCTAGTGGAGCGATAGATGTCGCTATACATTCAACTACAAATTTAAATCAAGCGAAGTCAATCATTTAATTGCTTCGTCACTAAGGGTGATCAGGTCCTCCGGTAGGCCAGGGTAACTTATGTTTGGGCAATCCGATAGTATGTGCCACATCCACTGAATTGGGGATCCGCTGGGACACTGGGGGGATACACTCCATCCACAGCGGTGTTTGTAGGAGGCACATACGCCATGGCCCGTGCGTAGTCTATTTAAGTTGCACCAATCTCGCCTAATCGATTTAGTGTGTAGACGTTATTGGCCAATAACGGCAGGCTGCCCTTTAGGACCAGATACCTGCTGCAGGCTAACTGTTAATGAATGGGACCCTTTAGACTGTAAGCGCGTTTTATTACTCCATCTAGAAAACATACAATACAACAGCAACTCTGCCTTTGTCTGTTACGTTTTCGATTTATTTAAAACAAGTGGCTCCGGCGCGACTTCGTTCGCGTACACTTACTTTACCCCTACTTACCTTTTTACATGCTTACAAACCTTCCTTTTAAATCACTCTAAATATGATTGAAAACCGCATTAAAATCCATGGCATAGTTTAAAAGATCTAAGCGTACATATATACATACATAGATATGTATAAATTAGCCGGTTAATCAAACGGCTAGCTATTTAAGCAGTTATTTAATTGAAAATTGGCCAAATTCATGAACTTTGAAAGTAAAGTCAAATGAACGATATTGCCTCGAGTTTACGGAGCTCTTCCATTCATTGTCATAATGCTAACCCAAACTAACCGAATAGAAACCTAATGCAAACTATTATTATACTTTAAAGTTATTGTGGGTAGGTTAGCATTGGAACAATGTGTGGAAGAGCTGCGTAAACTCGAGGCAATATCGTTCTTTCATAATCACTTTAAAATCTTATGAAACTGGCAAATTTTCAACTAAATAACTGCTCAAAAAGCTAGCCGTTTAGTTTACCGGCTAATTTAACCATCCGGCTGCGACAGATACATAGGGACAGACGGCGGAAAGCGACTTTGTTTTATGCTTCGACGCGACTTCGTTCGCGTCGAAGCATAAAACAGAAAGCGGTGTCCTGCCCCCACTTTACTCCTAACTACCCATTTTTCCTGCTTATAAACCTTCCTCTTGAATCACTGTATCTATTATTAAAAACCACATTAAAATCCGTTGCAAAGTTTAAAAGATCTAAGTATATATATACATAGGGACAGACGCGACTTTGTTTTATACTACTTAAAACAAAGTATTCAACTACTCAGTCAAACAACTTCGTTCGCGTGGCTTCCTACCCCTACCCTAACCGGTAACCCTGCTCTACAATTAGCCATACCTACCCATTTTTTCATTCTTGTAAACCTTCCTTTTGAATCACTGAATTTATTGTTGAAAACCGCATTAAAATCCATGGCATAGTTTAAAAGATCTAAGCGTATATAGATACATAGGAACAGACGGTATAAGGCTACTTTGTTTTGTACTATGTCTATACATTTAGTCGACATTTGCTGTCTCTAAATGTCGACTAAAGTATATCATACAAAATCACACTGAATGAAGCGGAGTAGTGCGTCCAGTCCGCTTGTAAAATCAACATTTCTGCCATCACGGCATTAATCTCCAGCGAGGGAAGTTGGAGCTTTTCCGGATCGCGCGGGGAAGCACACGGATGTAGAGAGAGGAATTTATAGCGGAAATAAACGGTACAAAAAGCTCAGAGCGAATAAGTAGAATTTGTAAGAGAAACAAGTTCTTTGAATGTAGGTGAAAGAAAGAAGCTTCTAATAATATGTCAATGCGATCAAAAGATCTGTCTCCAGGTTTAGTTTTGGTTGGGTCTTAAAATTAAACTGACGACCTTTGTGGTTCAGTGGTTAACGCGACGGTCTGCCACGCAGTGGTCCCGGGTTCCATTTCCGGCCGAACAAAAATGATTTATTTTAATTTCTGTTACGGTTTTATTTGTTTATTTAACTGTTTATTTCACACAATAAGCACACATGGTTCTGGGTGTTATACGTATAACCTATATGGTTTTTAAAAGTATATGAGTACTTTATCAGTGTCAAGCACCCACAACACAAGCTTTGCACGGGCTAGAGGGCGCTATATGAAATTTCCAAGCTTATTTGATTAAAAAAACTAACATGTGTCTTTTGCAATCTAATTTCCAGGTCAGTTAAAAGAGATCTGTTACTGTATACTCACTGCGATTTCTGTAAACAATACCTTTCTCGATTAATTTCACATATTTTACATTAAACAGAGACGAATACTAAATAATCACTTCTAGATAGTTTAAGCCGTTGGTTCTATTGCGGACGTAAACTATCTCGGGTTCCATTGTTTCACGTTCGCTCACATTTTTCCAGTTTAATGATTTTCATGTCCCTACTGCGCTTTTTTCAGTGTTTTTGGACAAAATAACAAATGATAAACTTCCGTCCGGTGATGCTTCGTGTGTCCTATTTTGTATATGTTGTACGTTCTGTATAACTATGTACTACTAATGTACTTAACCGACAGAAAAAGTCGGATAACCACAGACCAAATTTATTTAAACTCAAATTTTATTCGAATAGAATACATATAATTTCGTGGGTGTCGTACAAGGCGACTAATGTTATCGAGGCAAAAGATCTAGACCCTCCGTAGACTGGAAAATGGGCAGCAGTATTTTCCATTATTATATTTACAACACTGCGATCTCCAACCCGCCTGCCAAGCGTGGAGATTATGGCAATAACCTCCGTTTCGTGGGAGAGGTCCCAAGTCCTGCAGTGGACTGTTATGGGCTGTGATGGTGATGGTGACATAGAATTTCTAAACTTCAGATTCTTCAAAACTCGTTTTTTTAATTTATTATTTTTACTTATTGACTAGCCAGGCATTTGACCGTCACGTCACCTGGTGGGAAGTGACGATGCGGCCGATGATGGAGCATGCCTGTCTAGGAACAGCCTATTCACTCTAGCCTTGAAGGCATCCAGATTATATTGATCAGGGAACACACTCGCAGGCAACGCATTTAAATGATACAAAGCAATCTTGATGAAACTGACTTTCATGAATAGTGTAAACCGCATCCAAATCACAGATAAACACCCCTTTTTAGTCGGAGGTTAAAAATAAAACGCGAAACAGATTAAGCTCATTCAAAACAATCGAGACACCTTTAACGTATTAATCGCAGTTTATACTGGAACATCTTATTCCAAAAACTGTACTGCGGATTAACTATGACCGTGTGGTGTCCGGCAGAGTAGAATAGCACCAACCCCTTACACAAGGCGACTAATATTTTCGAGGCAAAAGATCTAGAGCCTCCGTAGGCTGGAAAATGGGCAGCAGCGTTTTCTATTGTTATATTTATAAATGCGATCTCCAACCCGCCTGCGAAGCGTGGAGATTATGGCAATAACCTCCCCTTTGTGGGAGAGGCCCTAAGTCCAGCAGTGATCGGGCTGTGATGAATGGTACTGTGGATTAGTTTAACTTCCGATTATTCGCGGACTCGCGGATGTTAAAGGAGCTCAAAATGGCGTTAAAAAGTGCTAATTTTTATGTTGCTTCATCGAAACATAAGTAAAAGGTAATTGTCAACATAATGTTCGTTATGTTTTATAGAAACAATCCAGTAACATCACACACCGTGTTCCGGTACGTGGTCGCTACTCGAGTCGAGAACTGTGTTGCCAGCCAGTAGCCATATGTTCTTCGAGCTATGTGCCCTGCCTGCTACCACTTATGTCTGGCAACTCTTCGAGCTATGTTCGCCTGCGGGCCTCCCAATGACTCAATCGATTGCGCAGTGAATTATAATTAATTATTCATAATTCATAATGTCTTCATTTGTTAACACGTTGAAAATATGTTAATATTGTATTATGTCTATAAATTTTGTATCACCATACACTCCGAGCACAGTCTGTTGCCCTCCAGATGACAGTGGAGCCCTCTAAAGCTTTAAATTAATAATTAATGCAGCGGTTACTCTAGGAGCTACTAAATTACTAGACATTATTGTATGTCGCTTTGAATACGCTTCACAGAACACTTTACGGGCACGTACTCAGGGCCACCCATAGGTCTGATAAAGGCCCGGAAAAGCTATAACGAATTACTTTTCCTTAATGTTACTATACTTCATTCGCGATAAGAAAATAGTGAGTCAGCGTTGTCCGCCGGCCTAGCCTCGACCCTCGACCAAACTGGTCGCAACAAATTAGAAAGCTAGTATCATAGTGACCAGCCTCGTTCTGCAGACTTTCGCAAATCGATAATCCATCTGGCTAAAGGGTCTTACACTACGCTTGCAGTTTCCACTAAGAACTCGTTGGAGGTATTGAGTATGTGTGGTATATGCAACGGAAAACCCTGTTGCCCATTTTATTAAGAAGGTAATCGACGTTAGTCGTATTGTCCGAAACTTGAATGGAAATGTTGGTGTTGGTGTTAAATTCTACTCTGACGGACACCATACGGCAAACTTCTAATGATTTTAAAGATTTCTAATAAAATAAATAAATAAAGATTCGTGGACAAATTCACACAGCGCCATCTAGCCCCAAACTAAGCAAAGCTTGTACTATGGGTGCTAGAGATAACTGATATACTACTTAAATACTTTTAAATACATACTTATTATACATACAACACCCAGACCTGTAACAGACTTTTAAAATTCATCATTTCAATTTCTGCCCGGCCGGGAATCGAACCCGGGACCTCTTGCGTTGACCATTGAACCACTCAGCTCGTCTTAATGATAACAAATTATTAATTTCACTAATACGATAAGTAATTTAATAATAAAGAAACACTGAAGTCATTAACTAAAGCAACGTTGAGTCGCATCATTTTTTAAATAAACTGTCAAGTCGCAGGCAGGATAATCTACAGAAGCCTCATACTTACAGAGCCACTTAATTCCCTAAGCTGGCACTGGCTTACAGAATTGAATTGAATGGTCACAAAGTTGAGTGGCAGAGTTCAACAGAAACCCATTCAGAATTTAACACACATTCAGTTCAAACATTGAACTGAATGAATTTCCATTCCCGAGAGTTATGATTGGAACGCTGAACTCTGGTTAATAAAGTTCTAGTTTGTGTATTTCCATGAATGGCAAAGTTATGTGGCTAGTTGCTTTGATACATATATGGTTAATCGAAAACAATTTTTGACCATCTATTTGGTGGTAGGACTCTGTCAAGCCTGAGGAGTCCGCCTGGGTGGGTACCTCTACCTTATCTTGTTGCCGCCAAGCAACAATGTTGAGTTCCGGTTTGAAGGATAAGATAGCCAGTGCAATTACAGGCATGAGACATTTCATCTGTCACTGTGTTTCATTACACAGTCAGTGTTGAGTGAGGTAGAGCTCGTCTAGTCTAAAATGACGCGCCCTAGGGGGGCGCGTCATTTTAGTTGATTTCGCGCCTTAGTTAGTTGATTTCGATGTGTAAGTGCAAATATTGATAACGACACCTAATCTGTGCGGGAGCCAATGAACGACGCGTGCTCCTACGTTGGTGTCTCACCGGCAACTGAATGACCAATTATTACGGCATTTGTATATGTATTGCGTCCATATTTTAAACTTGCTTGTGTGCGTTAATGCGATAGTGGGGCGCGTCATTTTAGATTAGACGAGCTCTAACAGTGTGTTTTGTTGTCTGCAACCTAAATGCATAGATTGTACATGTTATGAGCGACAGTTACCGCTTACCATCATGTGGACTGTGTGCTCATTTGTCAGTGCGTAGAATAAAAATTATCCAGTTTTCGGTAGGTAAAATATATATTTTTACTCAATATGTAAACAAGCTACAAAACGAATACAAAAGTCTTAATCACCAAACCATCCAGTTTTGGATGTTGATATTTTTAAATTTTGACATTAATTGATAATAATTGAAAGAATACAAATTTTTAAAATGAAATTGACATTATATAATTAATAAAAGACGAAATTTTAAATTTTTTTTGACACTTATAATAAAATTAAAACATTTTTATGTTCATATTTGTAATTTAAATAGGTACCCTATTTAAAATTTTGATTATGTAAATAATTGTTTGAGCTTTGTTAATGACATATAAATGATTTTATTTACTTAAATGATAGTAATGAATACCAATAGGGTATTTATATAATAATGACTATCTCGATACATACTTTTATATATTATGTAATAATTTTATGTGAAAATTGTATCTTTGAGAATTAATAAAAACTAAACTAAACTAAACTAAACCATCCATAATAAACCGGCTTATAAATATGCGAGGAAGAGCCTTCAGCGTTCGTTGAACTGCTGTCGTATTAGTGTACGGATAATCCGGTTTATTCCAGTAATCGATAGTTAATTTGCAGTCAGAATAGCTGCTGCATTAACAATGAGCTTATTATGTGCCATTATCGTTGGCTATGTGTCCGTTAATCTCTAAACGGTATAAAATAAAGTCCATTTTAGTTTGTCAGCGTATTATCTTTATGGTCATCGTTATGACCAGCCCACTATGGTTTAGTGTTGGACTAAACCTCTTTTTACCGGACGACCAAATAAGGGTTATGTTTTTAGCGCGTATCTTGAATGTTTGTAAATTTTAACTTTTAATTACCATAAATTCGTAACTGATATGAATACTTTTATTTTTACTTTTATTTGGACTATACAGGTAAATGTTAATCACGTTTTCAGGCCTACCACCATCTCATCTGGTGGTAAGTGACGATGCGACCGAATACCTATTTATGAAGTTCCCATAAATGGCTTTTAGCCTACTGAAGGTATTCGTAATTTAATGTTTAATGTGATGACAATATTAATAAATCCAGTATTTTTATATAAATCCGGTCTTACTGTGAGCAGTCTTTGACTTACACTCATATAGTTCAGTCATCACTCATATAAACAGAACTCGGATGCCTAGGTTGTATTGTGAGTACTCGATAGTACTTAGAAAAGTTTTAAACAGTTTTAATGTATTTTTCATGAAATAATGCCAGTAGTTGGCACGCACGCTATCGCCAATCCATCGGCCATAAAATGCATAAGGCTAGTTTCGGGTTCGTATTAACTCACACGCGTGCGACAGAGACGCCGCTCTACGAATACCATTACTATACTTTACTTTGGGGCTAGATGGCGCTGTGTGAATTTGTCCACGATTTATTTTTATTTTTTTATAGTTCGAACCAAATTGCGACCTACATAAGTGCTCTTATACTAAACAGTGGACTGTCACGCTGTCCATGCCACGATTATTTAGCGCAGCGCACCACCAAAAGCTTGTTTAGTGCTGTTAACAACACACGGAATTTACATATCCGGCTGCAGCGGCTGTGATAACTGGTGCGAACAGTCCTGACAAATTAGTATTCGTACTTAATTATACTATTAATTAAGGCTTAACAAAGGGGATATTGGCCGTGTGGTGTCCGGCAGAGTAGAACAGCACCAACCCCTTACACTCATGGGTGTCGTACAAGGCGACTAATGTTTTCGAGGCAAAATATCAAGAGTCTTCGTAGTCTGGAAAATGGGCAGCAGCATTTTCCATTGTTATATTTAAACACTGCGATCTCTAATCCGCCTGCCAAGCGTGGAGATTATGGCAATAACCTCCCCTTTCGTGGGAGAGGCCCTAAGCCCTGCAGTGGACTGCAACGGGCTGTGATATTTAATTAGGCGGATGCTAGATTAATCGGTACTGTTTGGCTGTATGGAGTTCGTATAGAAAGTCACAGTTCACTTTTGTGTCTGAAAAGCGAAACTGCCAAGATGATGTGAGGTACCCCGGTGTTTTTCTTACTTATAATATATGTATGAAGCCGTGAACCGTATGGTGTGCTAAATGTATGAAAACGATCGGTACATAAATTCGTTTTAATATGTTTAGCTCTCCATCCAGTGCTTATTTATTTATTTATTAAAGCTTTATGCACAAAAGTACAGTGGCGGACTTAAAGCTAAAATAGCCATAGCAGCCCACGGCTTCATACATATATTATGTAACACCCTGTATAACCCACACATGAGGATATGTAAGTATTATGACTATGAAAAGTAGAAGTTTGGGTCACTAAGAAAAGTGAAGTGTTTTTGTGCCAAGCAGACCTTTGTTTTGTGGGTCTCCTAAACGTTTACTATTACTACAAACTGGAATTTTTGTTAACATAATGTTTAAAACTATCGCGGTTATCATCACACATTTTAAGGGTACGCGGTAGGAAACCCTTAAAATGTGGAATTTTTGTTGTACTCGATGACGCAGAATTACAGTAGTCTTTTAACTTATCGCTAAAAGAGATCTGTCTGAGAACACTCGAGACTACATTCAGAAAATGGTAACAATTTATGCTAGTTATCATTTAAGTATTTTTTTTATTAAAATCGACCAAATCCTGGATCATGGTCAAGGCGGACCCCAGGCCCTCACGCGCGCTGCCGGGATATTGACGCCAAGATGTCTTGCGAATTTCGTTCATAATCATTATGTTCCGCCAGTTCTAGCTGCAGTTCGTCAACATTCCAAGGCAAACTGTATAACAGCGTTCACCAGGACGTGCCTTTGGCTTTGGCTACCTACAAACATTAGTAATTCCGATCAGATGCAGCAATGCAACTCGTGTAACAAGCGCATTCAAACTTGTCGAACGAACATTCCATGAATTTAAATCTGATAACCATTGAGGGAGTATACTATATCAAGATTTGTTCATACTGTCCGACTTTAGTTGACTTGAAAGTTTCGTACGCTTCTATTTAGGTTGTAGCGTGAGTTCTGGAGAGATTTTACTATAGTTTTAGAGTTCATCGGCAAAACCACGTCATCATTACCATTCATTTCAATTTACTTCGACAAGGAACCATACAGCGAAAGCGCAGCCATTACCTAACATAACCAGCCACAATGTTTCCTTTGGACTATGACATGGGATCGTTCAAGAGGTATATTAGAGGTCTCATTAGTGGCGGGCAATACATTGGTGGCGCCCCTGGTGTTGCTGATATCCTTGGGCGGCAGTGACCACTGTCCATCGGGTTGCCAGCGGCCCTGTATGTATTAAGAATAGGGCTTGACCTTTACAAAGCGCCATCTAGCCCCAAAGTAAGTACAGCTTGTGTTATGGGTGTAGCTAGCTACTCATATACTCTTTTAATACGTACTAATTATACATAGTACATATAGCAAGACCCGTAATAGAAATTAAAATTCATCAATTCAATTTCTGCTCGGCCGGGAATCGCACCTGGACCTCTGCGTGATAGCCCGGCTGTTAACCCACTGAACAACTGAGGTCGCCATAAGATATGCTATCGGATGGTAGGACTCTGTCAAGTCTGAGGAGTCCGCTGCGTGAGTACCGCCACCTTATCTATTTCTGCGGTCAAGCAACAATGCTGGATGATACGAAATTACGGATTGATAGAACTATCAAGGTCATCATTATCACCCCCTGTACTTACCCCGCTAGATGGCGTCGGAACAACAAGTCTCTCATTAATGAACTGCTAAGGTTAAAATTCAAATCAACATTTTGTTGGTGTGTTTGCAATGGATCAACTTAAAAAGTACACAACGCGATTTTAAAATTTAAATATTCGATAAATTTACAAAAAGATGCTATAACAACTATTAAATATCATTTTAAGTAACATTATTCAGATATGAGGAAATCTGCAAGCAAATAAGGGTTACCGACATAGCCCTAAGCATTGCCGGGCTTAAGTGGCAGTAGGCAGAGCACATACCTTGAAGAACAGATGGCTGATGGGACAGTAAAGTTCTCGAGGGGCGACTATGTACTGGATGATGCAGCGTTGATAGGCGTCCCACAAGGTGGACCGACGACCTGATAAATATTGCAGGTACCAGCTGGATGCGGAAGGCACAGGACCGGCCTTTGTGGAGATCTCTGGGGGACAGTGTGCACCCAGCAGTGGGCGTCTTCCGGCTGATATAATGAACATTATTCTAGTCATATACAGGGTGTTATGTAACACCCTGTAGTTCTCTATGGACCTTGTCAAGGCACTGCAACACAAGTTTTGATAGCCAGCATCAATTGTTCTCACATATCAATTGTTTTCTACTGAGTAGTAGCATTTTATAAGCAAATGCTGTCTTAGTAATTGAATGAATTTTTTATCATTGTTTCTTTCGCCGGTAGAAAGCTACATTATCCTAAAGTAACATAGGCTACTTTCATTCTTATATCCCCACGGAATCGCACGGGATCAGGTGCTCTAAATTACACCCGTGTGAACTGCGGAGCCGGGTCGGACCGCTAGTTTTGTCATTTATAAATTGCTTAGAGCCTAGATGAGAAAAAAATCTTAGAATCTTACAAATTGATGCACAAGCGATGTTTTTGAGTAACCGTTTGTCAATGACACTGTGCAATTTATGTTGATTCGGGAGATAGTAAAGCCTCGGGCCAAGCCGGACGCGAACAAATGACCGCTACAGTATTTGCCGAAATCCATTTTTCATTCTACCCTCAAAATTACGTGGGTCATAATACGCATTTGTCTGCATTAGCGCGGTACTTTGTTTATTTGGATGTGTGTTGTGTATTCGGGACGCTACGCCATATATTTACGTCTCTAGAGGATCAATCATATATTAATGGTAGAATCAATTTTATTATATGTGTGTATGCCATGTAAACTTTAAAAAGTGGTATTTCAATTTAAAAGAAACAGTATTTATTTTCACTTTGGACTAGGTTATAGGTACACAATTATAAAAATGATCCCAATATTGAATACTAGACTATATACCTACAATGGTTAATTTAAGAAAGGTTCTTTATACTGCTCGCTTTATAATGCATACGAGTTTACAATATTTGTTAAAAAGGTTATAACTCAGCTGAAGGTCCTGTAGAGGTGCATAAAGGTATGTTTAGATTTTTGGATTTTACTATTTGGAAACGTTCTATTCATTTTATTTAAAGTTTTCTATTGCTTTTTTAATCTTTAAATATTGTGGAATCATGTTCCCCGGCGGCCTATAGGTACGTTGCAATTGGTGGAGATGCAATTACCTGTTTTTCCCGATCTCAGGAAGCTAAATTTCTATATAAAGAAAAAATAAGAAGCAGACTGCTCTCCTGATGGATAGCAGCAACTGTCCCCCATAACACCTAAGTACAAAACAATAGGTGCGTTTTATGGGTATGTTCCGGGTTTCCTACCGCGTAGGTACCTTTATAACGAGTAGCCCGATATTAGCTACTCGTCAACAAAAGTACGCGGTAGGAAACCCGGAACATACCCTTAAAATGTGTGATAATAACCGCAATAGTTTAAAACATTATGTCGAAGTTGCGTTGTCACAGTGGGAACTAAACTAGTCATCTTGGTGTTAACGTCCCAATTGTGCTCCAGCAAACGAGGGCCCGGGGTCTGCTTTAACCACGATCCAGGATTTGGCAGATAATTACAGTGGAGCTGCCCATCTGACCTCAGTTAACAGGGGAACCTGTCCGTTGGATCATGGTTACACATTCAGTCACCTGAATGTGAAGGTTTCATCACGATGTTTTCCCTCACCGCAAGAGCATCGGTCAGAAGAGAGTCATTGGTACATGGCCGCACTAGGGTTCGAACCCAGTACCTCTCACTTACGAGTGGGACACCTTAACCACTAGGCCACCGTCGCTCTTTGGGAACTAAACTAGTAATTACAGGCTATATGTTTAGATCGTGTTATTAGATTTAGTGGTGAAGGATGTGGTAGCTAACCTATATTTGTATTTGCTAAGTAAAGCACTAGACCATGTTTCCAATATTGACATACCCTGATTTCGTGTTTACCAAGTTGTGAGCTAACTTAATGATGTCGTATCAAACTGCAGCGGTTGTTATTTGAGTGCCAATCACGTATTTGATGAAAATAGAGCTCTTGCTTGTTCAGGCAGCTGCAGAGTGTATGGAGCTCTATCATACATTTAATGTACTTTACATTTATAGGTGGGACTTCAGGCCCATTTATACGTCATCGCTTACAAACTGGACAGAAAACGCGTACGTGTCGTATCCGTATAGTTACCGCGTAACAACCGGACAGAAAACATTCAGTCGCTACGCGGGTATGACACGACGATTGTGCGGCTGAGACTCGTTGTCTATGCGGATGCTGCGCGTTTGTTTACAAATAATAAAATAAGCTGGCCTTACGCCACTCTTGAACGGCATAACACCCTATCTAGCCCTTCAACCTTTTAATTTATAATGGTTTTCATCACTATTACGTGATCCTACGCCACTCTCACACGGCGTAATGATTCACTTGCCTCTAATGGCTGAACTTTACGCTACTCGTACACGGCGTAGTGCTTCACTCTTACTTATTAGCCGAGCTTACGCCATCCATATGACGGCGTAACTCTATTTAGTATAGAAACTAAAATTAAAATACAGAAACAGAAAATAAATTAAATAAATATTTATTATTGTTCCAGAAAACTCCAAACTAAAATTCATTATTTCAATTTCAGCCCAGCCGGGAATCGAAACCGGGACCTCTGAGTCACAGACCGACATGCTAACCAATTGATCTGCAGAATTCGTGTCAGTCTGTATGGGATCTTGGTACTGTTTTTAAAACAGCGAGCGAACATTTTACAAAACAGAACCTTTATTTAAATCAGATGCAACTGACGTGTACGAAGCAGCGACCACTCCATTACTGCTTTCTCGCAGAAACCCATTGTAGCACGCCATTGTGTTTTGAGACTACACTCCGTTATCAGTGCTCTAGGAAAACACCGGATTCCTTCCCCGTCCGGTCGACCGGTACGTTTGTTTGAATAAGGATTTATTGTTGTTGATGTACAGGGTTTTAATCTTTGCAATGTATAAAATAAAGTCGCTTTTCGCATGTCTGTCTGTATACACAAACTTTTCCTAAACAATGTAACGGATTTTGATGCGGTTTTCACTATCGTAAGATTTATGACTTAGTAAGGTTTATAAATTATGTATATCTAGCCTTTGCCCGCGACTTCGCCCGTGTGTAAATAATTTTTATGACAGTTTGGCTTTTGTCAGCGTTACCATTTTAAATGACCTCCATATTGTATGGAAGACAGTACTGTGGGGAGGTCGAGTTACCTACCCGAATTAGATGAAACATGGCTTAGATTGTATTCCAAACTTCAAGCTATCAACTATCAAAACCGAAGCCAAGGCCGTTCTGTAGTTTTTGCGTGATACGCGAACAGACAGACAGCCACATCAAAATTCCAAAATAAATTATGTGCACATTTACGTTTCCGACAATTTTTGAAATATCTTCAATGTACAGACACATTATTTACAGTTTTAAAATTTTTAATTGTAAAATATAACATACTGTATCACGACAATACTTAAAATCTTAAAGTCTTAAAATAGTAAGTAGAGATAGACATGCATATTCCGGTTTGAAGTAGAATCGCGCGATTTATCAATTGAGACCTAGAACTTCACTAAGAGATAAATTCAGGAATATTGATATAATGACAATGCCGTCACAATATATATATGAGAACTTAATGTATGTTCATAAAAATTTACACTTATTTAAGAAGAATAGTGATGTTCATAATATTAATACGAGAAATAAAGATAAGCTTGTTGCTGGTGCTTGTCGTCTAGCCAAAGTCCACAAATCATTTATGGGTCAATGTGTACGCTTTTATAATAAGGTTCCAACAGATATTCAGAATTTACCATTGAATAAATTTAAAGTCGCTATAAAAAACAAATTATGTCAAAAAAGTTATTATAGTATATCTGAATATGTAAATGACAAAAGTCCATGGGACTGAACTGCTGTTCTATACAGGTATTTACTTTTAAGATAGTATATAGGACAAATAATGTATTAGTACATAAGACATGTTTAAAAAAAAAAAAGAATTAACGTAGGCTCTGTGGGTTTCTTGCCGTTTCTTTTCCCCACGGAGAACCACCTTGGAAGCGGCGTTAATTTTCCTTCCTCTCCCACACATGGTGTCTCCTGTCTGCGCTAGGGTAGGGGTAGGGTAGTAGTTAGAGTAGGGGTAGGGTAGGGTAGGGTTGGACTAAGATAGAGGTAAGGTAGTATAGGGTTGGGTAGGGGTAAGATAGTGGTAGGGTCGGGGTAAGATAGTGGTAGGGTAGGGGTAAGGTAGTGGTAGGGTAGGGTTAAGGCAATGGTAGGATAGGGTAGGGATAAGGTAGCGATAGGGAAGGGATAGGATAGAGTAGGGTGGTAGCGACTACCTACCACATACAGCATGTGTGATGCACGCTCACTTAAAAGTCTGTCTGGCGGTGGCGTGGGGGCCGGGTCGCTCTTTTCCCTCAAATATGGTTGAATTGGACGATGGCTGGGCCCTGCGTTATACTCGTGTACGGGTGCTGCCTTGGTGGACTGGCTTACTCTTGCTGTAGTTTTAGGTGGTTTTTTTTCTTAATTATACTAGACATACCTATATAATATAATATAGCGTTCCGGCTCTGCCTGGCATTGTCCAGCACGGTTCGGTTGGCGAGGGATACGTTTATCTACGGTCATAGGGCGGTCAGCGTGTCACTGTGTGTTTCCTTCCTACTTTCCTATCCCCCTCATTTTTGACGATTGAAAGAGATATTTATTGTCCTAATCAATAAAGAAATTTTGATTTGACGATAGCCTTCGCAATCACAGGCATGAGGCATTTCAACTTAGTCCTCACAGTGACTTAATAGTAGAATAAATGCATAAATTGTAGATAAGAGTTACCGCTTACCATCAGGAGCACAAGTAGGCTAACTCACAGGCTATTGATATTCAAATAAGACTCAATTGCGAGCCAATTAGGATTGAGTTACATCAGACTAGGACATAGTCCAATGGCAGTTCAATGGTATTCCACGAGCCACTCATAAATTACCAAACTTAGGGCCTAGGTGGACTGTCTGCTCGTTTAGACAATTTTTTGGCCAAATCTAACGAAGCCGCATTCAAAAGACACTATAAAAATCATCCACCCCCACACGCACAATGCCATATTATCTGACGAGGAATCGCCTCACCCCATTATGCAGTAATAATAAGCCAGCATCTTGCCGACATAGAGCTCTGCCCTTTTTCTTTTACGACTCAGGGTTATGTAGCATAAAATGGGCGCAACGGGCCCATAAGCCTGATAAGGACCGCGGTTCCGGCCCACATGGTGAAGGAATGGACCGCAACCTCCCTTTGTCTTGTAAGACACGTGATTTTAGACTCGACCTAGTATAACTTTCCATGTTGTTTCTATGCTCTTTATACGGTCAAGTTTAAGTAAAAAAAAATTCAAATTTTGATGTTTACCCTTTATTGTATGAATTATAGTACTTAATATTTTTTAAGCTGCCGAGACGTAGAACTTATGGTACTCGTGTGTGGTACGATACTTCAGTACTGACATAGCTCTAAATTCATACAAAGCCACATAACGGCATTTCTAAATCATGTAGCTTTGTGCCTCAACAGTTCTATCCCAAACGGATAGACCAATTTGGATGCGGTTTAATCGAAAAACCATTTTAATCGAGATGGTTTTTAGCTTCGTTTCATTAAAATCGGTTAAGTAGTTTTAGTACTTTTTCTGTCGGTTAGATTATTATCGCAATGCATATAAAGCCATACAGTGTTAAAAATTAATTAAGTCAATAAAATATCG
The DNA here is from genome assembly GCA_905147135.1 of Blastobasis lacticolella. Lineage (NCBI taxonomy): Eukaryota > Metazoa > Arthropoda > Insecta > Lepidoptera > Blastobasidae > Blastobasis > Blastobasis lacticolella. Next base: position 2,087,898 of record LR990041.1, read on the forward strand.
AAAACAGTAAGACACTCCAAAAAAACTACGTTCCTTTTTTGCAATAATAATAAAATTATACTATCACAGGGTGCCAATTGGCTCGAAACTATTCAACTAGTCTCCTGGGGCTTACCATGAACTCTTATAGCAGGACCTAAACAGAACTGCCCTGCTTAGAACGAGACAGCGCTATACGTGTCACATAAGTTTGTCTCGTTGAAACCGAAAGCAATTCTGTTTAGGTCCTGCTATAAGAGTTCATGGTAAGCCTGTTGTTCTGTAAGGTTCAAAAAAAGCGTTTCGTTACATAGGTTACTATGACCATTAAAGCTAGTTTCCTATCGGACCCATTACTGGAGCAAACACTATCGCCTTGCCCAGTAGATATAATAATTTACCTGTGAAAATCCCGGGACCCTTGTTCAAATTAAACCTCAAAAGCAAGCTGTCCCGGCTCACTGATCGGATAGCCTCAAGATGCAGCACAAAGGGAGGTTATCTCAAATTTTCCACACCGGTGGGTAACCTCTAACATTTTCCACCTGCGGCCTGATCAAAGAACCCCACTGATTGACGCCAAGACTCTCATTAGACATCTGTGGGTTTGGATGGTCTTTGTAATCCGAGTAGCGATATTGATCGGAGACATTTGAATATTTATTTTTAAACGCCGGCTGGTTTTAGCCACAGCAGTCGTGACCTAACCGAACCGAGAGAAAAAGTCGGTAACCAAGTTAATATAAACTCAAATATTTACTAAATTTTTAAATCCATGTTACAGAAATATAGCTAAGGATTATCTCTACTAAACTGGCTTTCAAATAGAGAAAACTGTACCCAAATCGGTCTATTTGTTCCGGAGCAACGATGCCACAGACAGACATACCTCCACACAGAAAATCACGTCAAAATTATAACATCCCCCTTTTTTCGTCAGGGGTAAAAAAATAGTGACAGTGTGTGACTATAACCCCACTCTGCAAGAGATTCGACAGCATTCGTAGACACAGATGTTCGCTCTCTTTTATGATTGAGAATAAACACTGGCAGCTGTATACGTTTTGATTCGTACTGAACAGCTTTGTAATGACTCCGAAATACCGCAAGCAAAAGTCCATCCATTGGTCGAGGGATTTCAAAACATAAAACTGTAACAAAGCACCGCCATCAAACCGTCGATCCATTTAAAAGTTGTCCGTCCAAATTGAGAATGCTCCTCGATACGTTGCCGAGCGCAGTATTTCAGTATTTGTCAATGAAATGGTCTAGTTTTTTAATTTCCAACGTTGCGCTCCAAGGAATTGAAAAAGTACGGACTAAAACTCTTTATAAGATAACCGACAAAAAATGTCGGATAATCCCCGACTAAGTTTACTTGTATTGAAATATTTTCAAAACTACTGAACCGATTTGAATTAAATAGAGCTAAACTAAGAGCCATCTCAATTAAACTGGCCTTCAAATAGAGAAAACTGCATTCAAATCGGTCCATTCTCTCGGGAGCTACGATGACACAGACAGACACACAAAACCACAGAGATACACACGTCAAACCTATAACACCCCCTTTTTTCGTCAGAGGTTAAAATTAACGAGAGTATTATTAAAATGGCCGCCCATTTATGTGTGCTTTCACACTGTCACTGGATTGACAGCCCGGTACAAAATATATCTGTATGAGTGTGTAGGCCATGTACAACAAAGTAAATTGTCATTAATTGTCGTACCTTACGTACTTCACTTCTCTCTAGTGTAGAATGGCGTCCACATTTATTTCAAGTCCGTTGTTTCGTCCATATTTGCTGTGCGTTTCAAACTATTGGGCTCGCGCTTGAGTTTGCCCCATTTCAATGTACCCAAGCGGAATGTTTGTCCATGGCTCTGTTCCGTTGCGTGAACGGGAAATTTCACAAAGCGGGATTTGTCTACAGTGCTTTTACGGTTATGAATTAATTAGAACATTTGGTCTGTGCGACCACAGAAGTTGTAGTTTTGTGACTAGTCAACATAGCAATTAGTTGGCGGGACTCCTTTATGCCCTTTATGTCCTAGTAACAGTTTGTGGGGAAGGACAGAAGCGTAAATGTAAGAATTATGTTTTTTTTATTCTATACATCAGCAACACCAGTGCACATCTCCAAAGAGACCTCTAAGTGAATATACCCATCTCTTGAACAATCCGTTGTCATGTCCAAAGCAAACACTGTGACTAGAACCTCATTCCACATCCGAATAGTACGACCAAGAACCGTTCTTCCAAACCTTCGCCTTCGCATTGTTACCCTTTCACAGAAAAAGTATTTATCCTACTTCGAAATTCAAAGCGTTCAAGGCATACCCACAAGCAATCGCGTAGGATTAGGGGTTAAGAGACATTAAACGAAATGGCGTCCCGTTGTCAAGGGAGCGACTCGGGAGGTTCGGCAGTCGTTATGGGGACCACTGCTTGAGTTATCTTTTTCTAGAATCCAATTTAATATTATACCTGTTCTAAGACGTCCTTGAGGCTGCGTTGAGCGGGCACGGCGTGTGTTCTACTTAAATTACTGCAGGCTGTACAACAATTTAATTCGATTCAATTTCATTTATTACTCAGGTAACAAAAGCTCCGTGTGGTGTCCGGCAGAGTAGAATAGCACTAACCTCGCACTCATGGGTGTCGTACAAGGCGACTAATGTTGTCGAGGCAAAATATCTAGCATAGGATGGAAAATGGACAGCAGCGATTTCCATTGTTATACTTATAACAATGCGATCTGCCAAGCGTGGAGATTATGGCCAAGTCTTGTAGTGGACTGTTATGGGCTGTGATGATGAACAAAGACTCAAATTCCATTACAGTAATTTTGGTATGTACTCGTATGTGATAATTAATATTAAAACATTATCTAAATATGAATAAATAAATGATGTAAATTACAAAATAAAAAATTGACGCATCGACATACAATATATCAATGCGCCAACTAACCTACACAAGCGACGTGAGACAGGTGTCAAATGTGACCAGTGAAGAGTATAGACAGCAGCGCCTCACGTATGAAAATTCACTGTTATAAACGGGCAGCAAACATGTCAGATATTCCAAACATGAAAAGCATAGCTCAAATTACCGGTTGCAATTCAATAAAATTTGTATAATAAAATGGAACTAGTGTACAAAAGGTGATTTAATTGGAGTTCCATCATGAAGTCACAACACAAAGTGTTCACACATCACCTATCTTAGGCGAAAACTAAACTCAATAAGTCATTCTTAACTTTATGACATCGATTTAGTGGTGCAAAAATGCTTTGGAACATGTAGGCAAAATCTTAAGCGTTGCTTATGTTAAGTGCAATTGGACATAAGGCTCAGTCCCAGTTAAGTTTTTTTTTTCTATAGTGGGCTAATAAGCAAGCGGGCCACCTGAAAGAAAGTGATCACTGCCGCATACTGACATTGATAAGCAACATTAGGAGTGATACCAGTGCATTTCCACCTTTAATGAGGTCTCTGTTATATATCTTGAAGATTCCCATGACCTTTGTCATGGACTTTTCCAATGAAAATACTGTGTCTGGGAGATCATTCCACAATAGTATGAGCAACAGACGTTCTTTCTAACTGTATCCTTATCGTTACATTTATTTTATACATAGTCATTTAGATAATTTCTTCCGGAAGATTTATAATTAATTATACATGTTTTACAATATAAAAACCCCTAGAACACCGAAGACGGGGCCAGCTGCTGATTTATGAAAACAAATCTCACATAAATAAATTGCTTAAATAAACGAATCCCATTGGTCATCTTGGCGTTAATGTCCCGGTTGTGCTCTCGAGCTCATGTCTCGGGGTCCGCCTTGACCATGATCTAGGATTTAGCAAATCAGGTAATTGGAATATTGAATTGTAAATTCTGAAATAAATGTTGATTTGCTTATTTAATTACAGTGGAGCGACTGCCATCTGACCTCCGTGACCCTGTTAACAGGGGAACCTGACTATATTGGATCATGGTTACACATTCAGTCGCCTGAAAGTGCAGCTTTAATCACGATGTCTTCCTTCACTGTAAGATCTGTAAGGTTCGCCTTTGGCTTCCTTTTATTACGTTTTAATTCATTTCTTTTACCTTTTTACTCATGAACATTAACTAAACCCTCCTTTATCTGACTAATTGATATTATCTGGTTCGAGTCCATGGTTCGAGCCTACGTCAAAAACGTAGCTGTCATAAAACTCGAATTTGATTGACGGCTGGATATTGAAAATTTTAGACAGGGGACAGAAAAGAGGTGTAGGGGTGTAGGTGTTTTTTGTGATCGAATTGAATAAATGTGGTTGTCTGGAAGATATCGCATTAGTGATAAGACCGTACTACCTACCATATTTTTTTATCTGTACTTGTGTTCTCTGGTGTGCAATAAAGAGTTTTGTATTGTATTGTAAATATGTAAAAATTTGGAAAAGTATAGACCTGTAAAGTTAATTTTTTGTTCACAACCATTCGCACCTAAAACGTCACACTCCTGTCATATTAAATAATGTCTCCATAATGCCACCCGTCCCCTGTATCGTGGACATCCACGATGATATCGTCACGTTACAAATTATAAAAGCGCTCAATCTCTGTACTTATTTTTAGTTCCTTTAGAGCTCTTCATTTGTTACTTTTATTTTATTATCTTATACACCTGAGTGCATGCCACCCTTATTTTAATTTTTAGTAATATTTACCCTTCTACGTAACCCTACGCAATTCTCAGACGACGTAATGTTTCACTTGTCTCCATTGGCTGAACTTTACGCCACATTTACTCGACGTATTGCTTCACTCCTACTCATTAGCTGAGCTTACGCCATTCCCTAAAAATGCGTAACGTTACAGAGCATCGGTTAATGCTTCACAAATGTACATAACTCAGAAAAGAGTCAATGTTACAGGGCGTGTGGCCCATAATTACCGAAAATCAGTTTTACTTGGTGTAATTTGTCCCATTCCCATTTTTTCCCAACGTTTTATTTTCCTGTACCGTAAAGAGGCCACTGACAAACGGACCCCAATACCGAGCAGTAAATAAAAACCTTCCAAAGGTCCTTCGAGCCGGATAAATCGAATCGCCTTAAAGGCGACGCAATCGACGGCTCCTAAATTAAAGCGCGTTACACACTTAAGCCCTTCACTTTATCTTTTCGGCAGAATTGCCGCGCTTCGAGAGTAATTGGCGAATATCGGTATATAAGAGACGATACAAACGCCCTTACCACAGTACAAATGTGGGGCAGTAGAACAACATCATCGGCGCACAAATATTTAACCTAAGTTTAATTTAGGAAAGCGTGCTGCACACAGGATGTAGTAGACCATCCGTATCGTCACTTATAAGGTGAGATGGTAGACAAACGTAAAAACAATCTGTAGTACAGTTAGCTGCAGAGTAAAAAGAACCCCCTATCATACATTTAATGTATATTTTGACTCTACTATCACCGTGCTATCTGTAGTTTTCTTTTAGAATTCATCGGTCGGCCAGTGGAACAGTAAAACTAAAAATAAACAAAAAGTTGCGTGTTCTGCACCGAATACGTGATACAATACAAGTGAAGATTGTTAAGAAATTAGTACCGTGTACCTACGTCTCATAGATTTCGTATTTCCGAAGAATGTATAGGTGAGTTCTGGGTTCGGATTTCAAAACATAGCTATAATTCTCTTAGTATAAATTTTTCCCCTTAACTCTCATTTACTTTATACATGATAGCGGCCCGCCCCGGCTTCGCACGGGTACCACTACGGGTACACGGGTTACACACGACCGCTGCGTAGGGAGCCGACCGCGTGAGTGTGCCGCGCGGCAATTTATTACTTAACATTGACTCCCCTCTCGTACCCCGTGCTGCCTAGATAGCCGAGCGGACTGAGCGGCGAACACGCGACTTTTTTCTAATATTTACATTTTTAAACTCGTGATATCTTTCGAATGGAATGTCTGAATTGAATAATTCAAACAGATGTATGAAGGTATTGAAGCAGTCGTGAATATGAAGTAATTGATTTTGATAAGGATTAATACCAAGGTACAAATAAAGAGCGTTTTTAGCGGCGGCATTTTAATTAAATTTTTAAAATAAAAGAGCACTTATTGTGACATAACTATAAAAGTTAGATATATACTGTCGCGACACTTTTTGTAGATAATGATGTGTTCTGCAAAGTCGTAGTACATTATTTTGTTCTATCATCAATAGTTTTCGCAGCGCACGCGATGTAAGGAATTTTAAGACTCATTTTTCTACACCTTCGGTTACATTGTTCAAATTTTACCAAGGATCCCTAATTTTTTAATCTTTATAATATTAGTGTAGATGTGATCAGTGGCAGGAGCAATACATTAAATAAAATATAAAACTAACTAATTAAGTCAAAAGAGTTACAATTATTGGTGCAACTGGCCTATTTGCAAGTAACTTGTTCTTTGTTTACTGTAATAAATGTAATGTGCTGTAGATTGTTGTTGAATAAAGACAAGAAAAGAAAATAAAATAAACCTAATACATTTTCGCGCATATTAACGGGTTTGTTACCATGGTTAGTATTGTTATTACCTCGATATTTCGATGCAGTTGCAAACATTAAGATCACGAGTAGACTGTAGACTTTAGACTTCTAGAGTAACAAACCCGCTATGTGCGATGACAGTGTAGTGAATAACCAAGCAAATCTTAATGCTTCGAGCATGTTTTTTTGTTTCTAGAATACAGGCGAAATGCTTTACTGCTCTTTTCTTCATATCTACTGTGACCCAGTCAAAGCTATTTACCGGCGGACTCTGTTGACGGAAAATAAGGCTTTTTTTGTCCTCTTATCTGTGATTGAATAGCGCGGGTGAGTAATTTACTTTCATTGTTAAAAGGATTGGATAAAGGGTTTGTGTGTGTTAAGTGCGGTTGTCGACTTCTGTGTTAAGCGTAGGAGGAAGAGAATGAGGTAAGTTAACAAGGGCAGTGGTAAAACTTCATTTATACAAGTATCTATTCGCTTACTAATAATCGAGGAAAATATTTTAGAAAATTATTTGCATTCTCAAATAGATAATTTAGAAACGTTGGGTTAATTTTTTATTTTATGATTATTATTTCAGCCATTTTTGTCCCACTGGACACGGAAAAGGAGTCCAACTCGTCCCGCCATTTCCGCCTGCGCCTACAGCACTTCCTCCTTATATTGTGGGGCCCCACTTCTCATTGTCAGTATTTTGACCCACATCGGCAATTTGAGTTTTGGAGCGCAGTAGGTACATATTTTTTTATATAACTATTTTTTTAAATAAGAGTATTCTTCTACTACTACTAAAAATAATCGGTTCTTAGACAATAAGGGCTCCATCTTCAGCCGCATCGTCACTTACCACCAGGTGAGATAGTGGTCAAATGCCTGGCTAGTCTGATTAAAAAAGGGACTGTTACATCTCATTCATCCAGTCTATCTTCTAGTCACAGTGGAATAGAAAAGTCGGAGTTACGTACAAATATCATTCCGAGTCACAATTTAAAGAAAAAAGCGGCAATGGCGGGAAAAGCGATAATCAGATTATCCGCGCAGATGGTTCATATCTCCGTTACGTTTTGACGTGCGACTGGGGACGAATTGGGGACGAGTTCGGGACGAACGTATCCATAAAATTACATTTTCATTTTCACCGGGCGGGGGCGCCTGGGACATCTTTAGTTGAGTTATGTATTTTTTTCTTCATATTAGTTTCTGGGGGCGGTTTCGCCTATGCATAATAATTGGAAAGATTATTGTTTTTATACATGCACCACTGCGCACGCACGCAGTGTGGGTAGGCCTCCCACAAGGTGGACCGACGACCTGGTAAAGATCGCAGGTACCGAAAAGCACAGGGAATGCGAAAAGCACAGGACCGGCCTTTGTGGAGATATCTGGACGAGGCCTATGCCCAGCAGTGGGCGTCTTCTGGCCGATATGATGATGATGATGATGACATGCACCACTTCGCTTTATTCTTATTTTTCCACCATAATGTGACAGCTAGTAGTAGGCACTCAGTTTGACTGCACACGCCATACACAGTTACATACACCGACGACCATGGACATTCGCTACACCAGGAGCAAAGATTTGATCAACATATTATTTAAAGCATTAGGATTAGGATGGAAGGAAACCGTTCAGGATCGACATGAGTGGCGTCTTTAGTGTCGGAGGCCAAGATCCTCTTTGGGTCGCTGAGCCAGCGCAGTAAGTAAGCATTAGGAGCTGGCCTGGATTAGATACAAATTTACTAATACTTTCACTGTTGATGTTGCCATGATACGACTGCCATGATTTCCGCGGTTAAAAAACGAGGTAAGATCGCAGTGTTAAAAACACACCAATTCACATAACAGCAAATACTGCCGCCTATTTCCTAGTATGTCCAGTCGAACTCGTAAGGGAATAAAGTAGAAAACATTTTTAAATAAAAATAATCCCAAAATCGCTTGTAACCCTTCATAGCTTGCAAGCATGACCTGATTGATTCATGGTTAGGTATACATTCAGTCGCCTGAATGCGCCTGTAAAAGCATCGGTTAGTGTTGAAGTAATGTACATAACTCAGAAAAGAGTTCTTGGTACGTAGCGGCAGTGGCATTTGAACCCGGTTTCTCTCGCTTTCGAGTCTAGCCCACCGACGCTCCCACTACGGTCCCGCTACGACGCGTGTGAGTAAATTCGAAGCCGAAACTATAGGTTGACAACTTAACTGGTATATCGCCTGCGGTAGGTGAGGTAGGTGGGAGGGTGATTTTTCATGGATTAACGCGGGGGTGCGGGGCGCGGGGCAGTGAGCATTTTCTTACACGAAACGTCAGTTGAAAACGTTCCTCGGAAAAAAAAGCACACGAGATTATGCCCGAACTTGTCCTAAGATTAAGTATAATATCCCGAGACGAGAAACCTAATCTTTGCCAATAGCTTTTAAAACTAAATCTCGATTTTTAATTCAATGCAAAAAAGTAAGTTTTTATTCATATTTATTTTATTGCTCACTGTGGGCCTTATAAGAAAACTCACTGTCGCCCAAAGGGCGATGGAAAGGGCTATACTTGGAGTGTCATTGCGCGATCGAATCAGAAATTAGGAGATCCGCAAGCGAACAATTGCGAAAGATTGCCAAGCGGGCAGGGCACATAGCTCGCAGAACAGATGGCCTATGGGGCAGTAAAATCTCGAGTGGCGATCATGTACCGGAAGACGCAGCGTGAATAGGCCTCCCACTAAGTGTGCCAACGATCTGCTAAAGATTGCAGGTGTAGCTGAATGTGGAAGGCGCAATACCCTTTATGGAGATCTTTGGGGGATGCCTATGCCCAGCAGTTCTTATCTTACGGCAGTATCTTACGGCTGATATGATGATGATTCAATATGTACAAATGAACATCTAAGTTTAGTTTCGAGACGAGAAGATGGGAGCGCCTCACAGCGCCTCTCCACGGCGCATAATTTGGAAACCCCTGTGCTTCTATTAATGTTTTTAGCAAACATTTTAAAGCCTCCACCTAGGGATTTATCATCGATAAATTAACCTCGTGTGTGTTATTCCGATGGTCCGTAGCAAAATAATCAACCGCGCTGCGCGGAGTCCGCGGGCGCGATGAGGAACGTCCCTTGTGCTCCCTGCCCCGCGCCCCCGCGCTGAGCCCCGTGACGTCACATGACGTCACCCATTCTGCCCCCCTACCGCTGGCGATACACCAGTTAAGTTGTTGACCTATAGCCGATGTTGATTATTTATTACCTAGTCATGTTACCACAACCCTCGGTCATGCAGGTCAGAGTGCGCATTATAAACTGTTTCAACGCACCCCACTAACTTTGTTTTAACATGTAGCTTTATTCCTAGAAGACGCTCTACGCAGCGTCTCATGTTTGTTCTGAAGCATACGCTTTTGCTCAGACGTAATCATCTAGTATCATCATCATAATATCAGCCGGAAGATGCCCACTGAAATCAAAACAGAAACCGGAACTAGTACCGCAAATAAAGAAGTGGCAGAGTTGTTCCAAACATTTTTTACCGAAATACCGATTAAAACTACCTCGCTGCTAAACTCGTGCCCAATTAGTGCAGAAAACTTGTTAAAAGATAATATAGGTGCCTGTGAAAATGGCTTTTGTTATTCCGAAGTAGACGCTAAAACTATCATTAAAGCTTTTAAAAGCATTAAGTTGAAAAATACGGAAGATATTTGGGGAATGTCAGTTAGAGTTATAAGTACTGTTGTTGATATTTTAGCACCGTATTTAGCTTACATTTTTAATGCTTGCGTCGAAGTAGGTGTTTTCCCCGACCTCATGAAAATCAGTAAAGTGGTGCCATTATTCAAATCAGGTTGTAAAAATAGTTTGAATAATTTTAGACCGGTATCCATCCTGCCCGTTTTCAGTAAAATCTTTGAAAAAATCATGTTAAGTCAAATGATTGTGCACTTTAACAGTAATAAATTATTTCATCAACAACAATATGGCTTCACAAAAGGCCGCAATACTACCGAAGCTGGTATTAGCCTCATTCAACAAATTTTTGGCGCTTGGGAAGAACATCATAATGCAGTAGGTGTTTTTTGCGATTTGTCTAAAGCATTTGATTGTGTAAATCATTCAACACTATTACTAAAATTAAAACATTACGGTTTTACGCATGATAGTCTTGAAATGATGAAATCATACTTAGAAGGTAGAGTTCAAAAAGTAAATGTAAATGGCGAGTTATCTGCGGGTGGGAAAGTGAGCATTGGAGTGCCACAAGGATCTATATTGGGGCCGTTTCTCTTTCTTGTATATATAAATGACCTTCCATACATGGTGCAGAATATTGCTGGTATAGTCTTGTTTGCTGACGACACTTCACTGATATTTAAAATTAATAGGAAAGATAATAATATAGACGAAGTAAACTGTGTTCTTCAGAATGTGCTTCATTGGTTTACGATTAATAACTTAGTCTTAAACTCTAAAAAAACAAAATGCGTTCATTTTTACCTCCCTAATGTACAAAGTAATCAATGTAATGTTATATTAGATAAAACGCAACTTGAGTTGGTAGAGAAAACTACTTTCTTAGGCGTTAATATATATTCAAAAATTCAATGGGGCTCACATATTGAATCATTGGCTAGTAGGATAAGTTCGGCTGCATTTGCCGTGTGGCGAATAAGGAGGCTAACGGATGTGAATACAGCTAGATTAGTTTATTATAGTTATTTTCATAGTATTATGTCATACGGCATCATACTATGGGGCAAGTGTGCTGATAGTGACATCATTTTCAAACTACAAAAGCGAGCTGTAAGAGCAATATATGGATTACGTCGACGTGATTCGCTCAAAGAATTGTTTAGAGAAATTGATGTATTGACTTTCTCAAGTCAATATATATTTGATAATATTATGTATGTTAGAAAGCATATTACCCAATTTGCTAAAAATACTGATATTCATAAGGTCAATTTAAGAAACACAAATAAACTGGTAACACCGTTGTTCAGACTAAGTAAAGTAAATTCATCTTTCATGGGTAACTGTATAAGATTTTATAATCATATTCCTGAATGTATTATTAATTTGCCTGAATTACAATTTAAAGATAAGGTGAAAACAACTTTAATGAAAAAAGCCAATTATAAAATTGATGAATATATCAATGACAAAAATGTATGGTGTACTACTAGCTCTTCGAAATAGGAAGTTATTTATAAATTTACACTTTTGTTAATTGGGTGAGGATGATTTGATGTGTAATAGTCATTGAATAACAAATATTTTTTTAATGTGTATGGCATTGGCAGCGCATGCTCACTTCGGGTCGGGTCGTTCTCTTCCCTCAAATATGGTTGAATTGGACGATGGCTGGGCCCTGCGTAATGCTCGTGAACGGGTGCTGCCTTGGTGGACTGGCCTGCTTTTGCTGTGCCATTTTTTATGTTTTAATTTATTTTTATTTTTAGTTATCTTGACCGATTTGTAGAGGTTCACATCATATTCCAATCAAGACAGGCTCACTCAAATTAAATTGACAAATGTATCAATGCAATGTAATCATATTTAAATGTACCTGTGGGTTTCTTGCCGTTTCTTTTTCCCACAGATGGTCATTTTCCTAACTGAAGCGGCATACTGACAGACAGACGACATTCTTTTTACTTATTTGTTCCGAGATCAGGGGGCGACGCGGGTAGACCGGCTGGTGCGGCGGGTGTGAGCGCCGGCGGGCTGGCTGGGGCCGGGCGCGCGCCGCACATGATTCGCCTAGGCGGTTATGTGCGTGGCGCGTATCGGTGCCCGGTGTCTCGCCGGGGTAAGCCCTCGCGCGCGCTGATCGGTCTGCATGCGTCGCCCCCTACCTGGATGAGCTCGCTTAACTTCCCTTTGTTTTCCCTTAGATTTTTGACTTTTGAAAAGAGATTAATTAACGTAATCCTAATTCAATAATTACTTTTTTATTTTCATTTTCATTTTCCCACTGCTACCCAGCAGCAGCTGCAGCAGCAGCAGAGATCTCTGGGAGAGGCCTATGGGCATAGGCCTCTCCCAGAGATCTCTGCTGCTGATATATACACATAGGCCGGTCATATGCCTTTCGCATCCAATTGGTACCTGCGATCTTTATCATGTCGTTGGTCCATCTTGCCTACCCACGCTGCGCCTTTCGGTGCGTGGTCGCCACTCAAGAACTTTACTGCCCCATCGGCCATCTGTTCTGCGAGCTATTTGCCCTGCCCACTACCATTTAAGCTTAGTAATCCTTCGGGCTATGTCGGTGACTTTAATTCGCTAGCGGATCTCCTCATTCCTGTTTCTACTAGGTATTAATAGTAAGTAATTAAAGGAATGAGCTTTTAAAAAAGCTTATTTCTAAAATCCCGAGTCTTGACTACCTTGTACTGTAATACTGGTTGAAAGCTTTAACAGCCTCACAGAAAGCAAAAGCCGATTCCACTATCCTTTACCACTAATCCGATAAAGTAAACCAAACAGGTTCCAACTGGATCGAGAGTGTTAAAGTTTAACTTTTGCATTCGTTCGGGCCAGACTTCCGAACGAATACAGAGAGAGTAGGGTTTAACGAACTATAACATTTGGCTAGCTTTGTTTTACCAGTCACTACTCTCTGGCAGAAAACGAAAAAAGAATGTTCCTGTAAGGTCTAATTAATTAGTGCTCAAAATAATGTATTATTATGATTAATTAATATTGTATCCAGCTTAATCTAGTAAATTGTACTGATTTGTTAACCTTTTTAAGAAGTCAAGTGATGGCTGTATGAGAATAATACCTTCGGTAGCGTTTGACATTTGAATAATTTATAAGAGTGAGTGTCATTATGTTTTCGGTGGCTTTGTATAGAAGATGATTGTAATACCAAAATAACTAATAGTACGGAATAAATCATTGTTATTATTGATAAAACGGAGTTTTACTACATATCAGAAGTGGTAAGTGGCCCATGTTTTACATTTATGTTTGTGTATTTGAACAAGAGAAAATTCCTTTCGCTCTTCGGAACGTAACTTGGGGTTTCGCAACTGGTTACGACGGAATACTAACCCAATACAACCATCTATTCACCACGTGAAGAAAGCATTACAATTTCTTTTCCCTTGTTAATTTGTAAAATGATAAATTCTTTATTGACACTTTCATTGCTCGCATTGAATTTAATGGTTAGGGAATTAAAATTCACTGTGAAATACCTACACTCTCACGTAGTAGATAAACCAATTAAGCTATCCACTCGGACCGCTTTGGCTCGACGTTTTTATACCTACATATTCTTTTGTAGTTGAGTAAAATTGTTAACGAATTTGTTTGTGTCCGAGATGCATGGAAGGCGATGACAGCTACCGGAGGCGCCTGGAGACGCCCGATCAGAGGTCGATCCGGTACGACAACGGTGGCGCCAGGCGCAGCCACAGCCGGGAGCGCTGCGGCCATAGCCTGCGCGGCGACAGTAGCTGAGTTAGCCGCTGAAGCCGCAGCCCTAGTCGTCGTTGCAGAAATTGCGGCAGCCTCCAAATGTGGGAGTTGGAATTGGACCAGGAGTGACAGCACTTTCGGGCGCTAAAAGAAGAAGTCTGCAGGGGCGTAGCCAAATGGGACAAAACACCAGTGGCATCCATCGCCACCGCTCAGCTGTGGAGCGCACAAACGCTCATACGCCGTGAGGGTGAAGGCCGTGAACGTGAAGGTTCTCCGATGTGAGTGACGAGCATCATGCCATGCAGGCGAGGGAGAAGGTCAGCCAGTTCCAGTTCTATATTCAATAGTCCTAGTTATTCAACTCAAGATGTAATTAATATTTTAAAATCGAATCTAAATCAAAGAGAATTGATGTCACAGCCGTCATCACAGCTGATGGCAGTAGGTCCTAGTAATATTTTAAATCATAATAAAATGTAATAACTGATTTCCGTATTGGGCTTTAAAAGTTAACAATACATTTTGCTATAAAAGCTCCAAAGGTTGGCCAAGACATGGTATGATTGAGACCTTTCATATTGTAGGTATAGCGGGAAAGATTGACAAAATAAATTGACTTGGTCTCTACTTGATTTAAAATGACTTTCAACACTGTATGATATAGACACATCAGCAACAATGCTGCTCATTTATAACCTAAATAAATAAATAAATAATGCATTTTAGGTCCAAATTATAGCTAATCGCTGGAAGATATGTTAAGGGGAAGGAGTAGGTATGAATTACAAAAATTTGCCCTTTAGAACCAGTGTGACAGTAACAGTAAAAGAGTTGTTGATCGTTTATTACACAGACTGAGGGATAATATGTAGAAATCAAGCGCTCTGGTGCTGTGCTGCTCCCAATCTGATGACTTGTTACACTGAGACTGACTTGAGACTTAAATCACAAAAATATTGGTTAAATGTCGTATTAAGTGTATTTAAACCCATTATTACTTTAGAACTACTTTGTTTATTCCACGAAACTTGGTACAAGTGCAAGTTAACTTTAGGATACGTCTTTACTCTGCAAGAAGCACATAAGGATGAATGACTGCCTTACTGACTGACTCTCTGCCACTCACATGGCTGGCCGCCACACTAATGGTATGGTGAGTGTTGCCACTACAAAACTAAGTTACGTCTTGGTACAAAATAAAAGCATATGTTATTAAATACATGAAAAGTATCTACCTATATTGAAGCGATGGAAAAGAGATTGGTGCTGTATCGGTTACAGGCAGTTCTGTTACAAATATTACCATTCATAATCCTGTTTACATTGGAGGATATTCAGTGTGCGAAGTCTATTAGCACTGAGTGAACTCTTGACTATAATTTTGACAAGCAGAAGTGGTGTTTTAAGAGAATTGAATAGTTGACATATAATAGTTTCCAACATACATGTGCCTGTATGTTGATTGTGGCAGTCTGAGCTTTTCTCATAGCTATAATATGGTGAGCTTGGCGTCATTTCCTGTTCACTGTAGCATTGCAAGTTTGAGGATGTTTAACAAATTAAGTTCATCTGACACCATATTATTAGTTAGTTTTGTAATGAAGGGGTGAGTGAAATCTGAATCTGTCATGGTTACATATGGATGTTGTTTTGCATTGCATACTATTCATGTGAGTTTGTTTAGATGGCCCATTAAGCATACAATGCAACATGATTGTCTGCATAATTTTAATGAAAATGACGAACTTGTCTATAAAATATAAGAGATCTCATCGAGCTAATCATGGGATTCAAATATTAGGAGGGAATAGGTACTGTTACAACAAGGAATAATTATATAATAACACATGAAGGGATGGATACCTTCTCAAATTATTCTATACAACAATTCATCATGTGTTCTGAATTAAAATGTATAAACATCATAATATACCTACGGTCATGAGGTGCCAATAGAAATTAGTTAGATACCATATATTTTAACTATTGATTTATGAACATTCCTTTCTAAATAATAATAAAATTATGAGATACGGTTTTAGCGGTGACAGCCGTCGCCTAAAAAGCGTTGTGCAATACCTTTTGGCTGGCAAAATGTCCTATTTAATTTATTGCTATAAAAGTTTACTTAACCATTTCATAAAACCATTATAGTGAGTTACTATAACAGGCTTAAATAAAGTATGGAGTAATTTTATTGTAAAGCACTGGTAAATGTGGCTAGCATGCACCTAATTTACGTTATAAAGTTTCCTTGCAAACCACTATAGTTTTTGTGTTTTAGCAGAGATGTTTCATCAATACAAAAATTTTAGGATACAGATGACGGAGGATGACTCTACGAATGAGAACTATAGTAGTTACGTGGTACTAAGTGGTCATGAGGAGACTATAATAGAGCGGTTTTGCTATATAGTAGACTTTACGGAATATATTTATAGCGATTAAAAGTTATATAACAGTTTTTTTTTAATCAATATTATAGTCTCTTTGCTGGACATGTCACAACGACTCTTTTATACGGTAGAAGCGTTGTATAATAGTTCAAGTTCGTCCTCTAATACAAAACAGCGTTGTAACTGTTTCTAGATGTCCCTCATAATATATATTCCATAAAAGTGGAAAACTGTTACTTTTAAAATTAAAATTTTGGCTTGTTTTCTATCTTTCTTTTGACAAAGTACAAAAATGAAAATTCAATCAACATTACAACTAATTTCATACAGATTAAACAAAACGACACTAATGACTTATGCACTAAAAGCACCTTGTCAAAATTGTGGGAATTCGTTGGTAGTGGTAGTAGCAGTGTAGAGGAGTATTAATCAACTTAAATTTTATCCACGATGGCGGCGAACAGTTTGTTATGAGTGTCTCAAAGTTACTTCTTGACGCTGGAGTGGTGGCACCATGGCGATGCGTCTCATTTAATTCAGTTTATTTTATTAATAAAACTCATACATCGAGTGCGAATTGAAATACTTTATAAACGTAATACTGACATCAAAACCGCGGTTGCATATACTTTTTGAATCAATGAGCAGTTTTCCAATAGGCATCTAAAGCATTCCTAACCACTCCCTAGATGGCGCCCCGACAATTTTGGTAATTGATAATCGCTTGAAATAGGTTTTTAGTAAAGAGGATATAAATACTGGGTACGTTGTATTTGATAATATTGTATTTATCAATAGTTTTCAACCATTTTCGAGGTTGTAATAAATTGTTACAAACAAAACAAACATCAATTTGACCGAGTCAATTAGTTTCATGGACACTAGGATCAAGAATGGACGCAATACAAATATGAAAGGTTTGTATTAAAATACATTTCGTTGAACCTTTTAGTAATAAAATTACCAGATTTTAATCATGATAACAGACCACAAAACACTTGTTGGAGAAATGAGCTGAAATGATTATGAATTTACTGGACGTTATTTGACCTTTTATAAGACCATTTCGTATTTGAGACTGGATGGACTGCTATAGAACAAGAAATTGTTAGGTAATATCTGATGAGCATTAAGGATATTTCTCTGACATGTTTAATAACCTCAGGAATAGCCGGCGATCAAGGCGCTACCGATTCTAGAACTCACAAAGTTTGAAATAGTCTTCAAAATCTAGCATTGTACTGCTATATTTGTAAAGTACATGGTTGTTCATGAAGTAATAATGAATCATGATTGGTGAAAACCGGATAAATATTGTTTCAATATATCTAATAATGAAATAGCAGTGCCCTCACAGGGTCACACGAGATATTTTTAGCTACATTTGTGAATAACACTAAATTAGTACAAGACATCAAGGATACATAGTGTATTATGTAGATGAATAGAAACTTTGATTCGTTAATTGTATACATGGAATATAGTTATATACCTAGAGTAAATAAGATAGTAATTAATGATATTTTGGAAACTGAAATTATAATAGATGATTTACTATATAACGACAAGGATACAGTGTACTGATGTAGATTAATAGAAACTTTGATTCAATAATTGTATACATGCAGTATAATTATATAGACAAGGACAATAAGATAGTAATTATTGATATTTTGAAAACTGAAATTATATACATGATATGGATGGAAATATTTAAGAAAACGACAAGATAAAGTGCTAGAATGGATGGGTTAGCACCGACTACCGATTCGACAAATGAATAAATTGACAGTTAATTCAGCTAGAATGGATGGGTTAGCTGATTAACTCTCAATTGTGCTTAGGATACCTGAAACGTAAGAATGGATGGGTTTACGTCCAAGGTTTATATACATCGAAAAGGTAAACTGCTAGAATGGATGGGTTAGCAGGATGCCGATTCGTCAAAAGAATTAATTGAAGTTGTTTTGGCTAGAATGGATGGGTTAGCCAATTACAACACAAAGGCGTGAACATCGAAAAGGTAAACTGCTAGAATGGATTGGTTAGCAGGATGCCGTTTCGACAAAAGAATTAATTGAAGTTGTTTTGGCTAGAATGGATGGGTTAGCCAATTACAACACAAAGGCGTGAACATCGAAAAGGTAAACTGCTAGAATGGATGGGTTAGCAGGATGCCGATTCGACAAAATAATTAATTGAAGTTGTTTTGGCTAGAATGGATGGGTTAGCCAATTACAACACAAAGGCGTGAACATCGAAAAGGTAAACTGCTAGAATGGATGGGTTAGCAGGATGCCGTTTCAACAAATTAATTAATTGAAGTTTTATTTGACTTTGGACACCTGAAACGTAAGAACGGCTGGGTTTAGTTATGGTATTCATGGTAATCTGAGAATGGATTAGTTTACAGTATCAATGATGATTTGAAATAAACTGCAGATTTCTATAACTTATGATGTTTGTAAGTTTAATATTAGTGTGTATTAGGTAGATAACTTACTACTGTGTTCATTCCAATTGTTATTTATATCATACCTAGTAATTATTGAAATCTAATTGGGTTTACATTGACGATTCCTTCCAGAAGACACATCTATGTCATACATGATTGTATTAAAATTGTATAACATTTGGGACATAAATAAATTTAATATAATTAATAAGATTATGTTCACACATAGAACTTTATTATTAGCTTTTAGTCGCCGAGTGTAAGGTTCCACCTGGGTTCGTGCACAGGGACGTGCACGAGGTCAGGATGGACGAGTGTAAGGTCTAATTAATTAGTGCTCAAAATAATGTATTATTATGATTAATTAATATTGTATCCAGCTTAATCTAGTAAATTGTACTGATTTGTTAACCTTTTTAAGAAGTCAAGTGATGGCTGTATGAGAATAATACCTTCGGTAGCGTTTGACATTTGAATAATTTATAAAAGTGAGTGTCATTATGTTTTCGGTGGCTTTGTATAGAAGATGATTGTAATACCAAAATAACTAATAGTACGGAATAAATCATTGTTATTATTGATAAAACGGAGTTTTACTACATTCCTTATGATTTTTTTTGTACCACCTGGTATGATGATGCTAGCTTTAAATTCAAATCGAGACCTTTATGTAACAATGAGCGATATTCACGTGTTTTTTAAGTATAAGTTAATGTTACATAAACTGCCTACCTATGTGGGTTATACCGGCTGTGCAATAGGGAGTGTTCTGAGGAACTATTTGATCTGGTGAGCTCAGCACAATTCCGCCATCGCACGACTCGCCGTGGGCTGAGTCCTCATCCCCATAACATAGTGGTGTACACGTGAAGTTTCGAAAAAACGTTTCTCGCTTGTACGATTCGGATGTAGAATGATCTTTCAAGAGGTATATTAGAGGCATCTTTGGAGTCGAGCAACGCATTGGTAGCGCCCCTGATGCTGCTGTTGTCCATAGGCGGCGGTGACTACTTTCCATCAGGTGGCTTCAATCGTTTCTTGTCGTAACATTTAAAAATATTATTGTTAGCAACATTGCTAAATATTACGTTTCCGAACGTGTCACGGTTCCCGAACGAAGCTTGAAAAGATCGCTGGAACGTCCAATGGGAGCTTTTGCCGCGCTTTCGTGAGTGAAGTGACAGTGACAGTGACAGAGAGGGTTCGGCGGAGAGCATGTCTCGACTTGTGCCGGTGTTTTTGCTTGTGGTGTTGTGATTGTATTTCAATATTTTTAGGAATAAAATTAATAAATGCTGTTCGGAAAGTGAGAAGTGTTATTATTCTTATAGATCAGAAGTGGTAAGACATCGCCCGTTGGTAAGTTACTTTCTTTTCACAAATGCAACTCATCGTGATGGTTTTTCCGTACCCACACATGGTGGATTGATCTGGGTAAAATCTTTATTCTTGTGTTAAATCTGGGGTGTGTGTGATATCTTTGCCATTGTACTATCGGGTTGTCGAGTTCTAACTTATTTTCTTCTCTCTCTGCGTACATTGTAACCTATGTACGTAGGTTATTTTACTTGCAACTCATTGTCGCACGAATGGCTGTTATATCATAATAAGCATATTAACAGCGTACTAATGTGTAATACATGTGTAATCTTGCAGTATTGTGTGGGCATAAAGAAAATATTTGCGTTTGGTACGCCTTACTATCATTGTTAGTGGGTATAATTTCTAACCTAATTTACAGATAATATTTTATTACAACAAAACATCTAAACATGGACAGTAATACCCCACCTGGGTCACCCCCTCCTAAGCGAAATTCTGGAAAGAAACGGAGATACCCCAGTACAACGAGCTCTAGCTCAAGCTCGAGCAGCAGCTCATCAACCTCAGGAAGCAGCTCAGGAGAATGGCGTCACCGTTCTAAACCGAAAGTAGTAAAAAGGTATAAGCGACAACATGTAGATATACCACCTATGTCATTCGGTGGGAGTCATGATGTAATCCCTGTATATGATCCGTCGAAAAAGAATCAAACAGCAAGGGCATGGTTGCGTAAAGTTAATCAGATTGCAGCCATCTACAACTGGAGCGAACGACAAACCATATACCATGCTCTCCCAAAGTTATCAGGGCTTGCCAAGAAATGGTATGATGGACTATCATCAGTTGATAAAACGTGGAACCAATGGCAGAAAAAAATACTTAAAACCTTTCCTGACAATACTAACTATGCCGATAGGTTGAATGAGATGCTCATGCGACGTAGTCAAAGGGATGAGAGTTTGGAGGAGTATTATTACGACAAAACAAGACTAATATCTACCTGCAAAATTAAAGGAAAAGATGCTGTGGATTGTATCATCCAAGGAATCTATGATACAAATATTAAATTAAATGCACAAGGAGCAAATTTCAAGCGCCCAAGTCAACTATTGAGATTTCTCCGCAGCATTACAGCACGTTTTAGGATGGACAGGCCCAATGGGCCAACACCTAATAAACGAGACCTGCAGAACATTGATAGACGAGAAGGTCACAGAATATCTGATAATCAGAATCGATACAAAACAATACGTTGTTTCAATTGCTCTGAGTACGGGCACACTGTAGCAAGATGTGCCAAAACATTAAACAAATGTACAAAATGTGGAAGGCTAGGGCACCTTAGCATACATTGCTACAGCAACAATAACAGGAACTCCAACTTAAATTCTGCCCATCAACAGAGCACCGTCGCGAACATAAACACAAACTCAAATCCATCAAGTAAGTATAATAAAAATATAAAAATTAATGGTTTAGATAGGTCTGCTTTTATAGATTTTGGTAGTCAGTGTTCTATCTTAAAAGAATCTGTAGCATATGAATTAAATTTGAAAATCAATAAGAGTGTTCTGCTACCAGTCTTGAAGGGATTTGGATCAAACACTATTATTCCTTTAGGCT
The DNA here is from genome assembly GCA_905147135.1 of Blastobasis lacticolella. Lineage (NCBI taxonomy): Eukaryota > Metazoa > Arthropoda > Insecta > Lepidoptera > Blastobasidae > Blastobasis > Blastobasis lacticolella. The sequence goes on from LR990041.1 coordinate 2,109,650, forward strand.
GTTCTCGTGTTGATGTAGTCATTGACTATGTAAAAACATCACTGGAAGTGTATATTGTACCCGACAGTTTGTTGTCTACAGATGCTTTAATAGGGCAGAATTTTACCGAACTACCCAATATAGTAGTACACAAAACTTCTGAAAATCTAATTCTATTTGAAAATGACTCAGAAACAGACAAATATGAGATATTTAGTACCCTTGATTTTAGTCTGCAAGGTATAGGAACTATGCCAGTAACTATAAAAAATGATTACACAGGTTATCTTTACATAGCTGGCAATACCCAACTGAAATCTGGGGAAGAAATTATTGTCTTGCCAGGTGTATACTTTTTTGACAATGGTGTAGGGAATATAATACTTCTGAACATATCGGGTCAACCGAAAACTATAAATAGTGGTAGGTTAATGACTAGAGGGCTTTCCCTACCCGATATGAAATCATTTCACACAAATGACATTAAAGCTAGTTTGGGCATAAATCTATTGACATCTGAAAAGACTGATGGTGGCACACAGTCAGCCAAACCAATAAGTTTGGACATACTTAATACAGGCTCAAACACAACAGTAGAACAGAAGCAACAGTTGCTACAACTTGTTAACGAGTATCGTGACTGTTTCGCGTTGGACATAAATGAGCTGGGTAAGACAAACTTAACTCAAATGAATATAAAATTGATTGATAACTCACCAGTATCGTACAAACCATATAGATTAGCATACAGTGAGCGTATGGTTGTAAAGGAAATGATAAATGAGCTATTGGATAATAAAATTATTCAGGAATCTGATTCAGCTTACGCTAGCCCCATAGTGTTAGTAAAGAAGAAGACTGGTGAGCATAGACTGTGTGTGGATTATCGTGCACTAAATAAGAAGACAGTGAAAGACACGTACCCTATGCCAGTGATTGATGATCAGTTGGACCGACTGAATGGAATGAAACTGTTCACCTCTTTAGATTTGAAATCAGGATACTACCAGATACCAATGGCGGACGATTCCAAACATTTAACAGCTTTTATTACTCCAGTTGGGCACTATGAATATACTAGAATGCCTTTCGGTTTAGTAAATGCACCTTCGGTATTCCAACACATGATTAATAAGGCATTGGGTAAGGACCGTTTTGATGTGGCTATTTCATATATGGACGATTTGTTATTGCCAGCTGTGTCATTTGAGCAGTCCATGGAAAAACTGCAGAAAGTATTTGAATTATTACGCCAAGCTAATTTAACACTAAACATAAGTAAATGTGAGTTCTTTAAGGAAAGCTTGGATTACCTGGGATATGAGATATCTGCAAATGGCATCAGGCCAGGTTCAAGAAAAATAGATGCAGTGGCCATGTTTCCAGTTCCTACAAATGTACATGAAGTACGTCAATTTGTTGGACTAGCCAGTTTCTTTCGCCGCTTTATTTTCAACTTTGCCACATTAGCGAAACCTTTAACTAAATTGACTAAAACTGATGTACCATGGGAGTGGGGGGCAGCTCAAGACTCTGCCTTCACGGAGATAAAAAGCAAGCTGACTCAGAGACCACTCTTGTCCCTGTTTGACCCGTCTTATATCACAGAAGTACATTGTGATGCCAGCAAACATGGCCTAGGTGGAATCCTTTTACAAAAACCAAATGAAACATCCCCTTTGAAACCAGTGGCCTATTTCAGCAAACAAACTACTAAAGAGGAACAATTCATGCATTCATATGAACTAGAAACTCTAGCTGTAGTGATGTCACTTAAAAAATTCAGGACTTACCTCATAGGAATTTCATTCAAAGTCCTGACAGACTGTAATGCACTTAGGAACACTTTGACAAAAAGGGATCTGGTACCAAGGATTGCCAGGTGGTGGCTATTGTTGCAAGAGTACGACTTTACCATTGAATACAGGCCAGGACATAGCATGAGACATGCTGATGCACTAAGCAGAAACCCAATAGCAAGTGAGACCCTCCAACTTACTGATGACATGTTTACGGTAATGCAGCTCTCAAAAGAAGACTGGTTACACACTGTGCAAATGTCAGACCCATCGCTTACACACATTAAAACTGTGTTAGAAAGCAAAGATAAAGATATAAAGGACATTATTGACAACTATGTCTTAAAAGATAATAAAATATACCGACGCGTTGGAAATGATTTGAAGTGGGTTGTACCACAAGGAGCCAGGTGGCGAATTTGTCAACTCAGTCATGATGAAGCAGGACACTTTGGCTATGACAAAACATTGGAGAAGATCAGATCTGACTACTGGTTTCCAAAAATGGCTAGATTTATTCGCAAATATGTCAATGCCTGCATAAAGTGCGCATATGGCAAGACTAATTCAGCAAAACCGACTGGTTACCTCCACCCAATACCTAAATCAGACAAAATCTTTGACACAATTCACCTGGACCATTTGGGCCCCTTTGTGCGCAGCAAGCGGGGCAATACTTATATACTAGGGATTATTGATGGGTTTAGTAAATTCATATTTGTAAAAGCTGTAAAAGATACCAAAACGAAAACTGCAATAAAGGTCCTTGAAGAAATATTTAATACTTTTGGGAGTCCTAGAACAATAATTAGTGATCGTGGAACATGCTTCACTTCTAAACTGTTTAAGAGATTTACTACAGACATAGGAGCGAAGCATGTACTCAATGCAGTAGCCACACCGCGGGCCAACGGTCAGATTGAGCGCTACAATCGCACTATTCTCAGTTCATTGAATGCTATGAATCACGGTAATGACGAGAGAGATTGGGATGTAGATATAGGTCGTTTGCAATGGAGTCTGAATAATACTGTTAATAAAAGTACAGGGAAGGCTCCTTCAGATGTAGTATTTGGGCATAGGACTACTAATCCATCTGAAGGTCAACTGAAAAATGCGTTAAGTGGTACGGCTGGGGCTGATGAGCAACAGGTACATCAGGACAAAGACAAAATTCGTGATGGGGCATCTGAAAATATAGAAAAATGTCAAAGGGCTATGGCAGCTACATACAATAAGAAGAGGGCACCTACAAAACACTTTAAATTAAATGATTTGGTTATGATACCAAATCACAATCAACCTGCTACAGGCAAAAGTAAAAAGTTGTGCCCAAAATTTAAGGGTCCCTACAGAGTGACTGCAGTGCTGGACATGGATCGGTATGAAATTTCTAGCATAGTTGGTCTCAGTACACGAAGATATAAAAGCATCTACCCCGCTGACCAGTTGAAACCGTGGGTCACATTTGATGCTGCTGCCAGTAGCAATGATGATACAGAAAGTGATGACAGTAATTAGGGCATAACTATTTTAAGCTCGACATTATATACAAAATAATATATTGGTGTACTTTTATATTTAAAAAAAAAAAACTCATTTAAGATATAACACTGACAGCTTAACAGTTTGTTTCATGTAAGGTATGGAGAGACGGTTAGTATCTGTTCCTGATCAAGCACAATGCTAAAAACCTGCTTCATGATGACTTAAAATGTCATGTGTCTACTAAACAGTTACTTAATTTATTTGTGAATTTCCAGACTAATTTCTATTTGATCCTTTTATATGGCTGATTATTACTGATGATTATTCATCATTCATATAATTAAAGATTTACCAACTGAAATTGTCTGTGGTCATTAAATGAGAAATGCCACAAAGAAAATTTTGTTATGTATAGCATTACCAGCTGAAATTTTCAATGGATGCTGATATGTAAGTAATAATTCATCTGAAATTGTCAGTGAATTGACCATCTGAAATTGTCAGTGGTATTTTATAAACCTTATTGTATATTTCAGTTATACCTACAGTACAGCAAACATTACAGCATTACTTGCTGAAACTGTCAGTAGGTGGTCACCTAAAATTGTTAGTGGCATGTATGGTACAGCATTACCAGCTGAAATTGTCAGTGGATTGCAATCTAAAATTGTTACTGGCTTATCATGTATAGCAGTACCAACTGAAATTATCAGTGGATGCTGTGTAAGTAATAATTCATCTGAAATTGTCAGTGAATTAACCATCTGAAATTGTCAGTGGTGATTTACTAATTTTTTTTTTCTGTATTTCAGTTATACCTACACAAAGTCATTACAACATTACCAACTGAAATTGTCAGTGGATTGCCATCTAAAATTGTTAGTGGCCTATATGTATACCCTCGCCAACTGAAATTGTCAGTGGATTGCCATCTAAAATTGTTAGTGGCCTATATGTATACCCTCGCCAACTGAAATTGTCAGTGGATTGCCATCTAAAATTGTTAGTGGCCTATATGTATACCCTCGCCAACTGAAATTGTCAGTGGATTGCCATCTAAAATTGTTAGTGGCCTATATGTATACCCTCGCCAACTGAAATTGTCAGTGGATTGCCATCTAAAATTGTTAGTGGCTTAAATGTATATCATCGCCAACTGAAATTGTCAGTGGAAGGTGATAATCACGTAAGTAGGTAATAATTCATCTGAAATTGTCAGTGAATTTACCATCTGAAATTGTCGGTGGTGATTTATTGTTATTATTTCTTTATTTCAGTTATACCTACATAAAGTCATTACAACATTACCAACTGAAATTGTCAGTGGATTGCCATCTAAAATTGTTAGTGGCCTATATGTATACCCTCGCCAACTGAAATTGTCAGTGGATGGTGATAATTACGTAATTACACCTACAACAAGACATTACATGGAAATGGTTTGATATGAATAAAATGTCTCAATTTGGCAGAAGCAATATTAATTGAGTTGATGAATATAAGATGTTATCATTAGATAAAAATATTATGTGATTATTATAATTCCTTTTTGTTTTAATTGTTTAAGCCTTTCGGGAAGGCTTTATGTTTGACATTTAAAAAGGAGATGACTTTTTTTTTCCTCTGTTTTTTTTTTTTTTTTTTTAAATTGAACTTTCAATAAATGTGTTGATAATACTTCTACAGGATGTTTAATTGAAAGTTTCATTTTATAGTATAGGGGCATACTCTTAACAGAATGGCCGAAACGCTTACTTATATTCCATATAAATGTATTTATTGCAGACTAACTTCATATATGTGTCAGTACATATAATGTACATATAATTGAAACATTATCTTGATACTGACTTAAAGTAAATACATTCATTTTTTTTATTAGTTATCCTGCTGATATTTATCAGGAGATTATGCGTACATAAGCAAGTACTTAGCGTTTTAGGGTTTAGCAGGGTGTGTACTAAATTAAAATATATAGTATTTAAATAAACCAATGACATAATATACAGCGTGTATAGATACATGATAATAAACTGTGTATAGATGATGATCTATATTGGTATTAAAAAACAGCACCGGAATGGGGACATTCCTGCATCAGGAAGGCCGTCTGTTAGCAACATTGCTAAATATTACGTTTCCGAACGTGTCACGGTTCCCGAACGAAGCTTGAAAAGATCGCTGGAACGTCCAATGGGAGCTTTTGCCGCGCTTTCGTGAGTGAAGTGACAGTGACAGTGACAGAGAGGGTTCGGCGGAGAGCATGTCTCGACTTGTGCCGGTGTTTTTGCTTGTGGTGTTGTGATTGTATTTCAATATTTTTAGGAATAAAATTAATAAATGCTGTTCGGAAAGTGAGAAGTGTTATTATTCTTATATTATAGAGAAACGAGCATCCCACCCGATGAAAAACGTCGCCCATGACATCTCCACTCCCTTTCATGTCATAAAAATAAAATAATCAACTTTGCATGAATATCCCGGTTATGCTCTTACGCATGAGGTCCGCCTTGACCATCACGACTAGTGCAAGTGTGCTCTCGCGCGCGATAAACGAGAAAAGGCGCGACATAGATACCTACTGCCATATCATCATGAATAACCTAAACGACAGAAAAAGTCGAATAACCCTAGTTTACCTAAACTTAATAAGGGCTTGGCTAAAAAGCATAGACAAAACACGCTGAATCGCCAGCAATGAAATGAATAAAAATGGGTTCACTATAGTTACCTCATTATGTTTTTAAAAAAACAGCCTCTTAAACCATGTAATATATAAGTTATTATACTGTATGAGAATCGTACCTACCAAGCTCAAAGTAAAAAAGGGTATGTTGGGGAATTTTTCTTTCTTTCGTACTAACCACCCCTGCATTATAACCAACAAAACAAAAGAAGAATTATTCAAATCGGTCAAGCCGTTTTCGAGTTATAGCGAGATTAACGAAGAGCAATTGATTGATTTGAATTTGACTACGGAGATTGTTTCATTTATAAACTAAATATCTAGTATACCACATCGATTTTGCAGTAAATTATTATATATATTTGATGTACACGGCAGAGTAGAATAGCACCAACCCTTTACACTCGTGGGTGTCGTACAAGGCGACTAATGTTTTCAAGACCAAAGATCTAGAGTCTCTGTAGGCTGGAAAATGGGCAGCAGCGTTTTCCATTGTTATATTTACAACACTGCGATCTCCAACCCACCTGCCAAGCGTGGAGATTATGGCAATAACCTCCCCTTTCGTGGGAGAGGCCCGAAGTCCTGCAGTGGACTGTTGATGGGCTGTGATGGTGATGATGATGTACATATTATAAATATAATAACGGCATATATCAAATTTATGGCGTTTCTGGGTTTTATAGCCAAGACCTTTACTCTAAACTACAGAAGCGATTTTAATGAAACAAAGCTAACAACTATCGCAATTAAACTGACTTTTAAATAAAGATAAGCAAATCGGTCTATTG